>JAPMOR010065162.1:0-157095 GCA_026543865.1 Argiope aurantia
ATTTGATGAAACATTAAAACATACCATTCAGAAATTGATTCCTTTATCGAAGTATATGTTTTTCTTTATATGTTTGTGTATATACCAAAACACAAGAAAATTCAAATATAAACAATTAATTCAATAAATCTGGAACTTACACACAGATATCATATCAAAAGTTAACTAGGAAATGTGATATTATAAATCCTGTTCCTGACCAAAGTTCAAAAGCTAATTTATTACAAACTATTTCAACATGGATAGCAATTTTGCAAATGGAACATTTTTTTCATTGCTCAGTACTTAAAAAAATATTTTTTGATGACATATATAAATATCTCTTATTAACAGCCCTAAAATATTAGAAGAAAAAATAAAACAATTCTACCATTATCTAAAAAACAATTCTAACAATCTTACCATTTCATTTCAAACAATAAAAATCTTATCTTACCTGTCTCCATCTCTAACCCTTTTAAACTGGTCAATGAGCAGACAAAGGAATGTAGGACCAACTTTGGCTCCTCCCATGCTGTCTTCACTTATTCCACCAACCCACAAATCAATATTATCTGAGAAGTTATTATTCCAATTATAATAATAATAGAGGGGCATTTAATAAATTGGGTATGCATTTGATGCATACCCAATTGGTAAATTAAATAACTCTTGTATTTTAAATGAATTACTCATTAAATATTTTACATTATCTAATATAAATATTTGGATAATTTAAAATATTGGATATATAATTCAATATAGAAGACAAATGAAATTAAAACATTAAGGTAAAAATATTTAGCAAGAAAATTAATACATGAACGACTGTATAATCATAATATGTATATTATAATTAATTGCGAGCAAGCAAATGCATCTATTAATGAGGGCTATTTATATAAATCAAAATAAAATGTTATTTACATGCCTTAAAAATTTCTATGTAGTAAACAAATGGAATTATCCAACAAATTGAAATTCTAACATTAAATTG
Source organism: Argiope aurantia (assembly GCA_026543865.1). Taxonomy (NCBI): domain Eukaryota; kingdom Metazoa; phylum Arthropoda; class Arachnida; order Araneae; family Araneidae; genus Argiope; species Argiope aurantia. Next base: position 977 of record JAPMOR010065162.1, read on the forward strand.
TATATAAAATTGTTTGGAAATGAATAAAAACAAGCTAAATAACAGAGAAATCAAGTACAAGACATATCCATAAAGTTTTTTTTTTTTTGAAAAATAATGCTGATAACTAATGATTTTACGTAGAGTGATTGAAAAAAATCTATACTACAACTTTTATAAAATAAAGGACCAATACAGATTTTATTCAATGGTATATTTAGATATTTAAAGGTTTTCTGCAGCTTACAGCAAGAGGTTTCTCTTTTGGTTAATTTAGTTGCAATTTTGTTGAGTTAATATAGTTTCAATTTATTAATTTAGTTTAATTTAAACTGCATCTTAAATATGTACATTAATTTTTATATATTATCACTCGACATCTATATTATTTAAGAAAACTGTTGGTGTTTATAAATGCAATAACTTAATGAACATAATGAAACTAATAGGCACCTGATCAATTATATTTTACGAAGTGGCATTATCCTTATATCCTAAAATTTATAGAATTTATAATTTTTCAACTAGATTAATAATTTTTTTTTAGTTGACCAGGCTGCAATTCATCATATCAGCTCTTCAGTTCAGAATCCCAGTCAATAATAAAATCAGTTGCAGATTTTTTAAAACTTATTATTATTATTATTATACAAAAAAAATATTTTTAAATAATAAGCATATAGAACTTAAAGGAAAATGAATATTAAAAAGGAAATAAACAAAACAAAGGAAGTTGCTGATGATTATTTCAGCAAATATATTTGATAAAATTATACAAATTTTGTTAAAATATAATAATAATGCTTGAAAGCAGAAATACCTGGATGCCCATATAATCGCTCTAATTTCCTCAATAAAGCATCATTCCTTATTTCTCTTCTCAGATCATCAAATGTTACTGCCACACTTAAATTGCAATATTTTCTCCATTCATTATAAGATGGTAAAGCATGATCTCTTCCTCTTTGAATATTTAAGGCAGCTAAATCTTGAGCAACAAAATGGGCTGGCTATAATTTTAAAAGAAAAAAAGAGTTAAAATAAAATTTTTATTTGTTAAGACTTCAAAACTCAGCAAAATGAGAAATAGAAACAAAAATACTTTTTTCACTTGAAGAATAATTTTAAACTTATTTAGATGTTTACTGTTAAGCAGTTTATATGCGTTTAATAAAATACGAAGCTTCTGAATTTTTAAAGCACAGTTAGATTAATTTTAAATATAATTTCTTTTGATTATCTATTTGCATTAATCAGCTGCATGGGAAAGATAAAAATATGATCAAATAAAAATAACTGAATACTCAATCTCAATTCTAATCAATTAAAAATTTTCATAATTGCATAATTTGAATTAAATTTTCTTGGCATAATATACTGCATGGCATATTTCTATAGAAAGATACTTTTTCTTCAGTTAGCAACAAATCAATTCAAATAATTATGATAACCAATTTTTTTTTATAAAAATTATTTAGCGAGCTAAATCTTTTCATTTTTGTAAAGTGATACACTAATAATCATTATTAATAATAAAAAAAAAATGTATGTGTGTTTGTGTGTGTATCTTAGTGCATGTTGACTTTTACAGATCAGACAGTTTCAATTACCATATCTCGTACATATATACACTGGCCAGACAAAAGTCAAGGTACAACCCATCTTTTGTGTATAATTTGAGAATGAATGAACAAAGAAACAAAAAATTTGGAGGAGAGAGAGAGAATGCATATATTAAATGAAACCTATTTTTAACTATTGTTGCTTTTTTCTTATTCTCTTGAATATATAAAAACATAGACAGAAATATAGAGAAATGCATAGTCCAATAAACAAGACGGTATAAGGCTTCTAAAATAATACAAGTTAAATATTCATCGAAATTTGAAGTTAAAAAATATTTTACTGTGAAAGGCATTAAGACCAAGTTTTTCAAAATAGTTAACTAAAATTTTTAGCAACCATTTATTTCTTCTAACCAAATGGTCGACAAAGGCGGCTAGTATACAAAAAACAAGGTGACAAAAGTCATGGGATAGTAATATGCAAATATACAGACAGTTGTAGTATCGCGTACAAAATGTATAAATAGGCATTTTTTTCGGCAGGGTTTTTATTTGTATTCAGGTGTTTCATGTCAAAAGGTTTTTGATGTGATTCTGGACGCACGACAGGCTATAACATATTAACTGACTTTGTAAGCTAAATGGAGTTGGATCTAGATGCATGGGACATTTCATTTCAGAGATCGTTAGAGAATTCAGCATTCCGAGATTTAAAGTCTCAAGAGTGTGCTGAGAATCCTAATTGCAGGCATAACCTCTCATCATGGACAACTTCCTATAATATGACCCAGACCAGGGACGTGTGCGTAGAATTGTCAGTATTTATAGACAAGCAATGCTATAAATACTCTTCACATTGATTTAAATGTGAAATAATCGCAATAATTAAAATGTGGCGCATACGACAGACTTGCCCATTAGGAGAGTGCGGTGAAATTTGGCTTTAATGGGCTATAACAGCAGAAGAAGGACTTGAGAGCCTTTACTAACAGCACGACATTGCCTGCAACTCTTCATGTGCTAGTGACCATATCGATTGGACCCTAGATGAAAGGAAAACCGTGGCTTGGCCAGCTGAATCACGATTTCAGTTGGTAGAAGCTGTTAGTAGTGTTCGAGTGTGGCGCAGACCCTACGAAGCTATGGACCCAAGTTATCAAAAGGCACACTGCAAGCTAGTGGTGGCTCCATAATAGTATGAGCTGTTTTTACCTGGAATTGACTGAGTCCTCTGATCTAACTGAACCGACCGTTGACTGGAAATATTTATATTCAGCTACTTGGGGACCAACTTGCAGCCATTCATGAACTTCATGTATCCAAACAAATATGGAATCTTTACGGATGACAATGCGCCATGTCACCGGGCCACAATTGTTCACGATTGCTTTGAAAACCATTTTGAATAATTCCAGCGAATCATCTGGCCATTTAGAATGCCCGGCATGAATCCCACCGAACTTTTATGGGATATAATCAAGAGGCAGTGTAAAAAATCTTGCACTGGTAACTCTTTCGCATTTACGGCGATCTGAAGAGGCAACATGGCTCCCTATTTCTGCAGACTTCCAACAACTTTTTTGGGTCTATGCTACATCGAATTGCTGCACTTCTCTGAGCAAAAGGAGGTCCAACACTATTATTAAGAGGTATTATTATTATAGAGAGGTTATTAAGAATTATCCCATGATTTTTGTCATCTCAGTGTATAATAAATGTTAAAAATGATTTGCATATCAAAAATTGCAGCCTAATTTTGTAAGAATAATGGAATAGCACATAATTTGCTAAAAAGTTGAAAAAAATTAAAAAAGGCTTAGAAACATTAAAAAATTACGCATTATAATATTTAAAATTTACTTACAGTAAACAAATGTTCAGTCAAATCAGAATTCAACAATTGATCTGGACGCTTCAATTTTGCTGGAGCATACACTAGACCTCTCATTAATGGATCAATACCGCCTTCTTCCAAAAGACGGAAAGGAGCAAAAAACGCTTTTCGAAGAGGAATATTACCTTCTGGTATAGGCTTAAAACTTTCATTTAATCTTAAAAGTTCAGGATTGATAAGAGTATGTCCAAATCTCAAAGCTGCGGTAGCAAAAACATTGGAAATTGATGGATTAATTTCAGGTTTATATCCGGTATATGGTCCTAATTTGGCATATCCATCTTTACCCAAAATCTTAGGTAGCCAGTGGGCGAAAGTAATGTGCTGCATAATTGCTCCCACAATTTTTCTTGCTTCATGATAGATTTTATCATTATCCCAATGGCGATTATAGTTGAAAAGTTCTTTGGCAATTCGATTGTGCTCCCGCATCCATAATGTATGCATGGAAAGAAGACCTAACTGCTCATTAGCACGGACATCACCAGCCAAGAAGCAATCCACAGTACTCTCTGCTAGATCCCTTTTGCAATCTATAGGCTGGCCATCATTGAAAGGAAGCAAAGGTTTGCCAGTTGACATCAACACGCCAGATCTTAAGAGCCCTCTGTTGCTACTCATTTCTCGCAAATGTTGTGCAATTGAAGGATTGCTTCCATAGACATTAGAGGCATCAATAAATGCCGTCAATTGATTGACCTGTTCACGAGGTTCCACCTTATTAAAGAAAACAGAAGTTATACCCGATCCACAGACAGAACTTGAGCGAACAAATTCCATGCATCGAGTGGTGTATATGCGCCTATCATCATGTGGTATTTCAATAGGAAAGCAAGGAGGTGCCTGTTCACAAGACGTCGCACAATTGACATTGTCAGTGAAACTTGCATGACTAATTGATGGCATTGAAAAATCGAGATCATGATCCAGGAATTGTCCCCATTGCATAAGCATGTGAGAATGTTGACTGTCTTCAGAAACATGGTCTGTTGATACTACTTGAGTTGAAATAACTCGAGCGCTGGGTTTTGGAAACCCATTATATAATTTGGATTTTGTCCATCCTGAAACAGAAATACAATTTTGAATATATGTCAAAATTAATTTTTTAAGTAAATTCCCAAATAATTAATATATATTAGTTAACGAGAAAGACCTTTACACATATTATAAGATATTAGACTCCAACTTGGTAAATATTAAAAAAAAAAAAAAAAAACCTTATATTACTCAGAAATATTTTTTTCAGATTCTTCTTAATTTAAAGAGCAATAATGATGTCAATTTAGCTCATAACAAGTTATAGTTACAATACTTAACTTCACACAAGACAATAAGAACTCAGCAAATGTGTAAAGTTTGTATAGTTTTATTATACATAACTAATATCTTTTGATATTTTCATCAGTTTTCTAGTAGAAAACTATACATAATGATACAAAGGACGAAATTGATAGAAACAGGTAAAAAATATTTCACAAATTGTTCTTTCTTGCCTTTATTCATGATGATTTAGTTAAAAATTTTTGTGTTTGGAATGAACGAAAAAATGAAATCTGGTACCATCTTACAGGAATTCTATTTTTTAGAAGATTTTATTTAATTTTATCTTTGTAAAGAAGGACATTTGAGATTAATTTTTTACCAACATCTTCTTGAAGTGCTAGAGTATTAAAATTTTGTTTACTTCCGAGTACTTACTATACTTACGTATACGTATATTATTATATAATTAAACGTTCTATAATTATATAATAATAATACGATACATTATTACTATTTAATATACGCAAAATCTAATTAAAATTAATCGAATTATTGATGTTTTTTTTATTCCATACAAGAAACATTACCCAAAATTAAAAGAATCTAAGAAAAAAGATTCTATAATAAGTATAATGTGTTATGAAATATATAACAAATAAAAATGTAGAAAAAAATGAAAATAAAAATACTCTTTTATTAACAAACTACAGAACTAAAGAATAAATTTTTTTAAATTAAAAATTTGGAAAGCAAAGCAAAAAATATTAAAGCATGGAGCATCGAAGACAATGTAACAAGGAAATAGTGCCACAATGAATATTATTAAAAAGAAAATTCATAAACATTCATTCAAAATAAAATATATTACGAATATGAAGGGTGTTAGTTTAGTTTGCTTATACTATATGAAACTAAATAAATTTTAGTTTGTTTATACTATTTCTACACGCATGTCATGCTTTTACAATTTGGGTTATGACTTCTGCATTTTTGGTTAACTTTTTTTCTAATAATGCCGATTTAGAAAAAACAGTTCCCATTCTCCCCCCCCTAAACTTTTGAAAATGTATCTAAAGTATTAAAAATAAACACACAATGATATAAGTATAATCATTTTCCATACCAATAGGAGTGTTAAATCCATTTTCGTAAACGGCTGGCAATAATCGAACAAAAGGAGTGAGGGATGTTCCCCATCTAGGATGGTTGAAGTTGTTGCAAGACCCATCAAAGCTTCTATAGTTGCGATGGAAGCACATGTCCGAACAACTCGGTGGTTCTTTATGTACAAGGCAACCAGACAAATTAGCCAACAGCTCCAGCTTTTGTGGGGACAGGATGTCACTATATGAGAATTCTAAAGGGGGAAAATGTATAAAATTTATAAAAAAAAGCAGCAATATTTTCGAAATTTTTAAGCATCTAATTTTAATTATTTTATTTATAAAAATATCTCTTGGTTGCAAGTCATTAGGGCCTTAAAAAGATGGCAAATTGATAACATATCGAATGAAACCACATTTAATACTTAAGTTATTTGGAAAAATGCTTTTTTATGTATCAAACATATGATGCATGCCTCAGGGGTCATTAGTGATCACAGAATTGGTTTTAAAAGATTCAAAGCCCGATTGCAAAGAAATTTCGTTCACACTTTTCTCTTTCAATTTTGAGATCTATAAGGATTTAGTGTCAAGAGAACCCCACCTCTCACACCACAACCACTACCATTAATGTTCTCCTCTTGACTTCTTTGTCAATAACACAATATGACACCTTCTGTGCTTCATATTGTATTGAAACTACATACTAACATATTAAATCTTATTTAACTAGTGCCAAAATCATATCATTTTTCAGTTATATTCAAATATTCATGACACGGCCGGATTAAGCTTCTTCTGATGATAGCTTTTTTTTCATTACTGTTGATGAAAATATGAAGATACGGCTTTCTTTTCCTGCTGAGTACATTTCTTTTTTTTAAAAAATGCTTCTTTAAAAACTTTTTTATGCTTCTAACATTTTTTTTTGTATTTATAATTAAGATTTAACTTCAGTAGTAAGCAACGATAGAAAAATTTGTTTTTCTTCGTTCGTAAACTGCCTCTCTTTCCTGTTATATGCCTATTAGCACAAAATGCCCAACAACATTGTTACGATATCTGCACGATATCTTACGATGTTGGACGGCATTCAGAATATCGGACAACATCGAAGAGATATCGTACAATATCTTCTGCTAGTAGGGGTAACTGGATATATAAAAACGTATTATCGTCATTATAGATTGAGATTTCTATTTTAATTGTAGTACACTGAATTTTTGTTAAACCAGAGACATTTCCACCGAATTTCCCGCTGAGATATAACTCAAATTATGAAACTTACTCTTTAGTGCACACAAAATTTCAACTCTGGATAATTCTACGTTTCATCTTCATATTTTTTTAAAAAAAATCTTTAATTTCAGCAAGAAAATTATTAGTTGAAGTTTCATCACTTTAATCTCAGTTTAATATTCAAGTTTCAATGAAATTATGGAAAATTAGGAGGATGCATTGCATAATGAAAGGGACAATCTGGCCCTAGGCTCCTAAAATAATACGAGTTGTATATCAAACAAAATTAAGCATTTAAAAATACTTCGCCGAAGAAGTTATTAAGAGAAATTTAGGTAAGATATTTAATTAAAAATTTTAAGCACCACTGATTCCAACAAACCAGCATGTCATCAAAAGAGGCTAGTATAAAGTAAAAATTTGTTTCAAATCTATTCAAACACAACCAACTTAAGAAATAAAAGAAATCAATTAGTACCTGTAAGATTAAATTGAGAGCCAGAGTCATGAGCATGACTCCAAACAATCTCCAGAGCTCTCTCATACATTTCAGCAGATCTTGCTGACTGACGAGCTTCATTGGAAGGAAACCGGAAAGCCTGCAATAGCTCTCCAGGTGAGCGTCTATGAGGCTCTCCAAACAAATCAAAAAGGGTGTGGTTCAATGCTTTATCTATTTCTTGACGAGCTTCATCTACTGCACTAAATAGGTAACGGTCTCCAGGTCTTCCAATAACTGGCCCATCTTCAATAGAAAATAAAATGTAAGGAGACATCTATACCAGCCAAAGCTTGTGTTATTTAATAGAAAACTTTATTATCTTTATTTTTATAATTCTGTAGTTTCATGTTAATAAAATACACAATTTCAAAACCATTACCGATATGGTTAAAAAAATATAAATAAATAAAGAACACAATACGTATTTCGAAATGGAAAACTGTTCTTGTATCTCTATATCTTTAAGTTTTAACAAAATAAAATTTTACAGCATAAATGAGGAGAAAAATGAGATCGATTGATAATGATGAATATAACATCATCAAATGTGCATCAATCAAAAACATCAAGCAGTCGACTTGATGTTTAGCACATTTATAATTTTCTAAAAAAATGTTTAAAATTGTATGTCAGATTTTAATTAAAAGAGATTATTTCTGGTTTAAAACATTGGGAAATCATTCATGTTGATATATGGTATTAAATGAACTCATTACAAAAAATTATGCAAAAAAGTGGAATTTAAATTTTAATTATAATGAACTTTAACAAAATGTTCCCTTATCCTTAGCAAATGAATAGTATCCATGGAATGATTTAATGGAAGAAACTGATGGCTTTAAAAGAAAACTGAAAAATTCCAAATATAAAATAATGATAGAATAGATGGAAACATACTTATATGCAAACATACTTTTGAAGATGCGAGGGTGAAAAGAAGAAATTTTTGGCACTTTAACTCCAATTGATTTCACTACGGGAAACATAGTTAGGAAAGAGGCGATGATGAATTTATGTCGTTTCACATCGCGATCTAAAAGCAAAAGGTCAGAAAGTTTTCGCTTCAGCGATTTTACTCTAAGATTCTGATAGGGATTTCTTTGTTACGGGTCGATTTAGGCAAAGGAATCTTAGGTGTCTTTAAAAGAATGTTGTAATCATTGGGTATTTTTATCCTTTCGCTCAAAGTATGGGGAATGAAGAAGTCATCAGTTTTCTAGAGCGTACGTAGAATTAAATAAGAAAGTGGGAATTGGGTCAGGAAATATGAGAACGTTTCAGAATGAAGTTAGTATGGGTTAAATTAAGAAAAATTAGGAAATTAATGAAGATTACATTAGATTTAAAGATATCATATGTGCATTTAAAATTCTAATTATATAACAATAAAAACAGTAAGAAAGTTTAACTCATTATAATCAGGTTCATAGAAAAGCTTAAAATCTAATATCTCCTTTCATTTATATATTTTTCTGAAATTTTGGATTGTTAACTAAATGTTTTTAATTGCACAGATGAAAAATGATAATGGCACAAATGCTTATGTAAAATGTATTTTTAGAAAATTTTGTACTAGAAACACATTTCAATAGAGAAAGAGAGAAAAAAAAGGGGATGGGGAAGTCATGTCGGCAAATTAGAAAGCAATGATAAATTCCTTTCCCCAAAATACGACGAATCTTCCGCCGGAAGACGAATTCGATCTCGGACATATATGGTAGCATTTTTATATGGTAGCATGCCGGGGAGGCATGATTTATGAACAAGTAGAAGCGACGAGTACAACACAAAACGAAACAACACAAAATGAGGAAAAACCAGCCAATGAAAATTTTATCCCTGTGAATATATACTATGAGATTTTAATAGGGATTTCAAACTCGTGTTGATCACAGGTAAGGGAATCATGGGAATCATTAAAAAAGAATGTGTTCGGCTGGACAGTTTTTATCCCTTCACTCGGAGTGTGGGAACTTGTCGGCTTTTAGCCGATTCAGCCATTTTAAAACTCGTGTTGAATTAATTAAATAGAAAAAGTGGAATGGGATCAGGAAATAAGAGAATATTTTAGAATGAAGTTGATATGTGCTTAATTGAGCTAAGAATTAGGAAATTAATTGTTTAAATTAGTTTTTAAAATATCGTTACATATACATGTTTCAGAAACTATGGCTGGAGAAAATATGAAACATCCCCACCCACATCATCAGGTCAAGAGAATCATTATAATCATTATTATAGATAGACTTTCTAAAAGTATTTTACCATAAAACCTTTGTGAGCTGGGTAGAGATTCATAAAACACAGTGTTTCAAATAGCATATGATAGGAAAATGGAAGGCGGATTTCAATAACAACTTCTGAAAACCAGGCTTACCATTTTTATCGAAGCAACATGTGTTACTTACGGTAAGTATACCATATAGAACGTCCAAAATCTCATAAAACTACTACAAAGATTACAATACCTGCAACCGTGAGTCTCATAGACACAGATGCTCTTCCAACATCATTTTCAGCAATGCACTCATAAATTCCATCATCATTTCGCTGGATATTAAACATATAGAGATCGCCGTGAATATTAATTCTGTGATGGTCAGATTCACTTCCTAAAATGCTACCATTTTTCCTCCACTTAATTTGGGGCATGGGTTGACCTTTTGCATGACAGGGCAACTCTATACTGGAACCCATCTCAATTCTTTGATCTTCTGGGACTCGAGAGAAAACTGGAGGAACTAGAAATAAAAATTAAAGTTTTAAACAAAGAAATATTATTAAATCATAAAGAGATTTTAAATTTTTTAAAATTTAAAATTAGTTTTAAAAATGCAAAAACCAGGAAAGCGCTGAATATTTTGTTCTTGTCACTTTTATTTCCGAAATGAAAATGAAGATAATAATAAAATAAAAATACTTGTTCGTTTTTTCCTTTTAGCATGAAATTAAGTGATATATTGAAACATTCTGAAAGTATCTTTTTATCAGATTTTCTTGTTAAAGAGCAAAACTATGAACTGGAAGTAGTAAAGGCAAATAGCAAAAATAAAAATGCTGGAAATTGGAAAGACTGTTTAATTAGCTGTTAACTGTTAATTTGTAAAAACAACATTCTAATGATTTCTTCATATCCTCTTTTGAATTAAAAAAAACTATCGAGCATTTTTCATATTTACTACATCTTAAAATATTGCTTATTTCCATTTTAATGTGAAAAACAATGTTTGAATTTTTTTGGCACTTACATTGTTTGCTATTTTTAAGCTTTTAGTGCCGAACGATGATATATCGTCTTTTATAAAACTTGCGAAAAGTGCCAACGACGATATATCGTTGCATATAGGATGGCTTCTTATTTTTCAATAAATATTGCAATATTATTGATAATAATTTATTTTCTCTTTATTTCATATATGTTCTTTTATGAACTTTGGGAACATCATTTTATTTTCTTATTTGGTTATTTGAGGAACTTCGTACAAAACCTTAGAAAATCCATCAACTTGGTCTGGTATTCTTTGTCTAGTTATAATACTTTTGGTTGGGCCAAAAATCATTAATCTTTAATTATATAATGAAACATTTTTCATATTTTAGATCCTTAATTCAAATACTTTCCGTTTCTTACTCTGAAGCAGCTCTTCTATTTATTTATGATCCGCATATTAAAATCTTTATAGAATACAGTAACAAATATTAAAATGTGTATTTCAATCAAGATTAATTATTAAATTGTTACTATAAAGGAAAAACATTTAGAATTTATATTTATATAAACATTCATAGGAAGAATTTTTTAGCTCCCTCACCCTAAATTATAATTTTATTAAATAACTATCTGAATCAATTCAAGATAAGACAAATTTCCACAAACCATTTCGTCTGATCATAACAAAAGCACTTGAGTTTCTCTGACCACTTTCATTTTCAGCATGGCATGTATAAATACCAGTATCTTCTTCAACCACCTCTTCAATTCTAAAATGTGTTCCGTCTTTCAACACTTTAAATTTGTTTCCAATACGGACAGGCGACCCTAGATAGAAACAGTAACATATTTAATATTCTGAAAAAAGTATTTGACATAATTTCATGTAATTATCGAATTCTCAATTCTAATATATATAACCAATTAAAAATGTTTATAAATATTGATTCCTTTAAGATTTAATTCAAGTATGGTTTCTTTAAAGCAAAACCAAATTTTGGCTGCACATGATTTTAAACTACTTTTAAGCAAATATTAAAGAATTTCATTGATTGGATATAATAATGTCAAAAAAGAATTATGTCTGAAGCAATTTGATGTTCTTAAATGTAATTAGTCATATATGCATTTACTAGTGTAATTTTTATCTAGTTAGAAATAAACCTTATTTATAATTAAATAATTTTTCGGCTTAAAAAAAGAAAATATAAAAGTGCTCGCTAACTTTAATTTCTCAATTTTTAAAAAATAAAATGCGCATTGTAAAAAATTTGATATATTATTCTCTTTTCATAAGGGAGACCCTAATACACAAGAGCCAAAGGGATTGTGTTGGTGGTAGTTATAACAATTTTTACAGTATAACTTATTATACTGCAATATTTACACAAGTGTTAGGAGGGAGGGAAACAAGCTTAGGCATGCAAATGACTGAATTTACTCTCAAATACATACTCAGGGAAATCCGATATAAAGAGATATCCTTATAAATAAAGGCATGATTTTGGTTTAACGATATACCCGAGTTGATTATGCTAATTCACAACGAATTATTTAACTACAAATCTGTTTAATAAATAGAGTTGGCCAATATACTCATCAGTTTCTTACACGCTGGCAATATATAGAATTTCTCTATAATTATGGCCTAACAGATAATTTCTAAGTCGTTAAAAGATTGACATATAGTTTCTATAGGATTGTTATAAAAAAACTCTCTTTAAAACTATATTTCTGTCGTTAAAGTTAATAAATGTAATGCTGAAAAAATTACTCATTACTTTATATATTTTCTTTGTCTTATTAGTCACTTTACTAAAATTATTTATTGGTAATAACTATCAATCCAACACACTAATATTTTAAAGAAATAAAAGGCCACAATACTGCGACTTCTATTTAAGAAGCATTGAATATCATTATTTTAGAAGCCTAAAAGAATATTCGACAATTAAGGTAAGGGTTTTTCTACGATGCGGTCGTTGATAAATTTAAGATAGTAAAAATTTAAAGCTCTAAAACTGTTTTGATAGAGAAAAGCAGATTTTTTTTAATTTAAAGTATCAATGTATCAAGATAAATATGACTAATAGAACTAGAATATTGAATAAAAATTTACATTTTGCAATTTTTTCCCCATGAGTACATTTATTGACTGAAATATGAAAATATAATTCATGATGTTATTTAGAGTATTTTTGAAAACGGAAGTGTATTCCTATAACTAATTATTTCGAAATTAATTAATGGACAAGGATCAGAGTAGATACTCTATTGTATATAAAACTAAATCTAAAATTTTTACATAGCTTCCCTATTAGCACAAAATGCCGAACAACATTGTTATGATATCTTCTTTATATTGACCGAACATTCAGAATATCGAACAATATCTTGTGCTAATACGGTTGATATAGTTCTTGAATCTACCAGAAGTAACTATGTTAAGAATTCAGTTAACCACGTCGTCTTCCTGGGCGGAGCTAGCTGCCAATCATGTAAATATCATGTGGTCTCCCTGTTGGTGTCAGCATATTTTTTTCTAGCAGACGGGAACTTGACTCCTGTACTAGGAGTGATCTCGGCTCTCTCTCTCTCTCTCCCGATAAATTTTATGAGTAGTTCTAAATGCCTACTACACTATGGCGTAAACATGTGCCTTTTGTTGTTGATGTTACCAATAAACCACATAAAAGACAACCTGTGTCAGCAAGTCATTTCATCCAAGTAACAATCTTCACTATCAAATAAATTATTGTGTAATCATGAAAAGCAATAATTTTTTAACTATGTTATTTACAATACCAGTTTAGCAGATACCAGATTCAAATGAGCTCTCAAATTATTCACTTTAATAAATGGACTTCTCATAACAGAAAAACATAATTGCCAGATAGTAACAGTCATAAATTTAAGTTTTAAATATTTCCTAGATAAAGTTAAATTTCCCATTTAAAATTACAGAAACTTTATTTTAAGAGAAGTTTTTTTTTAAAGTGAAAGCCATAAAACAATTTTAATTGATAATTCAACTTACCATCTTTGGACCATGACAGAATGGGAGGCGGCAATCCTTCCACCAGACAGATGAGTTCCACACTATTCCCTTCAAGAGCTTCTTGATCCCTTGGTCTCTCCAGGAACACGGGCGGGGCTAAGTTGACAGTATATGAGCAGGATTTACTCTTCGATACATTCACAGGTTTCTTGGATACACAAGAATGTGTTCACAATTAGACAACCCCATCATGAATATTCCCTACAATTACAAGTAATCACACACAACAAACATAGACCCACTGGCATCCAACTCCTACGGTAATTTATTAGGTCTCTATAGCGAATCGATCTATTCACTTTCCAAGAACAAATTTTGAATTTTATATTTTAAGTCAAATTATTTTAAATATCTTGAGCCAACTGACTCATTTGCTAAGGAAATGGAATTTAAAAGATGGCTTTGATATTTGATGAATGAAATGAAAAAGAAAAACATTGCAAGGAAACTATAATGCCAAACATTTTCTACCAATTCTTTATCATGCAATAGAGTGATATACTCAAATTAGTAGGGCTATTAATTGAGACAATAAAATGTTCGAGACAAAGAATATTAAAATTTTTATAAAAGAACTCCATGTAAATTCTCAAACATTGAAATAATTTGGAAATATTTTTAAAATAAGTTGACCTCTGAAAAATATGTGCCTAGTTCACTAAGAGAATTAATGCCTGCATAAATATAGATAAGTATTCAACATTAAGTCGCATCTAATATCAATTGAAACATTTTAAAATAAAGCTTTTTCCCCATCACAAAAAAATTATAAAAATTTTAAATCAGAAATATTATAAAATAAATTCTTGATATACAGTTTATATAATTATTACAGGTTAATGTCTTAAGACTTGTAATAATTTCACTATAAAAAATTACGAAAAAAATCTCATTTTTATTCCTTTATTTGAATCATCAAAATGGAAATACTAACTTTTTGTTCCATTTTTTTCCTTATCCCACCCTATTACATTTCTTAATGCTTTTTATAATCGAATACAAATTAATAATAAATATAAGTTTCTAATTCATAGCATATTCTCTATACTTCTTAATTTCAAGAAATATTAATATTAAAATTTTATTTCGTTACATCAACCAAGCTTCTTTCTTTCAAATAATTTAATTGATCATTAACTTTTATATGTATTTCAGATCATCTCGTTTAAAAATCACTTTGTACTTTTAAAGACTCAATATATTAAAATTTAACAAAATAGATAATGAATCAAAAATTGAATACATAAATTTAAAAGTGGAAAGATAAATACGAGAATTCTGATTAAAAACAATCTATAAGGGATTTCATAGAACTAGAATTCAAAGCTTATTTACTAACAAAATGGCAAATGTGCTGAGACTTTATAAAGGAAATCGCTAAATTAGGGCGAAAAAAGTTGGTCCAGTTTCACTTTAGATGGAAGAATGTGCAACTCAAAGTTATTTTTTAATTAAATAAAGAAAAACTTAGTGAAATTTTGAAGTTTTTTCTTAACAACTTCGGAAACTGTAATAGCACAAAAATTATTTCAGAGTTAAAATTCATAAAAATTATCAACTCAATTTAGTAGATTAGAATTAACAATTTCAATTTAAGATATACAGTTTTTTTATGTCATTCAATAAATTATTAAAAATATTATCAAGAAAATTTTACAACATTGCTTTTCACTGTAGTAATGGTAATAAAATCATTTTCAATGTTAATAGAAATATTTTATGTTTTCTTTCTTCCAATAATGGATAATAGAGATTTTTTTTTTGTTTTGTATAGATTACTTATTCACTTATTTTGTGGTAATTACAGTTTTAACTTCATAACTCTTTTCTTTTGAAATTTTTTTATATGATTTGCACACTTTTAAAAACTACTGCTCTTTACTGTAATATAATTGGAAGCATAAAAATTTATTATTGCTTTTAAATTTGAAGTTTCTTTTTTTAAGTGCTGAATTAAGTTTTTATTAAATCAGTAAATAAAAATTACTTGAGATCACAAAAATTATGAAATATATCTGCTAACACGAACTAAAATGCTAAATTATTCTACTTATTATTCCTATATATCTTAAAGTCATTTCTCTGTTCATTAAGCAAGTAGTCGACTTGATTATTCATCATTTCTTTTTCAGATTTAACACTAACTAGCTAATGCTCTATTCTTTATAACGAACTGAAATGTTGTAAGGCTTCTAAAAGTGCGTAAGTCGCATTTCTACCGAAATTTGTAATTTAAAAATACTTTGTTGTAGGAATCAATAAAACCAAGGTGTGAATAAAAGAACTCTGAAATTTTTCGCGCACAGAAACCTTCATGAAATAGTTGGTCACTAGAGGCAATTAGCACAAATTAAAATTTGTTATAATAGAATTTTTTTGTTAATATAAAAAAACTTTTAAAATGATAAAGATAATTAATTACCTTCCACTACGATTTTTATTTCAACAGCAATTGTAGACACTCCATTTGTAGCAACACATCGATAAACTCCAGCATCGTTTTTCTGAACGTTCTTGATGGTTAATGTTCCAGTTGAAGAAGCATGGTAGCGAAAGACATGCGGAAGGGCAATGCCATTTTGAGTCCAATGAATGGTAGGTTCAGGATCGCCAATAGCACTGCAGGGTAAAACGATAGTAGAACCCACTGGTACTCTACTATCAACTGGTTTTTCCGTAAATTTTAAAACACCTAGGACATAATTAATAACTATAGTTAATCTATTTATATGTCTTTATTCATAGAAAACAATCATATATATATTGTTAAGAATTTATTAATGTACTTCCGAATGCTATTGGCTCCATCGTAAAAAAGACAGATAGTTTTACAGATAGTTCTCATGGATGCTGAAAGGATACCAAATCGTTGAACCTCAGCCTAGACAACAAAGTTGGCGACTTGAAGACGAATTTTATGACTTTGGCGACAAAATAGAAGATTTCAAAATCTATAGGAATTTTGGTGACAGGCGTATTTTAAGATGCAAAGTACGTCGATCTTTTTAGAACCTTCTTTGCCTTGTCACGTAAACTATAAAAATCCGAGAGATGAAATTGTAGTGAATAGAGTATCGAGGCAGTATTGAATTGTGTGCTGATCACCAGTCAGTGTTAAGCCGAGAATTAGGTTAGTTATGAGTCGGCAACCGCAATCAGCTCAAGCACGTAAAACCTGCATTACGAAGGTCGTTCCTCAAGCGAGTAGAGAATAACAGACGGTGGAGATGTATGAATACTTTTGTGAAGTCTCTCTTCCGCAGAGTTCTCTTTCAGTGCTTTGTACAGTTACGGTTGTTTACTACCGATATGTTGTTTCTGCGCTGCTGTTTACTATAAGTACTCTTCTTATGTTCTCTTCGGCTGTATATTATTGTCTGTGTGTTCATGTTGAAAAAATGTCATTTTTTTTTTTTTTTGGTTATTCAACCAGATTGACTGTTTCATCCTGCATCTACTGCACCGAACCCGCTGATTTTCAGATTTAGAATTTCCCATAACATAGTTATATATATATATATGAATAGAAACATCATAAAACTAAGGGACAAGGGAATAAATTAATATATTGTTTTAATTAGAATTATTTTTGAATTATTATAAAAACAGGAGTATTATAAATAATGATTATAAACCCTTAAAGAAAAGAAATTTCAAAATAGGCTTTAAAATTCTTATCTTTCCATTAACATCACACAACTTTAAAAGGAACATTACCAAATCCAAACCAATATTTACTCATTTAGCAGATATTTCAAAATAAAAAGAGGGGTCAAGTACAAAAAATAAATTTATCAGAATCTTATTTGTCTCTTTCCTCCATTTTTTTAGTTTGTTATCCTCTACTCCAGCAATTTTCAAAAAAATCTCGATAAATTAAGAGGTTTTAATTATAGCAGCCAACATAATTTAAATTGAAAAAATTTGTTAATTTCTTAAACCGAGTTTTTGTAAATATAACAACTAAATTGTCAAAAGTTAAAAATATTGGAAATATTTTTCACACTAAAAGCATCAAATTTAAAGGGGGGGAGGGGGAGGCGATTCTTTTGCTTATAAACTTTAATTTTTTTTTCTACCAAGAAAGTAGACTAAATAGAATAGAACAGAGGTGCAAGATTCAAAATCACCTTTATTTTCCTTGACTTTCAAATAATGCATTTTTGCAGCTCTTGATTTAATTTCACCGGCAGGATTTTTTGCCATACACTCATAAACTCCTTCGTCTAAATCTTGTGCTTCAGTAATCATAAGGGTCCCATCTTCAAGAATGCTGTATCTTTCATCTTTCTCAGGAAGAATCTCATTGCTAAGGTGGGAACAAAAATAAACTTAAAGGAGGTTTCAACTTGCAATTTTCAATAGCATAACATGATGATGTTTTAGGTTTGATGCATATATTTTTATAACGTTTAAAATTTATAATTATATAATAGATGATAATGTACATACAAAGATTGCATTTAATAACATCGGTAAACACGTGCATATAAACCCAGCAACTAAAACAATAAAAAGTATTTTGTAAATAAAATATTTTTAAAAAAAATATCAAAATTAGACAAAACAATACAGATTTTTTCTTTTTTGCAATAAAACGCTTCAAACTAATTGAAGAAAAATGTTAAAATCTCGATCCATTTTTAGCTAAACGAATTAAAATTTTAGAAAACCAATGTTTAGTGAACACCTATTACCCATGAAGTAACTATACAAAAATAAACTTAAAGGAGATTTGAACTTGCAATTTTCAAAAGTATAACATAATGATGTTTTAGGTCTGATTCGTATATTTTTTTATTATGTTTAAAATTTAATACGTCACATTTGAAAAGCTCTAATCTTCGGCCCTGTAGAGTATTTTAACTTTCTTTCTCATCATGCAAGTTACAATTTAAAGACAGCAACCAACATATAAATATCAGCGTATAAAAAAAATAACAACAACTGAAAATAGATTAATTTCACATGCTTTCCTTTTCCCATGAAATCAATTTATTGTTTTCTTTTTATTAACTTTGGAATATTTTTATAATTCTAGAAACATGTATTGAATACGTTTCACTAGACATAGCTTGTAAAACAAATTAATCGAACAATGCAATTGTAGTTTTATAACAAAATAAATATATTAAAATTCTAAAATATCTTTTGAAAGAAACCACTGATTAGAAGAGATAATACACTCAGAATCTTTAATTTTTTTCAATGTAACGCTACTTAAATTCAAATATATAATTTCCAGAATATATTAGGATGTCCCATAAATGTTTCCCCCTTCTTTTAAACATGAAATGATTACAAGACATTTATTTTTTAAATTTGATTTATTATGTTATTTATGAACCATTCAATCTTATCGGAAGCTTCGTTATCCCTTCTTTCCAGAACTGGTGAAATTTATAATATTTCCCGAAGTGTATTTTTATTTCGTTGCGAGATTGGAACCGTTTATCATGAAAAAATTTTTAATGACAGGAAAAGGCACTTGCTGGATGGAGCAAGACCTGGGAAGTACGAAGGAAAAGATAGAATGTTCCAATCAAATTGCAACAGCTTTTCTCTCACTGTTAATGCAACATGCTGTGATTAAAAACAATACCTTATCGGATCACCAGTTATGGTCGTCTTTCTGCCATGGCGCTTGCAATCTATGAAATGCATCGCAGTATTTAACAGAATTGATAGTTTCATCGTGAAGAAGGAGCTCATAATATACTACATCTTTTTAGTCCCATCAAATGGACGAATGATCTTCCAGGCTCCGTGACAGTTGAAATTCCCTCGTCCAAATGTATCTTCGATGAAAATTGATACAAAATCGAAGTTTCATTTCCCAATGATAACCCAGTTACCACTATAAGAAAGGGCATCTTTCTTGTCGCTGGTGAAGAAAATCACATGCAGAGGCGTGGTTTATAAGGCCAGTCTCCATCAATAAGTGTGGAATCCAAACTTCACATCAAATGACATATCCTATCCTAATCAGGTGATTATATACCTTTACCCTGAAAATATTAGAGGCATTCGCTATTTTAAGCACATATATCGCGGACTGTCAGCAAATATGACATTGATGAGAACCGTATCTGTCATTGCTGGGTGGCCACTGCGATCATCCACTTTCAAGTCAAAGCTGTCTGTTTTATATCTTTTAAATCATTTGTGGATAGTCATAACAGCTGTAGCATCATTTCTGCTTTTTTTTAAGCATTCAAATATAACCTATCGCAATATGCATCTTTTAGTTACCCATATTTAATAATCAAGAAAATTATTTTAAAAGGGACTATGTCTTCAAAGAAACACACTCTAAAAGACCTCTGGAACCCATCTAAAGTTATGTTATACTGTTCGTTTCAGTATTCTGAGACGACCACTTTTCGGCGATTCCATCTCAATAAAGGGCGAGAAGTGGAAGGATGTGCGCACTTCCGAAATTTACTTTATTATTAAATATAAACATCTATTTCTTTCATGTCCCTCCCCCTATGTTGTTGAATTAAACCCATCCTAACGCATGCGCAAAAATGCGGAAGGTTTTAGAATCAGTTGGCAAACAATAGATAAGCCAATTATTATATAGCCAATTAAACTCAGTACAGAAAGAACTTATACGATAATTTAATATAAAAAATAAGAATTAATTTTATTGTGAAAATTTACCACACACATATGCAAGAATTTTATTATAAATAGTAAATGAAATAAATAATATTAAATATAATTAAAGAAAGCTGAATTTAAATTTGAAGTAAAATTGCTATATCATTAGTTAGAGGGAAAATTCATCTAAAGTTGATATTAATACCTATTATGAAGCCAAACAATGTCTGGCTTAGGATCTCCATCTGCTCTACAAGTAAAATATGCAGTTCCACCAAAGGAAACATCAACATCATTGGGTTCTTCGGTGAGTTTTGGTCTTTCTGGAACATTCATCAGATGGTTAATATTAATAAATTAACTATTTGAGAATAAAGTGCAAGTAAAAAATAAAGAAAAACGTGGCTAATTTGAAGCTGTTGGTAAGGTAATAAAAATTCAATTTATATTAAATGTGAATTAAGAAAAATTTGGTCTAAGACGAGTGCAGCAAGAAAAATAATTTTCAGCTAAAAATGGGAACAAAGATTTGTTTAAAAATAGTTTTAATAAATAATATATATTAAACAGGAAGCAATTTTAATAAATTAATGTTATAAATTAAAAAAACAAAAACATTTTTATGAGAGTTGATCTTGATGGAAAACAGACATGTTAAATAGCAAGATAAAATATGAATAGTAAATATGACATAGCAGGCAAAAAATATGACATTAAAATTAAATTAAATTAAAAAATTAAAAATATGACATTAAAATTTAGAAATAAAAATATTTTTTTTACAAATTTTAATTTTGATTTCAAATTAATCTAAAATAAATTCATTCAAATGTTGTTTTAATATAATTAAATAAATTCAGGTATCAATAAAAAATGTGAATTATCAGAGAAAATAAATAAAGAATGTTCTAAGTAGAATTTTCTCCACTGTATATATAATATTCTTAAACAACGTTTGATTTATTTTGCATTAAAGAGTTTTTAGCATTTCAATTTGAAAAGATGGTGTTAATGTTAAGACAATGATCTACGTACTTTAGAAATGGAGATAAACAGAGTAAATACACTTACTACATCGAAGTTCTTCATTACTAAGTGCCATCAGTTGTTTGCCTTGCAAAGTAACTGGATGTTCACATGTAACAGCTGCTTGTGTAACACCTTCATTTTCCTTTAGCATTTCAGCAAGCCACATAATTTCACAATCGCAAATTAAGGCATTGGAATCAAGTCTCCTACAAAAACAAAGGAAGTTAAAAATAATCTAAAATAATAGCTAATAATAAAATATTAGTTTTATCACGATTTCATTAAGTTCTAATATTACAATATTTAAAAAAAAACTAAGTAATTTGTCTTTTTAAACTTTAGGAACTGTCACATTATAAATAATAGCTTAAAAATCTAAAAACAACTATTATAAAAAGCCGAGACAAATATGAAATTACAATCTGGATTATACAAACCAGTACGACAAATATGAAGTACAAATTCAGTGCTTTACTTAATGCAAGTATTTGGGGTTATAGGAATCTGTACTATCAGTTAAGTTACACGAGATATCATTCCTATAATATATGCATATACCATGTCTAAACTACAGGTTCTTGTACGCTGTATATAATATTGGATGTCTTTGTACAATACGAACTAAACCTCCATATCTTCAAAATTTCAGTATAAGAAAAATAACTACTGTAAATATATACTTTTTTTACTTGTTATTCCATGAGAAATATAACAAAATGAAGAGAAAAAAAAGTATTAGTTAAATCTATCAAAACCAGTTAATCCTCTAACTGCGTTAATTTCTTAAAATCATTATTTAAATGCATTGTTTTCAAATAAGTTCAAATATTTTTTAAACAAAGTGAACTGATACTATATGTTGCACGATAACAATATGATATAATATAATCTGTAATCGTAAAAATAAGCACCTTAAACGGGATGTAAAAAAAAAGGGATTGACTGCCAACCCGCGGCAACTGCGGGATAAGCAGCTGGAGAGTTAAGAAAAAGGATAGAGATTTTACTCAACAAAATTTTTTAATCGGTGCGATTTCGTTAAATCATATATACTAATAGAATATTAATTCTAATAACTAATATATGTGGCATTTGTTTATCAAAAAGTTAATTACGCACTATATATAGAAAGCAGCATCAAAGACGCATACAAATAATGAGTTCAAACTTAACATAAGCTTGCTTATTGGCATAAATAGAAGAAATGGAATTTACTTTTGTTTCATTCATAAAAAAATGTAAAATTGATGAAAATGATATTTTTGATACCCATTAAAATAGTGTAATCTAACAATTTCCTGGGTTTCTTTTAGAAAGAGAATTTTTTTAATAAAATGCAAAATGAATGACTTACAATCTCTTGAGTGATTTAAGCTTCTTAAAAGCACCATAAGGTATTTTTGTTAGCTTGTTGTGGTGAAGAAATCTGAAAAAGAAAAACAATAAGATATTTCCATAATTTTAAATCTTTAAAAAAGAACAAAAGAATTTATTGAAAAAAAGAACAAAGTCATTGAATACTCACAATCTTTCCAATGATGGCAAGTCAGAAAATGTAGAGGGCTCGATTTTTTCAATTTTATTAAAGTGAATGTACCTGTGAAAGTTGTAATATTTATAATTAATAAAATTGAATCGATTTTTCAATAGAATTTTTGATCTTAATACGTAAACGGTAAAAAAGATATAAACTTACAATTGCTCCAAGTTATGCAGCCCTTTAAATGCATCTTTTCCAATGAACTTTATTCGATTTTTATACAAATACCTGAGATAAATAAGTATAATTAACAAGTGTAACATGTTTACTTGCAAACAATTAACAAAATTGCATCTAATAACTCAATATTGTTATTTTTCAAGGTATGTTTGAATAAAAATGTATCGCAATAAAAATATAATTACTAAATAAATATTGAGTAATTAAAAGAATATAATTATTGAGATAATAAAAACAAATTTAAAATATATCATTCTTTCAATTTCTGGAACAAAGTAAACACTTAATAAAGCATCCATTTTTTAAAGAAATTTCAATAAAAAAATTAAGAAATTTAAACAGCGATATTTAGATATTTTTTACTCTTTTTTATATTAGATTTATTGAGTTTTATATACTGAAAGTTGATGGAAGCCTATTAACAATTGCCATGAAATTGGTTTCAATTCCAACCCCCCCCCCCAAATTATTATTTATTTCTGGGGTTTACGGTCTCTGGATAACCAAATCCTTCTAATGTTATAAAAAAACTTTAAACAATGATTCAACAATTCATGAAATTATTTGAAAATAAAATTATTTTTTGACGATATGCAGCACACTCTTGAAACAAAGCTGTTTAGAATTTACGCCTTGTTTGAACACAGAGGAGAGGTCTCTTTATACGAGTATATGAATTCTCGTCATGGAAATACTCTGTTGAGAAATTTATTTACAAATAGATTCCCGATTAAATCATTTTCACATTTTACGAGATTTGCTATCGTACGTATTTATTCAAAGCGATGTATTAGAAAGAGTAACAGTACTGTAACAATTAAATCGGTATCTAAGGAAGGGGAGAATTAAATATAAATAGGCAGATCTAAAAAGTAATGACATTTTTCTTTTTGAAAGAGAGTAATAATGGTTCTTGAATTCTTATATTCAAATATCATTATTACTCACATTCTAAAGAAATGCTTCGTTTGATGTAAAGAAGTCTTCAAAGAAAACTTTAATAGAATTCTCGTTCTATTGGTACCCCATTTCTTTAAGTGTTTATCATTATTACCGCTATTACTAGTAATTTAATTACATTATACAAGATAATTCTATTAAAAATATTCAAGATTATTACAATCAGAAATTTATAAATTCCTTGACACACCATGAAATACACCTTACGTAATTGATTTGACCCTCCCCCAATTTTTTTTAAAATCGCAAGATAATGATTATTTACGGTTGTATTCAGCACTTTGATCTAACTGAATTGTTATTCTTCATGCCAAAAGAGCGAGTAGAATGTAGCCCGTTTAGATGACATTAATGAATAACCTAGTAAAAAACTGTGGTATAGCATGGATTAAACATTAAGTCTATTAACATAATTTTCATTCATTACAATTTATCATACACAAAATCGTAATATGTGTATACTCTTGTATGAAGAGAACAATTCTTTATAAAGTAGAGCAATTTTAATATAAATCCTTCTGACATGGTTATTTAAAACCATGATTGTTTTTTACATGAGCTATGCAAGTTGTTCAATAAATTTATAGGATAAACTGAAAATTTATGTTAATTGTTTCAACTAATATCCAAATTTGTATTAATTATTTTGTAGCAGCTGTTTCACGAAAACTATGAAATAGTAATAAAAAACTTAACGATCATCGGGAAATACATCGGGCTTTAATTTTTAAGATAAAATATTAAATTCAAATCCATTTGACATCAATTTTTTTTCTGAAAATCGACCATTATGGTATCACTTGAAATCGAAAAACAAGTTAGAATTAGTTAGAATAGGATTATATCTCAATCCATGAATTCTGATTAATTGTAAAGTACTCACAGAAGTTTTTCGACGACCCTGTATTTGTCCAACAAAGTTGAATTTAAAAAATAATGCAGATATCAGTCTGAAATTGCTACCAGTTATTTTCGTACAAATAACACGGATTTAAGTGAATTCCGAAAACTTCTCTTAAATTTTAATATGTATATTTCCCCAAATTTGCATTTTAAAAAAATTATTCGACATAATTAAGCTATCATAAAGCTTAACAACTCCTTTTATAGGTCTTTTTTAATACCTACATTTTTTAAAATTTAAACGTTTTCCCACGGATTAACCATTTTCTCATTGAAATTAAGAAATAGGTTCTCAACTTCCACCCATTTGTTCAGGGCATATAAGGGAGCAAACTTTTAGGCTTGTTTTGGGCAAATTAACTCTATAAAATTACTGATATGTATTTTCCCCATACTTTGATACGTTTCATGATAATTCAACTATACAATATGCCTATTTTCTTGAAGGGGGTATTCAATCCACTAAAATGTATTGTTTTTAAATAACTGTTCAGTTCCATTTTTAAAATCATGTTTCGGAATTGAAAAAACAATAAAAGCAAGGGCCGATATTTTATTTGCTTTTTAATTACATTTGGTTATATTAACGTCCCATTTTAAAGCAACACTAAGTACTATTTTGGGGACGGACCGCGTAATTTTGTACCGCGATCAGATGAAGAGGACGATGCCTCATCTGGCATCTCCCTCTCCAAACTTACACATCACATCAGTGAGAGGACGTTTCGCCTCGACGGATTTAACGAGCATCAGACTTGCTTACACGACGGTTCTTCGGTGGAATCGGGTCTCGAACCTGAAACCCTCCGGCTCCGAAGTCGATATCTTACCAACAAGCCACCGCGGTCATGTCTTAATTTTTTAAATGCAACGCTAATTCTAAATTAATATTATATAATATATTTCAGAATTGCACTTTCTACGAATCTAAATTCTATTGTAAATGCTTATCTATATTTATTGCTTTTTATTTATGCTTTATGTGATTAATACTAACATGTAACTTCTCAGAAAGCTTTTATGCACATTGCCTTTTTGGATAAGAAGTGCATGCAGGGGTTAAATAAATGAGTATTTTCTTAGTACACTATAATAATAAAAGTGAAATATGTAACATATGGTAACTATATAGCATTTGTTTAGCAAAATAAAATGGATGGGTTGAAGAAATACAATGTAACAATTTTTCAACATTTTTTTTATTTCAATTTATATTTTCTATCTTCAGGAATTACTGGAATTAATAAGAAATATACTTACAGATATCGGAGTTCTGGAGTTGCTTGAAAGGCATCATCTTCTATTCGTATCAGATTATTGTTATTCAACAACCTGAAACGCAAGACATTTGTCAATGACAAATATCGTTCGAGTTGACATAAATATAAACATTCAAATCAAGATAAGAAATGAAAAATGTTGGTTAATAACTCGTACAAGAGTGTTGGTCAAATTAAAAGAGAAAAAAAAATTAGGGAAAAAAAAAATTAAGGATGTCACAGCAGACTGCTGACAGAAACTTTCTGGATAATTAGTAAAATGATTTATCCGATGCCAAATAGTAGTAAGTAATTAATATATCACAGATATATTATTTGGTGAAAGCAGCTTTCACTGCTGTTTAGTTTAGGTTTTCATATTTATCACGATGGATATGGAATGCAATAAAACAGGAAACTGCACTCATATTGCTTAGAGAGGGAAGAGTTTTTTTTTTTCTTCTTTCGGTTCCTTAGAAAGAACAAATGTAACAGATTTTCGTTTATCCTTAAAACAAACGAAATAAAATAGCATTCTTTACGTTTGTTCTACTTAGGTTTCATATTCTTTTACTATTAATCTAAAGAAATTTTAGATCCATAAAAGTTTCAATACATAAAAATATATATTGCAAACTTTTTATACTTTTCTTACTAAAATCATCAATAATTAATTTTTAAAAGAAAATTTTAAAAAATTACTAAAGAAATTTATTAAAAAATACAAATAATGATTTTTCAAAATTATTGATCCATACCTGTAACAATTTTATACTTTCCGCCAGATCTTTATTTTTTATTTATTTTTGCAATAGCTATTTTTATGTATTCATCTAAATGAAATGTCTAGTTAAACTGAACTAGATATTTCATTAAAAAATCTCTCTCCAAGTTAGGAAAGAGGTTCGCAGAAGCAGTGACGAATTTTCGGGTAGTCTTAATTAGATAATCAGATGCTTAAAATTGTTCAGTCTGAATAGGACTGCAGGCAGATCAATCAAAAAATCCTATTAGCCTAATTATGCAATTAGGCTAATAGCATTTACGTAATTTTTTAAACATAGCAATACATAATTTTAAAAAAATACAAATTCTCTAATTCATGAAATATTAGGATATTATTAAGAACTTGGTTAATTATATTTAATAACATAACTGTTTCATTGTATTCAGCTAAGTATTTATGAGCACTGAGTGTCTGCTTAAATAACATTGTTATGGAAATCCCTCCACAAAGTCCGTTAACCCCATCGCTGCTACCAAAATGTTACGAACAAATATAATTCCGCTAAAATCGACGATGGGTTCGTCTGTAGTGGGTGTATGGTGAGACACACAATCAGCAGGCCTTAATATCAAATAACGACGTTTATTAACGCGAAGACACAAACGACAAAATACAGCCGAGCATATACACAAGCAAATACACAAGCAATACACAGTAGAACACTTGAACCAAAGAGCAGCCCAGAAGTTGTAATCGGAAGTAAACAACAACCATAACACACAAAGCGGCCAGACAGGATTGAGCAATCTACGGTTTCTCCAAACGCCTGCCATTCTCCACCGTCTCCTCGCTTTAGCTGTATTCAACAGCCAACTCACTACTACACGATTGGCTACTTTACACATGACTCGATGCTGTTTCTATAATAAACTCCAAGATTCAGCCCACTACTCAATTCACCAATCACTTGAGCTCTATCAACGCTTGCGCTTCGCTGGACTGATCCAACTAATTTGTCGTTGACTCGGACTGCCGGCCTTTCATAGTTTCTAGAGCAGAGAAGATTCTAGAATAAGCAAGCATATCTCAAGCTCCTACTAGGTTTTATCGCCAAAATTCTTGAAGATTCTAGTATCATCTATTTTGTCGCCAAAGTCGCCAAGCCTGGGGTAATTGATCCGGCCTTCGATCAGTATCTAATAGAGCTGATCGCAAAACTGTCTTTTCTATGATGGAACGAACTGTGTTGAGAAGCAACATTACAGATTCGTAACAATATTATGTACAAACATTGATACACAGCTGACAAGTAATCTTTATCTTGACTAATAAAGATGAATGTGTGCATGTATTTGTGTGTTGATGCTCTCTACAGGTCAGATCGTTTGACCTAGAGCTACTTAACTTGGAACATATATACTTTGGAGGGTGGAAAGGTACATCTCGGAACAATTTTTGAAATTTTAATTAAAAAATCTTAAATTCTACGAAAACACATGAGATTTTAGACTATTCCATTAACCACGCCAATTGTCTCCGAGAGTTTCTCGAAGTCTGATTATCCTAAAATTATGAAATTATTCATTGTTCTAAAATAGTGATATTCAAAATTACATAATACATTTGATAGCGAAAAGAAAGACGTTTTCTTCCTTCTTTTGAATTATTATTTAAAACGGAGTTATTTAAAAGTTGGAGTTTAATTACTGACTGTTTCATTGGGACTTCATAATTTTTTCAGAAGTATATTAATTGATCGAAACAAAATAAAATATTATCTAAGTCATTTGAATCTTTTTGAAAGTAAAATTAGCAACAGAATGAGAGAAATTTTTTATTGAACAATTCTTTGAGACACTGCATAAATTATATTATATATTCTGTAGCGCACAAAAGACTTCAATGCCAAATGATTCTCTTTTACATAGTGCAATGAACAGAAAGAAGTAAGACTTCTACTATTACAGAAGCTATAAGAATCAAAATTTGAAGTTAAAAAATATTTTGCTGAAGAAGCTACAAAGTTATATAAAAAATTTAAAGGAAAATTCTAGCAACCATTAATCCTAGTTAACCAGTTGATCACCAAAGACTGTTAGTAATAAAAAAATAAAAACAAATATTTTTAACAAGTTATCAAAAAGACCTACCTAAAGTAAATTAATTATATGTTGATTTAATTGAAAATGTGTTGAACTATGAAATTAAATTGACCAATTTATTAAAATAGGAATCTCATAATATATCGCTCACGGCCTTTCTCAGTGTCCACAATTTAATACAAAGAACGAGGTAGATATATGAAAAAGTTTTAGAGAGACCACTTCCGCTGATTTACAGTGAAATGCAATAATCGACAAAATACTATATATCTTTACAAAGATATGCATACTCTTGCGTTGATTTTCAAAAACATATGAAAATTATGTGTACTTCACAGTTAGGTTAATCACTAAAAAAATTTTAAGTAAAATTTTACTTACAGTGTGTTTAGTTTACCCAAGTCCTTGAAAGTATGTTTGGTGATTTCTCGAATTTTATTAAACCTCAAATCTCTGAAAAAAAAGAGAAGAAAAATTATGAATAATTTAAGTCGTGCTAAGCTATGCATTTAAAAATATTCTAATACATGCAAAGTTTAGACATGAAAACACAACCCTTTTTCTCGGGAACAAAAATTATGAGAAATATCCAAGCAGGTTTTAAGAAATTCAGCAAAATTTCTTCTGTTGAAAATGTTTGAAGAAAGAATGAATGAATATAAAATTTTAGTTTTAGAAAACTAGTTCTATTAATGGCGCATTACTTCTTTGTAATGCGGAATTTTAAAAAATAAAAAAAATATATTTTAGACCTCTTCGATTATTTGACACAAATAAAACACAAAAATTTGTATGATTTCATTCAACGTTTTTACTTTCATACTTTTACGGCGGTCATTCACAATTGTTCCACTCCACTGGAATCCGTGAATTTCATGCCAAAAGCAATCGTTAGTGGAGAAATCGGTCAGAAATGGCGTGGCATGGTGAGGAAGGATGGCTATCCAACACATTCAAAGGGGGCTCGGTGAATACAGGTGAGTGAGGCTTGGTATGCATGGACAGTGGTGAAAGTTTGCACTGTGGCTCCAGCAATTCGTTCATCAACGGGCTTAGAGTGAAGCTAGCGAGGAGTGTCCTCGAACGATCGGCCTAAATGAATAAGTTTGGGGAGCATCACTTCATGGGAGGACATGGGCTGATTGTGAATGGCTTTCTTTATATTCTTATGAAAGTGCAAATCAAAGTCTTCACTTGATTATAGTATCAAAAGAAAGAAAAAAATAATTGCTGAAAGACAAAATGATGGTGGTGTTTTTGTAGAATAACAAAGTCTATTATGTTTACAAGTTAGTTCTATGAATTTATAAAAATAATTCTTTTAATATGCCTTACCTGTGTAACGTGTGAACCGATGAAACAAAATTGGACAGAGAATGAGAATGAATGGAAAAGGAGTAAGAAAGTACAAAAAAATTAATGTAATTTTTCATGTATATACTTTATTACCTTAACGGTGATGAATTTTGACAATATGACGGCAAAGGCATAAAAATAATTTGAGATTTTTCTAAAATTTCATCGCAAATTTACTGTCATTTTAAAACTGCGTTGTACTTCGAACAGATTTTGAGCCTTTTCTAAAGGTCCGAGGCCCGAGACGATTGTATCTAGCACATGTAGAAAAAAAACCACCATTGTAGCTTACAGATAATTATTTTATATATAGTTTTTAACACAGAATTTTTAAAAAATAAATTGATAAGTCAGATCCAGTTTTTATTATTTCTAAAGGCATATTTACGAGTCAATAACAAATTTAAATAATGAAATGATTGAAATGACCAGAAAAATACAACTTGCAAAATGGCAAAAATTCTTAAGTTTTTTCATCATGAATTAACATTATATCCTATATCAATGTTTAATAAAATACTATTGAAATTAAAGGTATGTTACATAATATGCACTTTTGAAGGCAGTGCTCACATCACTATTATGAAATCTTTTCATCGTATTGCTTTTAACGTATCCAATGCTATATTTTCGGAGCAATTATGCAATAGGGATTCGATCATCATTCGGATTCACTACTGGAAATTAACTTAAATTACAATGTAATAATTTTGAATAAACGTAGCACCAGAATTTTGTCATAATATTTTGGTATGTAAAACTCGAGTATGTCCCAGAATGGCCGAGAGATAACACAGTTATAAATGCCATTTCAAGGCTTCTGTTCCCATAGATCCATTCGTTTGTTTTTACTAAGTTACATTATCGAAATATCGATAAACTATGCAGTGGCGTAGCAACAGAAGGGTGAGGGGATGCAAATACCTTTGGTGCCAGTCTCAGAGACGCAAAGGCACAAAATGGGACCAATCAAGTTTTTTTTAAAGCGCAATTATGTTGAGAGGCTAAAAAATTAATTATATGCCCAGGATACATTCGTATTTGATGAAACACTGATGACAACTGCAGGCGAGAAATTTATTATAGCCCACGTCGCTAACTCTTGCACGTCATCTTTTACTTCACATTACAAAATATTCTTTATATCTTTGTCGTGGCTAGTTCGTGAGTGCTTTGAATAAATAGGCAAATAGAAAACTTAACATGAAATTTATTGCAGATTCGTTCGAGTTACTCTGCTCAGTAACTCCTTCTCCAAGAGCAAATACTCGAATGACATCACTCTTAATTACACTCGCGCTAGTTGTCTAGCGCCATCTATGAACGTTTATTCCCTAACGCTTCAAAATCCAATCACTACAATCTTATTTATTATACATTTATTTTATTGACATGTTTATCAGAATTAATGTTTCATTTTAATTCCGATTTTATAGAAATGATATTATAAGAAACAGTTTCTTAATTCCTCTCTCGTTTTTTCTTCTAATGACTAATTTTAGAACAGCAGTAATACCAAAAATAAAATTCTAAAAAATGTTAATTATTTTCTTAATGATAAATAAAAACTACTCCCTAGATTTTGAAATAATTTATGTTTATAAGCAATAATAAACCTGGCTAGAGAATATACTTTGGAAATTTTGGTGTCATCCAAATTTTTCTGTTCATTTTAGGTAGCCAAATAATTTCAATTCTGTCATAAGCCAATAGCATGCAGTAAGAAAGACGCAAGATTTAAATTTACTCGAATTCCTCCTTTCTAGAATTCTTTGGTCGAATAGAATGAATAACGAATTCTCCAAGTGGGAAAAAGGAGAAAAATTTAGAAGACTAACTTCCTAAAAAGCCGATAGATGGCAGAACAATCAATACACTCTTACTTGTTGTTCAAAGGCGAGGATTAGCAAAGTGATGTGCCGAAATAGCTCAGTTGGGAGAGCGTTAGACTGAAGATCTAAAGGTCCCTGGTTCGATCCCGGGTTTCGGCAATAGCAATTATCCTCGGTAGTATAGTGGTCAGTATCCCCGCCTGTCACGCGGGAGACCGGGGTTCGATTCCCCGCCGGGGAGGGTTTTTTAATTTTTAAATTCCTTAATTTCACAATTTTTATTATAGCGAAAATTATTTAAGTATATTTTTTTTCACAATTAATACTAAATAAGGGGAATTATTTCGGTCGATTTCTGAGTACAGATAGGGAGAAAAAATCGGGTCAGAGGACATAGAAACATAAGTAAGTAACGTCTGCAAAATTGAATGCTGCTGATTTGAAAACGTCTGCTGAATTAAACTTCATGAAATTATCTTCTAACATCATTATTTTAATCTCCACTGGAAAAATTTTGACAATAAATGAGATTCGCAGTTTTTTTTAAAAATTAATGCAGTTCAAATACCTTTAAAATACAAACCTAAAAAATGCGAAGTTTATTATTTTTAATATTTTATGAAAATACTATTTTGTTTATGAGTCACAATCCCATTTAGAAAAATAATAAACATTCAAAATTAATTTACCTCATCAAAAATAATGCAGAATATTTTACAAATTACGTAAAAAAAAAAAAAAAGTGGTGTTCAATTTTTTGGAGATTTTAGCGACAAATATGTTCCAGTCAAGCTTATTGTTATTTTCTTTAAAAATCTGTCAAGAAAGTGTTAATTATCATGTGTTACAACGTAAGCTTGTTAAAAAAAATAAAAACCTCTGCTAATAATACATTTTAGCCATGCACTGTTTTCAAAAGCAACAAATTCTTTTTTTCAAAAAATGTGGTTTTTTTTTTTTCAGATTTAACATTTAATCAACATTGATATCTTGATCTTGATTGATCTAAAAGCAGACCATTAAAATAATATAAAATTTTAAATGAAATAATTTAGACAATATATACAGACATAACTTTCCAAATAATTTATTTTTGGAGACTTTATTTTTAAAAATTGAACATCAGAGTAACTATCAACAGAGTAAAATAATAGACAATAATAGACTTTAATTGTTCCTTTCTCTATAGCAACTATTTCCAAGTAAAAAATAATATTATCGGCCCATTGTTCGAAGAAATAGAAACCTAAGCGCTGCTTCAGTCATTTTTCTTGGTTACTTCACTCCCTATATTTGAGATTTTCCTTGCAGATAGAAATTGACTTTCGGAATAAAAAATAACACCATTCGAATATAATTGCAATTTGAACTGTCAAAATAATTCGCTATGGCAGAAAGTTCAGTACAATGTGTTTATCCAACTATAATGGCGTGGCCAACCATAGCACAATTCAATGTTATCAAAATATTTTTATAATATCGAAAGACAATACAATGAGGTATAGTTGAAGCAAAAAATTATGAAGTCGATGAAACAATTTAATCTTTTTATTTTAAATATAAAACAGAAATAAAGGATAAGAAATAAAAAAAAATGAAAATATTATCAAGGAATATATTTCATTTAAATAACATAACTATGAACTTCAAGAAAGCCGCTTGCCATTGTTGCAAAACTGAATGAAGTTTCTAACAAAATAAATTTTTAAAAATGCAACAGAGAAAAGGGAAACAATACTCGAGTTTCAGCAAGAAGTTTCATACTGTTATCTTTGTTTTTAAAGCCATGCGGCATGATCAGTCTGTTATATATTTCGTATGGTTAACATAAAATGCAGTATGAATTTTTCAACAAAACATCTTTAACGGTTATCATTTCATTTTCCCTGTTCATTTGTATCATGCCAGAAGGTGGTGTAGTAAAAAAATTTCAAGTAAGATCATATTTTCTACATTTCTGTAAGATAACAAAATTTGTTCTAGTGTAGATTTGGGTGTCCCTTCGATTGGAGACTTCTGGTTTCCATTGACGACATTTGTTTTCATTGACGTTACTGTTGGGTTACCGATCGAAAATCCCCTTGGCGCCGATCTTGGTGTCAAAAAAATTGCCAAAAAAAAAAAAATCAGAGGGCACCCAATTGTAAACTTTTACCTAAAATTTAAATGCAACGAGCAAAACAGTTTGAATCAATCATATCAGACTTTTAATTATTCGCAATAAATAGAAATTTGCGTTGTAGAATAATATGAAATGAAAAAGAAGGAATACTTTTACAGGTAAAATACTCGGAACCTCATGTTAAATCAAATATTGCTCAAGAAATATTTTATATTAAAATGAAAAGGAAATAAAAAATAATTAATCATTCTGGCCTATTATTAAAATAGAGAAATTAAAACGAATTTACAAAAACAAAACTTTATATCTTAATATTTAATGGAAAGCCAAGTGCGCAATATAATGAAAACTGCTTCAATAACATATAATCCATCCTTATGAATCGTTTGGCACCAGTGATTTCGTATAGCTGTTTTTCAAGCTCGTCCATTTAAACAATTATTCCTTAACTTTCAGGTCATTGTATACATAGAAATAAAATTCGGCCAGAACGGAACACAGAAATATGCATAAAAATTAACGAAAGATCAAGTAAGGCATTCACTACCAAATAGATAAAAAATTAATGGAAACGCCAATAAGATTTGAACTGCATGAAATGTTAGATAACGAGACTTTGCTGTACATTTAATATTCCTATTAATAATAAGCATTTTTAATGCAAACATTTCATTCATTAACTGACAATTTGATACAGAAATTACATCATGTCACCGGCTATATTTTTGCAACCGAGTATTTAAATGAGCTATGAAAATGCGAGTTAACTTGTGAAAAATGTGTTAAGAATTATAGAATGAAATTGAAAGTCCACCACTCTTAAACGATGCATGTTGAAAATTAAGTAATCTAATTTTTTTTCTTTTTCCTCCAATTCACCATCTACTTCGAACACTGGAAAAAAAAAACCCCCCCCCCCCCCCGAAAAAAAATCTTGTCTTGTTACTGTTAAACAAATTATTCCTTTCGTCGCAGAAAAATTCAAATCAAGTGCTTTTGCCTGAACATTATGGGGAAGAGGATGAAGTGTTTTTCTTATTTAAATATGAAATGAATTTCCTTAACTTTTGAATTAACTGTTATCGATTAACTTTTGAATTAATGATTTTATTCAAGATAACAATTTTATCATTAAAGAGCATTTCTTTCAAACAGATCATGCGAAATTCGCTTTTCCGATTTTTACAATGAAATAGCTAAAATTTAAGTAACAAATGAAAGAGCTTATTTTGATATTTATGGAAACTATTGTTTATGTTCATTAGATTCAAGTACCGGAGAATCGATACAATAAGAGAAACCGGAGCGAAATATCTGTTACAAAAATTATACGGAAAAAAACATCATCGGCCATAGCCCCTTTAATTGTTCATCATGACATAGAGAACTCAGAATATACGGACCACAGTAGAAAAAATATAAAGAATATACCGCTCACATTTGCAAGGACAAAACGTACTTTAAAGAATTATTACGAACACAGCTCTAAAAGAAGAAATAATTTATATATGAATTATATGCCTGTTCAAAGTAATAATAAAAGACACTTATTACGAAGGAATGACGAAAAAGATTCCCATAGAAAACAAAGAGATCAAACCATTGTGAAATATTTTCATGTACCAAAGAAAAATCGCGCGAAGAAAAAAGTACATCATAAAGCAATCTCTGCAAAATATACCACAGTTCAAATTGAAGCAGAGCCAACAGAATTAGAAACTGAAGATCCCAGCATACATATTTTTTCCGATGAAGATTCAGCTGTGAAGAAAAAGCATACCAAGAGCCATGAAAGAAGCCACAAATTTCCCACAACTTTCGAAGCTGGAAGTGAAGAAATTGAAGATAAGAGCAAACATACTTTTCTTTATGATGATTCAATAGGGAAGAAGAAACACACCAAGAAGAGTCATAAAACAAACTATAAATTGAACACTTTCGGAGACGAAACAGAAGATAGAGATGAAGAAACTGAAGTTTTCAGTACCTATTACATTCCAAATAACGAAAGATCAGTAAGCAAGAAAAAAAATCCATATAAAACTTGGAAGAAAGCTCATAATCTTGAGAATTCATTTGCCGATGATTTCATTTCTGCTTTGAAAAGCGAGTTAAAATCTCAGCACAGCACAGAAGCAACTTCAGAATCAGAAGATTCCCTCCTCATCGAAAAGGAAAAAGAAACTGACTATCAAAAATTTGTTCCAACAACTGAAGATATTAAAGCAGTATCGGAAGATTCTATAATAGTAAAAAAGGAACAAGAAATTTTTGAATCTCAAGAAGGTCTTCTAAATACCAGAGATGCATCAAGATTGAACGACGTGCCTTTAGAAAAGGATGATGAACAAGATAATGAGTATGACAGAAGCAGAGTCATAGAAATGCCGAATCTCGGTGAGATGGATTCTTATGTTAGAATAAAAAAGGACGTTAATAATGTAAGCTTCGAAAACAAAACAATATCATCAATTAATTCTAACAAAAAACGAGATCTTTCCAGAAAAATGGATGAATTTACAAAATTCATAGAGAAATTTGAAGAAAAAAGTAGCTATACGGAATTTATAACACCGATAAATGGTGACAGTGAGAATTTCAATTACGATACAACATCAGAGATACATAATACAGATGATGCCGATTATTTCAGTAGTAGTTATTCTTACAATGATGCAAATGAAGAAAATACAACGGAAATGCTTAAATCGTACAGCATGACAGAATTCAGTAATGATAATTATTTCCAGAAAGTTGAAAAAATATTAAATTATAATACAACAGCAGATACTGTACTCAATTTTTTAAACAATTCTAATTACCCTGAAAAAGTAAGTGATAAGGATGAACTAAGCATCAATAATAGAAGTATGAAAATAATAAAAACCTTTGAAGAAAACACAACATACAGAACAATGAAAAATACAGACATCATGGTATCGACAGATGATGATTCAAATTATGATCTAGCAAAGACAGATTCTAATCTTCCAAAAGATTTCGAATACCCTTTGTTAAAGAAAAAAAGTAGCACAAACAAAATTTATAGTACTGATGCAAAATACTTAAAGATGTTTGAAAACGAAATTACTCAAACACCAAACATTGCCCATAACGTTAATGAGGAAGAAAGTACAACAACTACATTTGGAAAGAACAGAATTACTAATTCGAATTTATCAGTTCGGAAGTTCACTGATCAAAGAGTACATAACAGAAAAATATCAACAAAAGTATTTACATCAAAAGGTACAGTTAAACCATTATCAAATATAAGAATTAAGTTAAAAAATCCATTCAAGCTTTCTAAATCAATTCAAACAAAAGACATAAAAATGAAAAACAGAAAATTTAGTATACATTTAAATAACAAAATTACTGCTTCCAATTTATCGGTCCGAAAGTCCATTGATCAAACAGCACACAGCAGAAAAATTCCAAAGAATGTATCCACTTCAAAAAGTACTATCAAATCTCTACCAAATACAGGGTTAATATTTAAAAATTCGTTTAAGCTTTCAAAGTCAAATCTTCCAACACACAAAAAAATAAAAAATACAAAGTTTGACACATCTAACATGAAACACTTAATAAAGAAAAAACAAGAAACAAATTTGAATAATGACTTGAAAAATAATAAAAGCAAATCTTTCTTAAATAAGATACGTTTAAATCTTGATTGTTTCTTAAATATATTTAATTTCTTAAAACCTATATTAGTGGATGAAAATGCAAGCGCTGAATATCAGTACACATTAAAGCATGACGAAAAAGGTGAGAAATTTGCCGAAGTTATAGAGAAAACGGATGATAGCTTCAAAAGCGTTAAACACTCGACTATAAAATTGCGAATTTTCACAATTTGGGTTACTTTTGGAGTTTTATTTTGTATTGTCTTAACAGTAGTTGCCATTTATTTAACTAGAAAAAATGCGATTCTGGAACATCGTCCACTGTTTGAAAAAGAAAAGGAATTTATTTGGGGAGACGACGTGGATGAAAGAAAGAACCACGCGAATCATAGATTTTCTTACAAAGAGGAATTAAAGAAATTTATAGGAATTCCAGCAGACGCTGACAGCGAAAACAAAGAAACTAAATCACCACGTGCAACTATAATTAAAATAGAGCAGTTAAAGTATTATCTGCCAAGCATTTCAACAGAAAACGAATGGCTAAACACATACGAAAAACACAAAAAGAAACAAGATAGAAGAAATTGGTTTCATCGAATTTTAGAATCGTCATGTGTGCAAAGTATATTACAAATCTTTAAAAGAGTAAAAGTAGAAAAAACAGAAGGAAGAAGAAGCGGAAAAAAGAATGCCCATGATATAGATACTTCAAGAAATTTTCTAAAGAGTTTATGGAAACCTTCACCATTAAGGAAAACCAAAAAGAAAGAAACACAGCAATTCGAATTTTTGTCCGAAAACTTAAAGAAATTTTTTAGCGATGATGAAATGAGTTCTGAAGATGAACTGTTAAATGGAAAAGGAATTCATCTCATAGATCTAACTCAAAAAAGGATTGATCTTAAAGAACACAATATTCCAGAAGATTTGTTAGATCCATCTTCTCGACATAAACATATGGACGTTATATCCAAGAAACACAAAACTACAATGAATGAACATCAAAAAATAGATAATGTCAAATACGAAGTTGAAAGAATATCAGGATACCCTTCGAAAGACAACTCCTGTTCTTTTTTAAATGAAATTAAGAAAGCGGTCGGTGTAGCAGAGAAAAATATCACTTTTCCTGAACCTTTACCACTTTGTTCAACAGAATTATTATGGAAACCATCATGAAAATTTTTGTAATACAATCATTTTTTTTGCAATAAAAATGATATTTTTCAGTTTAAATCTTATTTTTTTAAACCCTATTGAGTTTAAATATATTATGCAACCCTCTCGTTCACAATGATTGAATTTTAAAATTAAATACAATGGATAACGAAGTTCACATTTAGTCCGAATATTTCCTTCCCATTATTCTACAGAACTTAGAATTAAATGATAGACCCGACATAGTAAGAAGCAAGAAGATACCTTATTCGCTAAGAAGAGAAGTCACTAAATATATTTTTTGAATTATTAAATTTGTTGAATTATGACTTTTCTAAAGGACATTAGAAGAATATGATATCCTTCAGAAATGTTATATTTCAAAGAAAGCTCTAGTGTCTTAACACAATTTGCACTCTTTGCTCTCTGTTGTTTTATAGGTATGTGCAGCTATTGCCGTATAATCTCCTGAATATATAACAATTTCTGAAGAGCATTCACCTCTTCGCTCTCTCGAGTATGCACACACAAAGATGTCACTAGCATAGTACAGTATTTTCTGCTTGTCCCTCTTTCAAAGAAAGGTACCCAAGGAGGGGAGGATTGCGAGACAGGCTTTCGACTGGCATCCATCTATTTTAGAGTTTTGAAATAATTTCGAACACGCAGATACAATAATAATCTTCTGATTGGCGAATTGCAGCAGAAATTTGATACCGATTTATAATTTTGATGTCACAAACCTAATTTTACCTATTTACCTTAATGAATCTTTGAGTTATAATGTTTATAAATAGAAATGAAATGTAATTCAAAAAAAATTGTTGTTTTAAGTCGGGGAAGTTGAGAATAAAGAGAATCATCGAAATCTCAAGATTGAATTGTAGGTCATAAAACGTTCGTTTTATACAAGACTTCATTCATATACAAAAACATAAATATGAAGGGTATGAAATTTAATATAAATCTATAATATAAGCACGAATTAATTATATATGTTTGAAAAAATTTGAATATCTTGGCAAAACGATATATTTATTATAGAGTTACAAGTAATTTGTTAATGCTATGAACAGGAATAAACAGTTTTCAGTCAAAAATGTAGATAACTTTTCCCGAATTATTGTTTTACTACGTATAAATCTTTGCATTTACAGAGTATCATTTATTAATAAATATTAAAACAGACAATCTTCTCAAAATTTAATATAAATAAACAAAATATTCAAAAGTTTATAATGGTGATATTCGTTACCAATGCTATAAATTTTCAATCATTGAAAATATTTACTATAATGCCCTTTATTTATTTCTTTGCCTGCGTCCTGGCATAGAGGTAGCGCGTCTTCCCCGTGATCTAGGCGTGTTGGGTTCGAGTCCCGGTTCGTGTATGGTTGTTCTTCAACTGTTCTATCTGCGAGATGTGGGAATGGGCCCCCCCCCCCCTATAAAAAGGGGTTGTGCAAGCGAATGTGATGCGTGAGTAGCTGAAATGTACTCTTGGCCCTAGTTGGTGCTACTAAAACAAGAGACGCTCCCTTGGCTTAAAATCGTTGATTTCGTCAGCGAGCGTGTCCATGGCAAGTGCCATTATAAACAACAATATTTATTTTTTTAATAGATTTATACACACAAAACATTTTATTCAACTAAAAGAAAAGTTCGTTTATACCATAAAGGAAATGGGGGGGGGGGGGGGGGGAGATTTGGATTTTTTTTTTTTACTTACTCTTTTATCTCCGATGATTTCAAATTTCAACACCCTAATGGTCCTGCCAGTGCGGTACACGTTTATCGTCATATTTTTAAACTTATAAGATAAAATTAAGTATTTTATAGATATAAAGGTTAGATGTTATAATGATTAGATGTTATAATTCGAATCCATAAACATATACAATTTCTCCTGAATTAATAAGATGATGTATTCCGAAATTAGAAGATGCCAGTCATTATTTTTTTTCTAACAAACATTTCGGAGTGAGTAATACTTTAACAACAATATTTCATTTTTATTTCCTCTTTTATGGGGAGAAAGTTACTAATGTCGAAAAAATTATTCGAGTTCGGGATTTTAACTAATCTTCGTGTTTCAAACCTGCCTGAATCTGAAAAACCCGTTTTGGTCCATCTGTGAACACGGTAACTCAAAAACAATTTTAGCTAAACGGATGAAATTTGGTAAATGGCCTATGCACAAAATTTGCAGATTTCTATTAAAGTTCGAATGAAATTCATTCAGAGAAAATTTCTTTCGTCCGGTTGTCTGTCTGTAAATCAACATGCTAACTACAAAGCAAAGACAGCTAGATGAATACAATTTAATACCTAGATTTCGCATCTAAAGTGTCGATTCTTATCAAATTTGGAACCAAATCCTTTGAAGAGCTATTCGTCATCACTTTCAAGAGTATCTAAATGCGATAACTCAAAAAGTTAAATGAACGAAATTTGGTTATGTGATTTTATGAAATTTGACACGGAACTACATTTGTAGTTCCGTGTCAAATTTCGGTCTGAATAGGTCGAAAAAGAGAGTTCAAAATATATAACCTGGTGTAGTCTGGTTCTGGTGTAAAAAATGTATTTCAACGATTAATCGCCAAAGATCGCATGTAACAGAATTCAATGATATGCGGTTTCATAAATACATATTTTCTAGTGGGCCTATGAGAAAATTTCAGGAAGACTATTTCCTCACATTTAAAAGATTATCGCTTTTTTTATTATCTATTTTTTTTAAAATTTATATTGAATAAAAAAGTGACGAATCTTCAGACAAATCAATCTTCTTTTCTTTTTTTTTTTCATGAATAAGAATAAATTGAAAAACTGGACTTAAGAAAGAAAACATTGATAAGGAATTGACGATTGGTTTCTTAGTAAAGAATCTCAGAAGATGAACTTTACCCAAAATGAATATTGGAATAGAAAAGGTGGGAATGAGCAGAATGTTGAGAGTGTCCAATCTGCATTTCTTTTTGCAGCGATGCTACTTAAAAAAAACAAGTAAAAAGTTGCCTTTACATCCCACTGGTAAACCGAGTGGGTTTGGAAACTCAAGCAAACGGTGTAGAAGCCTGCCATAGAAAATAAGCCTTCCTTAAATAACAGAAAACATGAAAAAGTTTTAATACCTCTAAGAATCGGGCACAGTAGATTAACTCATAATTACTTATTAGGAGAACAATTGCCTGTGTCCACATTTTAATTGTGGTACAACAGTTTCTCACATATTAACCGAATGACTATATTTTAATGCCAGCGCTTCTTTTACTTTAAAACAACAGCAGTGACTCTGCCAGTGTTGCTTACCAGATATCCACACGCTAACGTTTTGGAATTTTTAAAATTCACAGGATTTAAAAAAAGGTTCATAGGATTTAATCTGAACTCTTAATTGTATTTGTATTTTGAATCTATGTTTTATAATATCACCTTTCCAGGGATTTCTTTTGTATCATTTTAATCGAAACTAACGAATTAAACATTGAGAAGTTCTTGGGCACAAAACTTCAAATTAAACAAAAACTAGAATTAAAAAAAATGTTTGAAAACCGTCTTTAACATTTCATTATATATATATCTTATTTTAATATTAGAAAAACATGCATTCAACACAAACTATTTTCATACAAAAATTAATCATTTTTAAATTAGCATTACAATTTTAGATTGGATTTATGCCAATTAAATCTATATTAGCCCTATATATTATTAATTGAAGGAAAAATTAAGGAATGTTCAATTTTTTATTTTACAAAGACGAATGCTATGCGATAAAAAATTGGTCATCTAAGCAGATGTCAACACTAAAGCCTTGTCAAACACTAAATTTTGGATCAAATGGATATACTTAGAATAAACACACATGAAAAATTAAAATAAAAATTCAGTCGGAAAATTAAAAAGAATTTTTAAATTAATGGTCAAGGAAATATTTTGTATTATATAAATAAATTTTAGAACAAAAAAATGTATTAAAGATTAATAATGTACAAGATTTTTAAATTTATAAGGCCTCAAAGGGGCAGGACAATATTTTGGCATTTATAAAATTGCTTAGAAATCAAAATAAGGAATTTAGGTATATTATACTCTCAAAATTTATGTATATTTTAATTCCTTAAA
Source organism: Argiope aurantia (assembly GCA_026543865.1). Taxonomy (NCBI): domain Eukaryota; kingdom Metazoa; phylum Arthropoda; class Arachnida; order Araneae; family Araneidae; genus Argiope; species Argiope aurantia. The sequence continues at coordinate 44,334 of JAPMOR010065162.1, forward strand.
ATGTAAAGATTTTTTTATTAATGTTTCAATATTTTAAATATCAGTTACGTTACTCTATTCGCTAAAAAATTCATCCATTCAAATTAAAATGTCAATTTTAATAATTTAAAGGCAGCTCAACATAATGAAGGAAGATTATGTTTTACTAAATAGAGATTCTAACAAAAGCAAGAATATACGAATATTGAGTGAATTTTCGGGCGACCTTATGAAATAATTTTCAATTATTTATGGATGGACGCAGGTACAAGGCGTGGCAGCATAACTACTGCATAAGAGAAAAACAGTCTTAATAAATTACAGAGCGGTATGTCATGTTCATTCCCGGATCAGTATGTCATCAGAGCAAAGTTCATTACTCGTAAATCACATGTCGGGTCCGTCTGTCTTTGCGGATCCTACATTGATGACAAGCGAAAAAAAGCCACGAACTCGCCGGACCATGCAAAAGCCCACCGAGCCATAACTGGTCTAAGAAACCGTCAACATTCTCTTACTAGCTAAATACAAAAGAAAATAGCGAAGGGAAAAAATAAATCACGAATGAAATGAAATTTTTTGCGTTTTAATTTTTCTCCTTGAAATCGCTGCCTGTAAACGGAGCGTGGTAATAGTATAAATATATTTTAAACATTCAACCAAGCCTATAACAAATTCTGCTTCTCATCAAAACATTAAATCTCCAGCCATGGGACAGTTTAAAGTTTTTCTCATCGTGATTTTTGTAATTTTTGTTAACCTAGTAACTTGCTCAGAAGAATCAAGCAAAATATCCCAAAACTCAACTGAAACTAAAAGACGTCTTGGTCGCACAGATTTTCAAGTGTACAGTCCACCTGATCAATATGCTGATAAGAAATCATCACTTCCAGTCTTTTTCCCGTCAGATCCAACCTACAAGGACGATGAAAATACTAATTTCCAACCAAGTAAAGGACCCGAAGAGAAAATTGACTCGCAGAAATTTCCTTCACCATCCAGAGAGGACGGACCTCTAGGATTTTACAAGTCCAAACCGAGATATTATTCACCTAAAGATAACATGTACAAAAGTGCCACCAACGACAACTGGAATGTGTGGAAAGGGGATGAAGCACCAGAGGTGAAACCCCCACCAATGCCACAGATGAAAGGTGCCCCACCACCGCCACCCGATTTCGAAGAGTATTACTTCCCAGCAGATCCATGGAAAGAAGACCCTTGGACTCCAGATAAGATGGCCACAATGATCATGATGATGAAGGAAATGCAGAAACCGAAACCCAGTGGCATTCTGTCCAGTTTCAAGAAAGATCCAGGTGCAATTCTTCTAGCGGCAGCCATTCCTGTGAGTCTCATTCTGGCAGCAGTTTTGCCTACTCTTATGAATATGATGATGAACGGTGGTCTTCCAACAGTAACCACAACAGCGACAGGTCCCAAAGGCCGCAGTTTGGTCGATCATGAATATCTTTCTCCAGTTGTTAATGCCCTCACCACATTCGGATCGCGAGCACTTGAAAATCCGGAATGCTTGCAGAGAATATTCTGTCAAGTTACTAAAGGCTCAGCTGATAATACCACAGATTCCAGGTCCATGCAAAAAATGCTGTATAAAGTCTCTACTTTTGTGGACGAAGATTACTTGCAAAGTTTAGGAGTCAAGAGTTTAGTTGATTCCATGGCTGACGGCAACTGTGAGAAGATTCCATGCACAAATTTTAATTCAAGGGAGTCCCGCAAACACAAAAGAAAAGGTAAAATAGAGGTAAATCAGAAATAGATAAGTTTGTAAATGAATTAATACAAAGAATTCAATTTATTAAGCTCAATGTATCTGAAGTTTTGAATATTTAATCGTAGATTTGTTCATTTTATTAATAAATAATTTCTGTAAATAAAGTTATATTTTAATTATATTGCTTTGATTTATTTAATATAACTGCATTTATACTTTTTAAAACATTACGATTTTATACATAAAAAGTGCATTAATTCAGAGATCTACTCAAAAATTTAAGCAATCGAATGATTATATTTAGAAAAATTATTTGATATTTTCTTAAAGTAAACATGCTTTATGTACAATATAATGAAAAATTTACAAAAACTGCTATTTAATAAGGTATTGAGACAGCTTCTAAAGTTATTTTCAAGTGAATTGATGTCAATATGAAATTTCTAGAAAGGAAATAATTGACAGGAGAAAGTAATTTTCCAATAATTTGTAGAGAGCTTTGATTATTATCCGATTAAAAAAATTAACAATTAAAAAAATTAAGCTTAAATTGTGAATAAAAATATGTTGGGTAGCTATTAAATTTATATAAATAATTAAATTTGTAAATAAGAATCTGAAGAATTTTAAAAAAACAATGAATCTTTTCAGATGTGAATAATAAAAAAGAATAAAATAATAAACAACAAAAAATTCTTCGTGACATGCCAGGTCAAATAACATTACATTTTTTTTACTGTATAAGGATTTTACTATATAAGGAAAATAATTGTATTGTATATAACACAATTATTTGACTTTAACATGAAAATGAACTAAATTTCGTGAGCTATTATAAATGTGTGATACCAAAGTTTTGTTAAAAAATTGGGGAATGAAGTTATGTGCAGGACTAAGAAAAGAAATTGAAATATAAAACGAATAAATATTTTAAAAATTTATTTATTAGATGAAGAAAGTAAAATTTTGAAACAATTAGGGTTCAATTTTGATATACACAAAAGGTTAAAATTATTTGGATTTTAGCATCAAATTCCCGAATAAATTGTTGCATAATAAATTATAAGATATAAAGCTGATTTTGTTTTAATATTTAAGGATGTCATAGAAATTCCTATGTATGAAGCATTCGGTTATTTTTATTTATACCTATGACAGTTTTTTGAATATTTAAATGCGATATAAATTAGAATAAAACATCAATGAAGTTTTAGGTGGTAAAAATATTGCAATTAACTCAACTAGCTATTCAAATATAACATTCTCAATAACAAAAGGACATTCTACCCGAAAACTAAGGAAGACTTGACTTAAATAAAATTGCACAAGAGAATCGAAATTACATTTTGGACTTTTTCTTATTGAATGAATGGAACCAATCGACACATTCGAGTAAAGATTATAAATTAAAATAAACTCATTAGCTTTTGAATTACTATGCTAGATAGAAAAAGAAAAGATTGTTAGATAGTCAATCGTTCAAGCATTTACTTCAAATTTTTTCCTTTCTACAGTACATAAAAATCATATCAATTGCCATGTATCTAATTCGCTACACTTCTGAACTATCATACAGATCAATGGACAGACAAACTTCCTTTCTATGAATTTGATTCAAAATCCGATACGGATTTACAATTTTGATGCTAAGATCAGCAGCCAAATTTTATTTATTAAAGCTCACTTGTTTTCATAGTGCTTTAGTAATCGCGTTTACATTCATACGAATGAGAGACTTCATATGATATTAATTTATAAATCTGGTATAAAAACAATGTCAAATTTTATACATCTAGCTTTCTGCTTTTTAAAAGTAGAATTTCAAAAATTATTTTTCGAGCTTTGAATTACCTAAAACTTGAGGATGGTCGAAATTTCAGAGTTGAATAATTTGATGACTGCAGTATTTTTTTTTTTTTTTTTTTTTATATACGAGATAGAATTTTTTTAAAAATCGACAAAAATTACAATTAAAAAAAGTTTGGATTTGGTTCTTGGTTGATAAATTTGAATTTATGGGAAAGTATTTTTTATTCACCAGAGCAAACAATTCAGTTCCCTATCAGTAGAAAGCACTCATCCTTTTAATCAGTGGCGTATTATCAAGATACAAGGGGTTAAGAGAAACGTGAGAAGTGGTTGAACAAATATTTTACTGGGCTTGAGATGGGAAAGTGTGCTGTACAAACACTTATCTCTTTTAACAGTGATGACTTTATCTTAAATCGTATAAGTAGCTACTGATCTATTTGGAAACAACTAATTCTTTGAAAAGTATCAGGTGTTTCAGTAAACTGGTAGACAGCCGAATTTTACAATTTTTGTATACATTACAAAAGTTATCAATCTTTGTTAACTGTTGTAAAAATATGCGTCTTGTGTTAGAAGTAACTGTTTATTAGAGAAGTTGAGTAAAACTTTTTTTTAACCTCAAGGCGACAAAAAAAGTTAAAATTTTTGTGGACTTTCTATTTTAAAAGAAGTTTACAAAATAGACGAGTGTTATTACCATTTAATACAAAATATTAAAATCGTTCATGAACATTTATTACTTCGAATATAAGAATTAAAAATATTGTAATAGATATTATTAAATAATATTTCATAAAATCGATATAATGATATCCTCAAAAGAATTATTTCTCTTGATATTTATTTAATCTCTATATTTACATTTAAAATAATATTTATTTATTTAAAACATAATATTTTACTCGCTTGATATTTATTTACATTTAAATTAAGTATAAAGAGGAGGGAGGGACTAATAAAAATTGAACTGAAAAAAATATTTGTGAAAGAAAAAAATCTGAATATTTAAGTATGCTGTATTGAAAATGAATGGATTGATGAGTTCTGCTCTAAAAATTGGCCCAAAAAGTTTGAATTTAGGAATTCAAATAAATGAATTTATCATTCAAACCCAGTGTCTCAGCAATGTGTTTTTTCTCTCCCCCGACAACAATACATTTTTAAAGTTTCAATAAATCCAAATAACTTGATCGCATTTTTGATCATATCTTTTAAAAATAATATTTTATATAACTCGTTAAAACATGGTTATTTGCCAAACTTAATACGAATTCTTTGATTTTATCGTCATTTTAAGACGGATAACGAACATTCTGAAGGAAAAAGTAACATTCTGAAAAGAAATTTATAATGTAAAAATAAATTACCTGCGCAAAAAAGGCAATCTAAGAAATGACAAAATAATAAACATGAAAAATTGACTCTCCATATTTGTCTGCTCGTCTGGCACAATATATATATATATGGAATTTCAAAACCAGTGCTCGAATTCAATAATACACATAAATTCATATGTTCAAACACGCATATGTTTTCGAACACCAATTCCCATGATAAAGTTAATTAATTTCCCAGTTTAGTTTAAAATAACCAAGAAAAGTAAAACTAAGGACTCGTTTTGTTTCCTAACAGAGGCTATTTTGGGACGGACTTCGTAACTTTAAATGGCATTTAGATGTCGATCACGACAATTAAACAGGCACTCCCTCATTAAACTTCTGAATCAAATCAATAGGAGGATGTTTGACCACCATGACCCTGATTTAAAGAACACTACCCACAAGCAAGACATCATTAAAAGAATAGGGTTTCGAACCTGAAGTCGTCGGATCTCAGAGCTCAGATTTGATTACTAAATCAAAGCAATCTAATTACTATTTCATAAATTACGTTTACTTATATTGGCTCATGAATTTAAGATGAATCGTTTGATTATAATACGAATTAATGACGTCATTTCTTAAATTTTAATTCCTTAATAGTTGTGTTCGTGCATTATACGAGCATCGAATAATTATTTCTCAAATTTGTATGCTAATTGGAACTATACTGGAATGGAACTAATTTTTATATGAACTTTAGCGCCTTTAAACTGGTTAATGACAATTTAAAGGCGCTATAGTATCATATTACACATAACCCACAAATAAGTCACATCTAATTTTTATTAATAATAAAGTTACATGTGTATGTGTGAATGCGAGTTGGCTCTCTATAGGTCAGACTTTTTGACATAAACATAGCACATACTAAACATAGTACATTTATACTTAGTTGGGTGGGAATGGGCACTAGGAGAGATTTTTTTTAAATCTTAATTAGAATTTTAATTAATCAAAAATTAAGAATTTTTTGGCGTTTTTACGCAACAACTTCCGTAAATATTATACCAGGGAAAAGTAAAATTTACGCCATTTTAAAATTAATTTTTTTTTCAAAAGTGCCAATTTAGTCGCCGTAAGATAATCTGTATATATTTGATTAAGTTTTAAAAAATATTTTTAAGCATATCCTGCAACATTATTTCCATTGTTATATATGAAACAAAGTGCTTTCATTGTTGTTACTAATATTATCAGGATTTGGCTTATTTTTTTCTTACTACCCCCTAGACTGAGGGCACCCCAAAGGAGAAGCATCAGGTATGTTGGTTGGTTTTCACTGACATGTTGGGTACAGAAATGTTGTAAGGATGGCTCCCCTACCGATGTGACCACGCTTCTTATTGGAAGAGTTTTACCGTGATGGGCGATAGTCCTTAAGACCCAACCATAGTTTCAGCGAACGCCGTGAAGGTGTCCCAGTCATTCAGTAATATTTTTCGAATAACTTCGTGTCGGTTCGGTCGTAGTTATTTTTCCATATTGAGAAGTTTTTTACTTTTTTGCATACGGCGTATAAGAATAATATATATATATATAAAGATAAGAGCGTATTGTAATTGTCAAAAAATCCGAAATTGAGATTTGGTAAATCTCCGTGTTCATATAAAACATTTAAGTTGAATGGTTCTTTTTTCTTATTCTTATCCTTATATTTTTCAGGAACGTGTTTCGATTCTGAAAGCATGTTACAAAATAGTAGATGCTTAATCCCTTTTCAATTAAAATTGAATTTCAAATTTGAATGATTCAGCAGAAAATTAGTAAGGTACATAACACAATGAATATAACAGTACAGGTCTTCTAAAAAAGCACGATTTACATGTCTATCAAAAATTTAAAAATAACTTGCTAAGTATGCCCTTAGAATTAAATTATGAACAGAAGATATTTAGAAAATCATTATTGCCAAAATGAACAGCTGATAGTCAAAAGCGACAACTTAAATAATGAAAAAGAAAAAAAAAGTAAAAGGGTTTATGCACTTTCATGTAACAACGTTATACATTTTTTTTTTTGAATATGGCTTGTCTTCGGATTACTAATTTATACTAGAACATAATACATTTAGTTTTTAAACCACTCTGAAATATCATCAAGAAATATTAAGCAATAGAACAGAATATAAAAAGTAGGGTCTGTAATTAGGTTAGGTAAAGTCTAGCAACAGCCTCATACTCTTATTTCTCACCACTTAATCATAATTGCCGCATGAAAGTTCACTGCCCAGTTAAGCAACAATGTTGTTCATATTTCTTTCCAAATTTCTTTGGTTTCTGAAAGCAATTAAGTGTTTTAAAGTGAACTGATTTCTTTTCGAGTGCCTGATTGTTTTTAAGAACTCTAAAAAAAGTCAACAATAACAAAATGAATACTTGTAGCGATGACTTGCTATAAACTGAAACAATAAAGTTTGCAAAATGAAAACAATCACCGTTCTTTCAAAGTTTCAACAGGGTCCTCGAGACTACATATATAAATTTTGGGAACTCCAGAATAACTTGAAAACAAAGAATTCAATTCTATTTAACTTGTGCAAGAAAAAAAAATAATAACTGGGATCTCAATTCTTTCTCATCTTCCAATGAAAGAAAAAGTTACTTAATACTAAATAAATTATTATTATTATTTTAAATGCCACGGTTTATCTTCATAGATATTTTCAAGCTCGGTTGAAAATATCTATCTCTTATCTATATATCTCCGAGTATATAGATATTTTCAAGAATATTTTAATTACATCTGAACGTATTTCTCAAATACAACTTAAATAAGGTGGAAAATGAAAGTAATTTTTTACGCATTTTTTCCAAGTTTGTAGATGAGATAAAAATAGTGAAACTAGTTTAGAAAAAAGCTACAGACCTACATTTTAATATCTTGGGATTAATTTGGGCACAATTTCAAAATGAATGTATGGTTCATTTGGGAGTTATTTAGATTAAGGAAGTTATTTTTATTTCAGACTAGAGGGAACAATAATGTGAAGAAGTATGAAATCAATTCTTCTATGAAGCAGCTAAATCGCTCCAAATACGAGTTGCAATTAAATATACGGGATGATCCTGTGCTGAGAAATCTATAATCTTCTTTCTCTAATTTCTACTTTTAAATTGCTACAAAAGAAATGAACGTGCCAGGCGAGTGATAAACCTAATGAAGTATAATGTGGATATTTAAGCAATTTATAAATGAGTATTACAAAAAAAAGCATGGAAGATATCAAACAGTTTTAATAAATGTTATGTGAAAATTTCAGTAGTTTGGAGGTAATGATTCAAGTAGCTGGTGGATTCTTGAATCATTTCCTCAATGCTTCAGTGAGGATGAATTATTCATTAAGTTGATTTTTTTTTCATTCCCTAGATTAAACAACAGTTCTTTAATGTCACAAATACATTTAAAGCTTTATTTCAATTCTTGCAAAAATTTAAAAACATAAACAATTGCTTTTATGGTTCTTTAGATATTAGTTATAAATTTTTCCAAGACTCGAGACTAAGTAAGATTTGAATATTTTCAATTTTTTTAGCTATTGCTTTAATCTTCTTTGTTGAATCTAGAGTTTCAAGGTTATTTTCTAGAGCTAGCTTATTAAAGCGAGGCATTAGTTTTGACCAGTCTGATTTCATAATTAAGAGTCGGAAATATCGGTTATTCATAGTACAAGATGCAAGGAAACTATCATTTAACAAATTTTGGTGCAACATTTCTTTCAGTTACTTTATGGCAAATCCTCGAGAATATTGAGCTGAAGAGTTCAGAATAAAAATTCATTGATGGTTCATGCAGATTTTAATAGCATGCCATTAATGAAGTGTCGAGTTGCCCAGATTATGAATCTAAAACGAATCATTATTACACAGTGTTTGCGTACCACCTTGCAATTCTAAAGTTATATACTGTCAGTGATAAGCAATTAGTTGATTTACTAATGGAGGTACTTTTAAAGACAAAGAGAGAAAGTTAACACAAGAACGAAAATGAGTAATGACCTATCTACTTTTGGATTTCAGCACACAGACACAGAGACAGAGAGACAGAGAGAGACAGAGAGAGACAGAGAGAGAGAGAGAGAGAGAGAGAGAGAGAGAGAGAGAGAGAGAGAAAATTACATCATTTTAAAAGCAAAAGAGTGCCGATACTTATTATCGACAGAATCTTCCCAAACTCAATTATTTATCTTAATTGTTCCCACATAGTCTTGAAACAACTCATAAGCTACGCGAGTTATTGAACTTATAAACGGTGCGGATATGCATAAATATAAATAAACTAATGATATAGCAAATCACTCTGTAGAAGAGATAAAAAAATAGAGGTTTTTGGCGGCAATGTTTTAAGATTTCCGAAATTGTTTATCAGATATTGCATTAAAATATATCAAAAAGTTTAAACATATTCTCCAAAGAATGAAGTGATGAATACTCTCTTAAGAAATTTAAAATATTTTCCCATGGAATTCATGTCTTTAACAAGTGATGGCATGTACATTCTATTTTATCAAAAGTTTTGAAAAATATTAAAAAATTTACTATCTATATACTACATCGTTACATAAATATTTGCTTTGAAGTTTCAGATAAGTTTTAAAGCTGTTCATAAATTGAGATTTGGTGATCAACAAGTTAAAAAGCGAGGAAGGATGTTTTTTTTTTTTTTTTTTTTTTTTTTGCTTGAGATGTTTCTGCGATGTTTTCTATTTACAAAGCTGAGCTTACAACAAAAGCTCAAATTAAAAGATAAAATTAATTCTCTCTGCAAATAAAACCTCATAAAAGTATAATTTTTAGTACGTATCTGTATGAAATAAAATAAATAAGAAACATAACATTTTCCAGAAAAGTAAAGGCAAAAAAAAAAAAAAAATTCTATGATTTTTAAAGTATTTATATTATTGATTCAATAACTTTTGCTTTATTTAAAGCAAACATAGTTTAATATATACAGGATATTTATTCTAATGGGGGCCCAATAGCTAATTTGCACACCTTTAATTGTTAATAATAGGCACACTTATTTAATAAGAAAAACGGTCTAGATAAAGCAAATATTTATACTAGAAGTAATTTGAGTTAATAAATGCTCTAATTAATGGCATGAGTTTAAATTTTTATACAGATCCTCTGTCTGTGAGTCTTATTTAATAAAGCATTCTTGAGACGCTAATAAAAAAATCCCACACTTTTAAGGCAAAAAACTGATTTGAATCATTAAAATCTGAATATCACTATTTTGTAAATACGTACGATTTTATATCGCTCCATTGACCACCTCAATGAAAGTAAACTAATAGCACCCGAGTTTCTCAAAGGCCGATTGTCTTAAAATAGTGAAATGGTGGATTGTCCTTAAATAATAATATTCAAAGCTTCTTAAATCGGTCATATTTGGTTGCAAAAAATTCAAACTTTTTTTTTACATTTAAAAACCGGGGCTTCAAAAATATTTTATTGAATATGGTTTTTAGAATCGAAGTATTGTATAAAATTTAAACTTCCCAACGTTCTTCAAAGTAAATTTATTGATTAAAACAATATAAAATTTTACGCACGTCATTTAAACCATTTTGAATGTAAAACTGAAAAGTGAATCAATGAAGTGAGCTGAATAAATTTTCTTTTAAATTAGAGAACTTTTTATAGAATAATCTTTTGAGAAACTTTAGAAATCATCCAGACAATCAAAATATTTTTTAAATACATGCAAGTTTTCAATGCTGAAAACATGATTTTTTGATATTAAAATTATATTTGATATTATGATATTTAAAAGAAACCTATTTGGTTTCAGAAAAAAAGTTTGTATTAATGATTTAAATACAAACGTCTAACGTAAATTAATCACGTCTCGAAATGCAATATTTATATATAAAAAAAGTAACGTTTTAATCAAAAATACGCAAATTGATAAAAAGAAATGAAAGTCATCAGCATTTTAAAATCAGCTTTGAAAGCTTTATCTCAGTAGATTATAATGATTTACCATTAACAAAGTAAAAAAAGAAACAGAGTTAAAAAAATAATTATAAATGATTTAATATTTTAAATGGAAATCATTTTCTTCCTGATTTAAATTAAATTCCTTAAATATTTTAAGAAATGAATGAAAAGGTCCTTAAATTGAAAATTGTTGATTAAAGCAAAACAAGAACATAGAGAAAATTTTTTATAACGGCCCAATTTTTCTGAAGATCCGTTTAGAGCTACCGTAGAAACGTGATCGGTATAGAAGGAGAATAAAAGTTAAAGTGATTTATAATGGCGAAAAAAATTTCATCCGTATAATAAATCATTACAGGTGCACAAGACAAACTACCAGTTTCAAATTTCATGATTTACGATCCAATAAAGAATTCGTCAAGAAATAATGCCGCTGCGAGTTAGGAACAATTAAGCCAAGAAATTCCGAGAACGTTAACCGTCGCTCACCTTTGTCCAGGCATGCATGCATTAGTGAAAACGGACCGGCAACAAAGGAGGTAAAGAACCATGAAGCGTGGTTTATTGGTTACAAACTGAAAGCCACACGCGACTTAACTGACATCGAGAGCAGGTAGTTAAAAGTAAACAAAGCGTTCAATGAGGGATTGAATCAAAAGTTCGAAATAGAAAATAGTTAACCGAATTCTTTGACTTGGCAGACGAACCGCTCCCATCTGCCTAAATGCCAGAATGAAGACCAATATATAAAGCGGAGCATGATACGCACTCCTCACAACATCTTCAACAGCTTTAGTTCCTCTAGAAGGGATTTTCAAAGTGAATTATGAAACCGCTCGTGTTCTTCGCATTGATTTTTATTGGATTAGCAGCAAGTGAATCTGTGAATATAACTCAAAAGATTGCAAATAATACTAACGATAGAAGCAGATCTGGCCGATGGCTTGGTGATAATGATCCTCAATATTCTGCACAGTTTGGATATTATGCATCACCCGATGAAGGTGACGACTCTGATGAAAGAATTGATAAAGGCAAATATAGTCTGCCAACTTCATTTGCAGATTTTAAACCAGATACTGGTGAAGATAAGAAATCCAGATTTCAACCGCCATTACCACCACCAAGTGCTTGGAAAGGTGAAACTCTACCAGCTCCGTGGATGTTTCCATCAGATGTGTTTACAATGATAGATGACGTTGAAGAAAAACCCATTGGATTACTAGCTAAATTGAAAAAAGAACCTCTCACCATTCTTCTTGCTGCAGCTATACCACTATCTGTTCTTTTGGCTGCTGTTCTACCATCCTTGATCAACATGATTATGACCAGCAACATGATCCCACCAGTCACAACAACTGCTTCGGGCAACAGGACAGATATAGGAAGATATCACAAAAGCACTGATCCTTCTTTGGTGGTAAAAGTTTTGGAAGCAGTCGAAGATTTGTCTGCTCTAAGAAAAAGCGAGGAGCTTTGCATCCAGAAAATCCTTTGCCATGTGTCTAAAAGAATCAACGATACAAAGTATAGATCCATTCAACAAAATGTACTGGACATAATTCCTTTTGTTCCCGATGTTTGGTTGGAAAATTTTGGACTAAAAGAATTGCAGGCAATTTTGAAAAGCGAGAACTGTACAAAAGTAAAGTGTTCCGATAAAACTAAAAGTAAAGCATATACTGAGAAAAAACGACATAGTAGTAATATAATTCACAGGAATGAAAAGAAATATAATTAATCCGAATATTTCAATTAGAACAGCCGGGTAAGGCTTCTGCACGCTACTGGATTGTGTGCGATTCGGCAATTTATTCAAGGCAAGTTTCGTTGTATTATTAGGGAAATATTCCATATTTTTAGGATGTTTCTTTATATAAATATTTACAGTTTATGGGTCAATATGTTCATGTGAAATGAATATCTATTGTAAATATCCTGTTATTAATTCATTGCTGCCATCACACAAAAAAAGCTTCAAGTGCAATGTGGTGATTGAAATTATTTATTTTTCATATATGCATTTTTAACTAGAATTAATTTCAACAGAAATTAATCATCAAGGTGATATTTTTGTGTGAAAATCAGCTGTAAATAAATTTTAATCCTCTTCATCTGATTGCAATAAATTAATATGTTACAATGATTTTTAATGTAAATCGAAGGGCTAAAGAATTTTTTTTCCTAGACTGCTTTTAAATGCTATAATTCCCATTTAGTATGTATTTTTAGGATACTATTTAGTTTTTTACAAAAATATTTAGAGTTTAAGTGTCTATATGATCAAGTAAAATGAATATCCATCGTAAATATCTTGTTATTAATTCATCATAAAATAACCATCAAATAAGAAACTATCAAATTAAATACTTACTATTAAATACCAATAATTATCAAATTAAATACAAAAAATAACAGAAAATCTTTCCCATTTAGTCTGCAAAATAAAAAAAAAGATAGAAATTTTAAAAGGTTTTATATGGATTCTTATTTGTTGATTATTATTTAAAGAGTAAAGACTTAAGATTTATTTGCGAGCTCAATTTTTTTTTTTTTAATTTCACTACTTAAAAAACGGGTATACTACTTCCACTAGAAAAGGTATAAATATTTTATACTTCAGCTAGAACACAAATACATAAATAATAATTTTTTATATTTTTAATGCATGATAATTACTTAGGAAAAAACAAGTAATATGCAAGATTATTCGATGTTCACTGATGCTTTTCTTAAGGATTTATACAATCAATAATATACAACATTACCATTTTCCAAATATGTTTAGATTAGTTATTTTTAAATTAAATTTTTAGTAGTTGAAAATTATCTAAGTTAGTAATTAACAAGAAATTAGCCCTAATGCCTGTTTTCAAATATTTTTTATTATGAACAATCAATTCACTGATATATTAAGAATTTCAAATTTTATAAGTGTAAAATTTTATCAGAATTGAAACCACGGAATACAACCTACAGAACACACGTTTATTGCAGTTGTAAAATGAGAACATTCAAAAAATTGTTAGCAGAAACAGTATGATACAGCTATAGTAGCATTAACAGTTTATTGTCAATCATAGATATCTGAATCATAATCCTGTGCATCTTTAAAAATAGTTTGCATTAAGTAGGTTTTTAAAATCCTTTTGCAAGAAAACAGATTTTGCATTTAGAAATTTTAGAAATATTATGAAATATATGTTACTAAAATAATTTTAAACCGTTTCTTGAAACATATTTAAAGTAAATTAAGAATAGATTTGCATTTCCAAAAAACATTGATTTCTCACTGAATTTTAAATTTACAAGTTAATTTCGATTTATCATTCATTAACACTTAAATAACTACTTATGTGATGGGAGAATTTCAGCCTAAATTTGATGAATAGTTCTGGCATAACTCATACATACCATCAGTAGTTTAGCTTTTTCCTTAGAATGTAATGTTGACGAACACTAACGTTTACGTGAGTTGCGATAATACAATTGAAAATGTTCAAGAGTTATATATCAGGGAGAAAAACAATTATAAATAGAAAATTTCCAAATTTCTGAACGCCTTCCAATTTCAGATTATTTATAGACCAGAATATATATTTCATTATCATTCGCAATTATTCTCAACTGTAAAAAAAAAATACACATGGGCATTAATTCAGCCGAGGGAGCATGTATATAATTGATGAAATTATATACTCAATAATAAAAAGTAATAATTAGAGATACAAAAAAGAAAATTAAATAATATTAATTTTTATTTGGAAGTATGAAAAGTATAATGAAATATTTCAACACGAAACCATTTTCTATTAACAATTAAAAATTTAATTTTAAAAAATCAACATTATTCCAGGAATCCCAATTGCGGGTCAGGAACAATAATATGAGAAACCCTGTTGTAGATCATAATGTAGGGTAATTTGATTTAAATCTCCCAGTCATCTAAAACCATGAGAGTACAAGAGCTTTTCACACACAAAACATTATCTTCGTTCTTTTCTTTATTTTTTTATATTTTGTTACAAGATAAAATTCCCCACGCCCGATCGACACCCATAAAAAAAGAGATAAGTATATTCCGGATGTAAACAAAGACCTTTCTTTTCAACCACAGGAAGGACGATGCTTTTTATTTGGGATTATAAGGCAATAAGGAGCCTAACTGACGCCTACGATATAATAAATCCCGAGGTAAATTTGGGCATGAAGGGACTTCGTTGAGTGTTTCTCTACTGAAAAATTTAATTGCCTCGTTAACTCTGTCTCTGCTTGGCGTAAATTAGATGATTTCATACAGATTGCTATTTTTGTTTTGAAGTCGTCATTCCTTTTTGAAACGAAACGAATATTCGTACTAAGAAGAGTTTTCGAGTTGGAAAATAAATGATTCATGTCTATAATTAATATTTTTTCAGAAACTAAAAAATGTTTTGTTTACAATTATGTTTATTTTTTCCCATCTTATAAATCCTGAACTTGTGTAAGCGCAGGTAAAGCGAAAACTTAGCGTTCAGTGACATTATATATTGCTAAAGAAAGGTTGGACTATTGAAAGGCGTATATAAAATAAAACGGGAGAATATACTAATGACTAGCTCCAAATAGGTTCAATAAAAAGACAAAAGATAGAAAGAGATTTTTTAGAGATTACTTTTTTTTTTGACAAGACAAAGGTTTTGAATAAAAATATTTAAATATTAGCAGAACTTAATTACCAATTAATAAATTAATTTGATTCAATTTTTAAATGAATTTTGGAAAAATTATTCACTAATATTTTGAAAATTTGCCATAGAGTTAACAATCACGAATTAAAAATTAAATATTAAATAGTAGGAAATAAAAATTTATTCTTTAGCACATTAATACAAGTTGTTTTTAAAACATTGAATTTACTAAATTCGTATTAAAAAAAAAAGTATCAGTTCTTAGAAATATGGTTTACCTTGAATGTCAGCTATAACAGTTAAAACATACTAAAAATCATTTCATAAATATGAAATATTTTTTGACATTAAAAGCTAGGAGTTAAAGTACAGAAGACGTACAATAAAAAAGATGTTTCAAGTTCTGTTAAAAGTAATGGTAAAAAATGCAACACAAAAATGATCGCAATTAGCATTCCTTTGTTCAATAAATATTGATAGCAATAGCATAACAAATGAACAAACTTATGAGATAATTCCTTCAAAAGTTAATTGACTTTAAACATTTATTACCAAATTAAGTGATTAATTTGTTTACTAAACTATACAAAATGTTTTAAGAGATATTTTTAAAAAAGTCAATTAGGTTTCCAGAGATATCATGCAAAAGCAACTGGAATTTCTCTCCATTACATGACAGCAACAACGATAACCAAGAAATGCATGAGAGAAATGTGAGAAAATGTGCAAATGGCACATGCAAAAACCTTTTCACAAAACGACCTTTTGCTTTCTTTTTATTATTTTTCTCTATTTGGCAGAGTTTTTATTCCTAAAGTCACGTGAGTGTGTCAAGACGGACTTGCTTTTAAGGCTTCAGGGAATAAAACGCCATTTAAGGTCAACGACATACCCAAATGAAAAGAAATATATTTTTCTCTAAAAAAATCTTTATTGATAAAACGCAACCGATTTGAATGGGTGAGAAATATACTATAGAATATTTTATTTAAAAAAAAGATTCTCTGAGGTCGGTGTATTCAATGAAACGAGGGCATGTGAAACTAAAAATATTTTTATATATTGAGGCACAAAAACGCCTATAAGTTTGATAGTTTTTGTTGTTTGCACTGTTGAATTATTATTACAATATCATTTCATTTAGTACATTTTTTTTATTATTTCTGTAACTAAAGATATTGCAAAAACTCGGATCTTGAAAAAATAAAAACGCTTAATGTTTTACATTTCATATGAGAAATAGAATAAACATTTATCAACTATAAATATCATGAATAAGAATTCAGTTCGTTAGATATTGAATTAGGTTATATATTAATATAGATTGTATTGAAATAGGCTATATTTTTTCCTATAGAAACTTGAATTAAGCTATAATTTAAGCCATATTGATTCATTACTTAATGAATTAAAAGCAGTAATTCTCAACATGGTTGTGATGATCATTTATTGCGTAAAAGATTATATTGATATATTTAAGATTATATATTGATATATTTATTGCGTAAAAGATATTATTGATATATTGAAATATTTAAGTAAAACACAAACATATAATATATATTATTCGCATGTATTTGTCAATAATTAGTAAAGCTTTCTATAGAAGATTAAAAAATACACTGTCAAGAAAACGACTTATTATTTAACTATTAAGATGTAAGAAAATAGAAAACGCGCGATTAAGATTCGAAATGCAATTTTGGACAGCGTTTGTTCTCTACGAGAAAATCAATATCTGGATTAAAATTTGACTTAAATCATTTTGTATGTTCAATTTGTTTCTCAGATTATTAAAAAACAACAACTAAAGTTGAGAAAACACATTTGCATACATAAGTGATCGAGAAGCCCATGAAATGCCTAAGTCCTGGAATTGTTAAATACTGTTGTCGAACATTTATCCAGAAGAGGATCATTGATGTTCTAAAAAACAGTTTAGAGTTTCATCACAAGCTAGTTTGATTAATAATTATACTTCATTTGATTGTACTTTCATTAATTACAATTGAAAATGTTTCTGATTATTAGTTTTCGTTTTCAATTTTAGGGAAGAAGCATTTAAAATAAATACGAAAATGCTATTCCTTGACTATTTGCTGGCCTCAATCCATAGGATGGGAGCCGCTGGTTACAGGATTTACCAGTCGATTGAGAGAAAAAAAAAATATCAGATAGCTAAAACCATATAAGATGCATATCATATAATTATGCTTTAATAATCACAGATCCATTCCAATGTCTTTAACTGCATTTTGAATGCTTCGAAAGTAATGCAATTATTACAACTTCTTTGACATGTCACCGAGTTTGATTAAATTATATAGGAAGTCCACTTTTATCGTAATTCAATAGCTAATTTCTAAATCTTTAGAATATATATATATATGTATAGTTCTAAAAAAAGCTTTAAACGGCGAGAGTAATTATATTTTATGTCGTTTGAGTCAATAAACATGTTTCTACCAAAGTTAATGTTTTAATGTTTTATTTTTTAAAAAATATCGCATTAGAAATTTGCCATTGGGTACGAAAAGAACAAACACATGAACAAGGGTTGTTCAAATGAAAAGGTATAAAACGACACTGTGGGTACAAACGAAGACTTTATTTAAAATATATACCATAGGCCTGAGTACAACGATCCCATTGATTAACGAGTCGAAGGATTCTTTGTTCCCAGAATTCCTGTGGCCGTGACGAGACCCAGTCCCTTCAGAGCGTCCTTGAGTTCGCCGTCCGAGTTGAAGCTCTTCCCTTACAGATGTTTTTTCAGGGGACCAAACACATGAAAATCGCAGGGCGACATGTCCGGGCTGTAGGGCGAATGAATGGTCGATCTGCTCCCACTTGAACTTCGCTAGTTCCGCATTGTGACCCTGGAGACGTGTGGGCGCGCGTTATAATGGAGCAGATCCACACCTTCCATGAGTAGCCCGGTCTTTAGTTCTTGATGGACCTACGTAGTCTTCGGAGTGTCTCGCAGTACACATCGGAGTTGAAAGTTCTTCTGTGCTCGAGGAATTCAAAATTATCAGTCAATTGGACGGCGCTCTTTATAAGATAATATCATTCATAACAATACATCAAAAAAAAAGTAGCAGTTAATTTATGCAGCGTTAAGTACTATCAATGCAAAGTTCATTTCGACACCTATCTGTATCAGAAATCAGTTTTTAAAAAAAGCAATGGATGGCAATGGCTTCCTTATTGTTTTTCTCACACGACGAAAAAGGTTAACAAAGTATGTTTTGGAAAGATTTTGTTAAGCAAATAGTTATGGTATTATTATTTTGCATAGGGCCGATATCAAATGAAATTACATAGAACCAAAACTTGAAAGTTGAAGAGTGATACGAAACATTTTACAGTGTTTTAAGATTCTTTATCATTTGCTAATAAAAAAGTTAAGAAAATAATTTTGTTTTCTTACATTAAAAGAAATCGGAATATGTTTTTTCAAATGTATTGTTTTATCTATCCTCCAAATATGTATTTTAAAATGAATTCATTTTTATCAATGCTTCATTTATTAAATTTATTTTCCAATTTTGAGATTGTACTAATTTTTTATGAGAAATTCATTTTTTTCTCCCAAGAAATGGTGCGAGATAAAAAAAAAATATTAATTAGCTAGTTGTGGAAAAGATAATTTAAAAAAATAAGTACACAGTTTTCTAGATCTTATTTGTTTATATTTTCCGATTCCATTTGTAGAAATTGCAACACATGAAAGCTTTTGATGGTGCTTTTCGATGTACTGGCTCCAAGTAATTTAAAATTTAAATTATGAAAATTATTTAAAATTATAACTTTTTGCTATTTTTAAACAATTAGAGCATGCGATACAGATTCATATACAACAATATTTGCAGGTTATTAATAGATAAGTATTTTATACAAGATATATTAATTCCGAAAATTTAAACCTTCAAACATGCGTTTGAACAAGATTTGATAATAAGAGCTTTTCCTGAAATCTCACACAAATACTGCAATTTAGCTTTGCGATTATCATCAAGGAATGTCCATAATTGTTTATCTACCTTACTCAGTGGTCAATTAAAATGAACGGTAGAGTTAAAAAGTCTACCTTTATCAGTTTTTACTATGACAGGAAAATAGAACCAAAAAACTAAACAGCATCTCATCTGATGCAATTAGATTTATATTGGGGCGGAATTATAAAAGATAATTACAAAAATTACAAATTAATATAGTTCTAAGATCTTATCTGCAATTGTTGAGAAAAATAAGAATATTCCACATAACAGTGTTAAACAAATGGAATCTCGATATAAAACTCATAGAAAGACCACCATGAAACAATCGCAGCATGAACTGACTTATAATATTGCTATTACTACTTCTAATAAATGGACGAAAATATAAAATGACATCGCGATTGGGCGGATTGCGGCCAACTGGTAATCAAAGACATTGGTAATAAATTGTGAGCTATGACTTTCGTAACATTACAACAGCCACACGTAACTATATCGTTTCAAATTTTTTTTTAAAAAAAATCACCTGAGCACATCCTAGAGGAAGTTTCCAATCTAAGGTACTAAATGAACAAGACAGCTGTTACAATCAATAATAATCATTCTCTTCGTACGTCAACCACGCCTTGGGTAACACCTTAAAAAAAACGCGATATCAGATTTGACCAGACAAGTTTTTTTGGGGGAACTCTTTCGACATTCTTTTTTATACAGGAATCTCCATCTGTTACCCTCTCCGAATCTTTAAAATATGGAAATAAAAGTTATAATAATGATATTTTTTAGTTCGAGTTTATTTAAAATCCTGTTTCTCTATTATAACGAATCTTTGAGGAATTGTGCGCAGAGAAAAGAATTTGTAATTGGAGTTCATACTTTCGTAGAGTTCTGAAATTCATTATGAAGCCCAATTTCTCAAATTATACAATAAAATTATAATCAAAATTCGGCAGAAAACCATTTTTTCCTCGTGAGGGAATAGAAAATATTCTTGAAAACTAGTTTCCATGAAAAGTAAAATTATTGAATAAGTAGGGGCCTTTGTCGACCTGCTGGTACACCGGAAATACTAGTTGTATTTAAATCAAATCTCTTAAGCATATAGCTCATGTTGCCCCACTTTCCAGCATCAGATTGTGACAGACATAAAGCCATGTTATTTTTGTTATTTCCATTATGAATGGACAGAATCCTAATCTATCCTTATAGGGTATGAACTATCCTAATAAGGTCAAGTCGTTAGAAACGTTAACTGTCCGATTAGTCTAATTTCTAACTTTCACAATACTGTAACTTCCTATTCTTATTTTCTTAAATAAACTACAAAGATATGAAATAGAATTTTTTAAAGCTTTTAACAATAGAAGAAAATCACGCTAGTTATTGAACGAAATAACGAAAATGATTTGAATTTCAATTCAATACTGTAAATTATTGCTAAATATTATGCAAAAAAAGTTGCCAAATTACACACACGCGCACACACACACGCACGCACACACACACACACACACACACACACACTTATTATTAGCAGAAATATAAGAAAATTATTAACATAAAATTAACATTTTGAATCAAACCATTTAATACCGTAACGAGCGTAAACAATTTCAACTTTTAGTAAAATAATTCATTATTTTTTAAAATTAAATCATTTCCAGTTATTCTTATGTCTTTGATAATTAATAACATAAAATGCTATTGAACAGACTTAGTTTAGTACTACGACTGCCATATTGCCAAGTTTAATTAACGAGCTATTTTAATGTTTTTTTTTAAATTTTAGTTACATATTACAGTGCTATTTGGAGGCAATAATGGGACTATTTTGGGACAAACCTCGTAATTTTGTGTCATGGTCAGATGACATGGATGACATCCAAGTCAGTCTTCCCTCAACTTCCACACTACACTAGTGTGAGGATGTTTGATAATCCATTGATTTAAGTTTCTTATCCACAGCAGATATTCCATGCAACTGAATTTATGACCCCTCCAGTTCCAAATTCCAGGCTCAGATATCAGGTTAAGTTGCCGAGTGATACGATACTATTCAATTACACCCGAAGTTCCGATTACCTAGGTAAACCTTGGATAAAAAAATTCTTTGGGAATTCTAAAAATAGCAAAATTTTTGAATGAAACTGCTGTTAAATTTGCCATAGTTGCCTTCATATGAAGTTAAGGAATGCAAATTAAGTTTATACAAAATCCTTTTCAGTACATAGCATACATTTTATTCATACAAACTTTATACTCTACAAAAAAATATTAACGATCAATAAATCACTAGGAAAAAGTTTTGAGGGACACCATATCAAAGATATAAGAGAGATATATCTCGATACAAACAGGGTTTTAAAACCATTGGCGGATTTACGTATTTTACGCCAACTGGCAGCTTCACGATACGAATCTATTTTTATTAATTGACCAATTTAATTTTATATTTTAACAAATTTTTAACTTAACATGATAAGAGGGCACTTCTCTTTATTTTAATAATTTTGTGAAAGTTTTTTTTTAATGTGTGCATCAGGAGAAAATTAACAGAATTAAATTCTTGAAAAACTAACAATAATAATTAACGATTTTCTTCCTTACTAATAAAAGCATTTGAAGATTATGATAGATTAAAATGAAATAATAACCTTCTTAGAAATATAACATTAAAATTATTTTAGGGATCTATCAAATGAAATAAAACATAATAAAAATAATTAACATTTTTATTTGTTAGAAATAAGTGGTTTATTAATTATTTTAACAATTCAGTAATTAACATCGTAAGTTACAATGTTAATTACTGAATTACATCGTAAGTAACGATGTAATTCATTATTAACATCGCAATGTTAGTATTTAAATTCCCATTAAATTGAAATTTTTGGTCACTAAGCTAAAAACAATTTTTAATCGAATTGCCAACGACCTTCTCAGCCCAGCAACTATATGCAACTGCTTAGTCAGAAAGAAGCCTCAATCCGATATATTTTAAGATGACAAACTGATACAAATTTTTCTTTGTTATTTTAACGTCCTTTAGCCTCCGATTGTTCCATAAATATAATTAAATGTTTATGCATTCGTCATACGGGAATATTAAAACCATTTTTATGGGCAGACTTTTTATATTTTGAAGTCTCCGAGTAGCTAACTAAACGATCCGACAGTAACTTATTAATCAAATCCATAAAGGACGCAGACAGGACTGAAAACAGTATGTCCATAATTCATCACATTTTCTAAACAAGCAAATTCCAAGAGTATCGTGTTTCACTCACTAATTCTCAGCAGTGAGAAAAGACGTCATCGTACAACTCAAGTTTCAGAAATTATATTTTCTCTCATCAGCATTTTTCATTGATATTAATAGCACCATTTTTTCCTAAATTAAATAAAAATGAGGGATATATAGTATTAAATTTATTTCTTTACTTTCGAAAGAACGACAATGATAGAGCCATAGAGCTGATATAAAGATAGAGCTAAGTATCTCAGCTCTATGAATAGAGCCGTCATTTTTTTTCCCTTCTTATGCCTACTATTTTTAGATCAGATTTCATCAAAATCAATTAATACGTTTTTGTATAGCACAGATGGAACTTTATGGTTATTATCAAATTTCTGCACTATTTTTATAAACTTTCGGCAATCTAAAAACAAGATTCGTCCAGAATAAAGATTGATTTAATTTTTTTTAACTTCCAAGGAATAGCTATCCATATGATATGCGACCATAAAATATTTTTGCATATCCCTAAGATATCAAAGAAAATATGAAATTAATTTTTCTGCATTTTCATTCCACTTTCCTTTGTCAATGCAAGGTACATTCACGAGTTAATAAACAATTTGAGAAGTATAAATGAAATGCAATAAGCAAGGATGTAAATGTTATTTTCCCTAATTAAAAAAATTAATTAACTTATATAAATCCTATTGCTTATTCGGCTTTGTCAAAATTAGATTTACTATTAATACAAGAAAAAATAAGAGATAGAGAACTATGGAAATTATGATTGGAATTTGGAGACAAATTGATTGGGGAGCTTAGTTCAGTGCATTTATATTATATATTATATATAGTGATACAGAAAATTCATTGTAAAGTTCTTCACTTGCATCGGACGAATACACACCACAGATGTCTACTTAAATAGTTCATTCAGAATATTAGGCAACCTGATTTTGAAATTCATTTCTGTTATACAAGCAACTAATTTAACAAATAAAAATAGCACAATTTCTTTACATAATAAAATAACTTATATACAATTTGAATACGCAATGTTCAGTATTTAAGAAATATGATTTCTTTTCGGGATTTAAAAACACTTAACACAAATGTATTCAATATTTTTGGGCAGAAATTACATGATGTAGATGAATACACGATTACTCGTTTATAAATCAGCAAATTATTATACAATTCAATTTTTAGTAAACATGCAAGTCAGCAGTTCTCATTAAACAATAGCATTTAATTTTTTTCATAGATAAAATATTCAGTTTTAAAAGGTTTCTTATTAAAGCCATATTCAGGAAAGCAAAGGAAAAAACAAGGAAAAAAAGAAAGGAGGTGGGGTGGCAGTCTTGGTAAAGCACAGAACTAATATACTTAAAAAATTAGGGGGATACAGAAATTTCACTGGACGTCTATTTTAACCGAATGATTTACACGTGATACTGCAGCCTAACATTCATCAGTTAAAGTTACAGAAATATTAGACATCAAATTTTGGAAAGCCACAACCCGAATATTCCAAAGTAAAGTTTGAATTAAATAAAAAAAATTTAAAAGGGGATAGACTGAATTTATTACATTTAAATGTAATTGATCTATACTTATTATTATTGCAATATTTAAATATATAATAAGAAATTTATCAACATTACCCGCTTTTTACATTTTAAAAAATTCCAAAATAATGAAGTACAACCTCTTGGGCAGAGAATTTATATAGCTTAGAATTTAACCCTTTGCACTCGGATGGTGCCTCTCACTCACCATTCAAGATGACGTATCATTTTGATATTTTATTTATTTATAAATTTTTTTTTGTTAAAAATGCCTACAGAGTCGTAAAAAGATGTAGATTACTTTTTCGGGGAAATTCAACTAACGACAAATATATATTTTTATTTTCAGGGGCACTAAACAAGATAGGGTATTAGGGAGAATAACTATGCATCGAATTACTTTTCGAGTGCAAAGGGTTAAATTTCATCCATTTTGCTCAATGCATTTCTCACCAATATTGCTCATGTAAAATCGCATCAAATGACTTAATATAGTTAGAAATACAGGTATTTATCAAAACATTGAAATCAAGATTCTTTTTCAATGTTGTTAAAATATTTTTTACCTCATGTACGTGAAAAAGTAATTAAAAAATTTATGAACAATAGTATGAGTCTCAATCATTTACGGCAGTTTTCGTAGTATGCAGAAAAGAGCTTTCATATTCCAGTCTCGTTAAAACAGTCTAGACAAGCTGGCCTACGCATAGACGTTTAATGAGTAATCTTCAATAATGAATTCGGCAACAGCTCTTCCTTCTCTTGCGCGTAATGAATAAATTTATGGCTTCCACCACTTGCTTCACTCAAATGGAGTGTTAAGATAATGATTATGCGATCATATGTCACTAAGGAAGAGGAAATAATATTTCGCAATCAGCTGCTCCAGTACCCAAAAATGTTCAGTTAATGGATTATAAATAAGTTATGGTAAAAGATAATACGTTAGAAATAAAAATCCTTGATAATATTGATGAATGGAATATTCAACAGATATGATCAATAGCTCCATAAAATAGCTGGGTTGGAAACTTTGAATTACGGCGCAATGATGGTAAATGGATACCATTTTGAATTATAGAACTGATGGAACACATATTTAATTATTTATTCAGGCATTAGTAATTAGAGTTCTCCTTTGGCCTTTCTTGCATATTTACATAATACGAAGTTTTATGTAATTATTTTCGTTACTGTAGCAAAAAGAATTGAGCATGCACGAAGAGTAATTCTTTGATGAATTCGATCCGAAATCTGATGTAAAAAAAATCTACAATTTTAGTATTTAAACCATACGCCATGATTCTTTCAACTACCAACCAAAACTTATTCCAGTTATGCACAGGAACTACTGACTTCTCGTGCACAGATTTCGTCAAAATTTCTGGAGGAATCTTGTGTTCGGAATTGTTATATGTTTATTTAAAATATCCGACAGTAACAAACTACATTTATTGCAAACTACGTTACACAAGAATAAGCATTACATTAATAAAAAAACTATACCCAAATAACGCATATAAAACAGTTCAATGGCTGCGCATTCGTCATTCGTTCAATTTGCATTGAATTTTTTTTTCCGTTTAATTTTTTTTTCTTCTTTTTCCTTTAACATACAAAATCACTTTCATTTCAAAACCAGCAATCAGTCTTCAACTAAAATATATGAATTGCATTATATATTTTTAAAGTTGATTGTATCAACATAACAGTTCAAAAATATATCGAATTACTTTGATTATAAAGTAAACAGAAAGAAAATTGAATGGAACATTTGCAATGAAGGAATAAACTTTCATTATATCTGAAAGTAAAGGAAAGTGATTAATAGCTGAAGATGACTTAACCCTTAACAAATCTATTTCTTTCTACTGTTTAATTGTATGACAGTCTATTTTGACAATGTTTTATTCTTAAGGTTTAAATAGGAATCCATGTAATGCTTGAAATATTTATGTATTCCACGTAATTTTTTGACTGAATATATTATTTATGAATGGTTTGATCTTTGGTTCAAGATGCAAAAATTCGGTAAATCGATGTACGCACGGCGTACGGTCAAATCGGTTAAAGGATTAAACAATATAGTAGATTCAAGATTGACATGTTAAATTTTTTTTCCTTTGACCTTATAAACCAGTTATAAAATTCGGACATATTGAACTGTATCTATATGTTGACAGAGTTCACAAAATCCATACAGGAACATAACTATCTCGGAAATGCAGTATTATTTACTATAATGTAGACACTTAACGACAACTTAATGTAGACACACAACGAACACTTAAATATTTGCTCTCTAAGTAATTCGATGCACGATCATTTGCTTTAACAATGCAAACAGCACAAGCCTGGCGCGTTTAAAAATATATAATAGAGCTTCGAGAAATAAAGTTAATCTGCTGAAAAATTAATTATTTTTTCAAAAAAATTTGCAATTTTATACAATTTTCAATATACGTTATCAAAATCAAGAAATGTTAAAACATCGCCTCACCCATAGTGATCGCAAAAAAAGAGTCATCTGAGTGCAAAAGGATGAGTAAAAAAAACTGTAAGACGAGGTACATAAATATTATAGAGGAAGCTATTTAACTGTAATAGATTTAAAGACGAATTTTTTATTGCTTACACCATAAGTCAGTTTTGAAATTCAAGCACAAATGTGAAGAGACAGCCCCTAAAGACTACGACATAAAAATAGATTAGCCGACAAACAAGCGGAAAGCTTCAAAGAAATAAATTCCAGATAAACACACTGGGAAGAAGAAATCCCAGAAAATGCTGCTGTCAAGTTGATGGAAAAAAGACTTTTTTTTTTCATTGAAAAATCCACTTTTTTCCCCCCAGTAAATTATATTATATAATCCATAAATTTCAAGAAAACTAAAATTCATAATGCATAAAGAATGCTTTTAATTTTACTTAACAAATTCAAAGCTTAAATTTTCTTACTTTATTTCATTTGTTAAGATAATACTTTGGTGTATATAACATTATTATTATATTAATAAATTTAGATTATTTTTTATGATTTTTTTTTTTTGCAATATTATTGTTTAAAAAAATTTTCAAGTGTTTTAATTTAAAATATTTATTATAATTCCTGTAATTCTTAGCATTTAAAAAATAAATTTGGCTTTTAAGCATGCTGTATTTAAAAACATCATTTTAAACGTGAAAATAATTTGTTATTTCTAAAGATTATTCGGACATTCTTAAAAAAAATATACAAGGAAGTTCAATATGCTACAAACTAGAGGATAACCATGAATATACGAAGACATGCACCAAACTATCAAATTTTGAGTACAAAAAATCTACTGTGAATCTAAGTAAATATCAAGAGAAATGCGATTGCCCTTCTTTTATTAATTGCTAAAATTCTTAAAATATCTCATAGGAGTTTATTAGGGTCAAAGAAAAATGTTTCTAAATGCAAAACATCATCTAATTGAGATGCAATAAAATTTACTTGCTACGAAATGACATAACCAATCAAATGATGTCAAGATTTAAGGAAAGTTCTGTTTAAGATTCAGATTCTAAAATTTAAGAACTTGAATCAGATA
The DNA here is from genome assembly GCA_026543865.1 of Argiope aurantia. Lineage (NCBI taxonomy): Eukaryota > Metazoa > Arthropoda > Arachnida > Araneae > Araneidae > Argiope > Argiope aurantia. The sequence continues at coordinate 72,242 of JAPMOR010065162.1, forward strand.
TTTTATCAGTCATAAATTAGGATGACTTTTCCTAATTCATAATTGGAAAATTTGGTTTCTGCTAGTTTTCATTTTTTAATCACAATGAATAAGTTGGTAATTCAATTTACAAACGCTATTTTGAATAATCAGACTTTAGTCAAGATACCTTTTGGATATTAATCGTTTAGATAAAGATTTCAAATAAAAACAAATATTCGATTTCAATTAGTAGTTCTCTTTCTCACATAGTGAAAAGATTTATTCCGTAATATTCATACTCATACTTTATCCCCAAACATTGTCACTAGGTGATGTCGTTTTATTAAAACAGTAATATTTGCATAAATTTTTGTAGTACACAAATAATTTTTGTACATGGTACGTTCCTTCAGGCCACATGATTTATTCTTGCTCAAAAGACATTCGTCAACAGTTTGAAATGCTTTTGGCATTACAACTATCATCACATTTGCAATTTACATAGGAGTTATGTTCTGTACAGAAAGTTAAATTATATTTTCAACACATTTCAGCTGACAGAATATTTATGCATATATTTTTAGAAAGCAAAATGCTTACATTAGAGAGTTATCAAAATATTCATTAATTAATCTACATTCTGAATTAAGTAGAATTAAAAGTCTATACTATCTGCTTTAAAAAATTAAAATATCTTCATCAGTAAGATTCAATGACATTGTAAGAATGATTATTTAAGAATTCAGATTTGTTCAAACATTAAAGAAAAGATTTATAAAACATTTCTCTTTATAAGGTCGAAAGTAAAAGTAATCCCTAAAATAGCAATAAAGTTTTCTTGAAGAAAGATGTACGATGAAAAAAATACTGCCGAATAAATTCTGCTTAATTATAAACGGTGAAAAATAATAAAAATTCTTATAATTCTCCAAATCACAAAAAAGAAAAATCAATCTCATGATCAGTTAAATATAATATTTAACTGTTCATTTATTCAATATCATATAATATTTTCATTAAAAAATATCAATTTACTCTTTACTATTATTCTAATATCTATTTACACGAATAGAAATTATCGATTGGTTATTTGATATGTTTGTTAACAAGATAATTAAAATTCACGTTAAGTTAATACCTAAGAAACTTTTAAAAATCTTTTTTTAATAGTTATTTGACTAACTTACATTTCCAACGAAATAGAATTCATAAATAAATGAATGAGCGAAGTCTAAAGGGATAAAGTGCTTATAAAAATAAGAAACAATGTAACCCAGATATAAAAAATAACCTTTTAATATAAAGGAATAAATCTTGAGACAGAGAAGTAAAAATTTCTTTTCAATTACACAGAAATTGTTCTATATTTTCTCAAAATTATCTTGCATCATTCTGGAAAATGTCAATAAATAATTTATATACATAACTAAAAGCATAAAAAGTCGAATTAGGGTTTAGCTTAGTTTTCATCTAATTTTCTGGAATACCTGGATTTGATATTATCTGCTTTAGAGTTCGTGCATGGAATATTTTCACACTTGCCACTTCCTAGAGAGTCAACGAGTTCTTTGACGCCATAATTTTCCAACCAGCTACCGTCGGCTAGAAATCTGGCAATTGTGGCAGCTTTCCTAACGTACTTTGTTTCTGGAAACGGAATTTTGTCTTGGGCGACTTCGCAGAAAATTCTTTGCATACAATCTGGATTGGTTATGCTTCTCACACCAAAGGTTCCAACAGCATCTACGAGAGGGGTTAAATATGGCAAAATGTCCAATTGCTGTTCTCTAGCTTGACCGTTTGCACTTCCTGTAGCCGTCGTGCTGATGACAGGCATATTGGATCCATTCATCCACATATTCATGATGGATGGCAATACCGCAGCAAGAAGCAGAGAAATTGGGATAGAAGCAGCAATCAGCAGAAGAGCTGGGTCCGATTTTAATTTAGCAAGAAATCCTTCTGGTTTTTGATCAGCTTTGATATCTGCCATAGCATTCTTCAACATCATCAAGTAGGTAGGATCAACTGCCCATGGATCACTGTTCCATCCACCACTGGGAACTGGCCATTTCGCACCATCAGCTTCTTCACTAGCATCATCACCACTGTTATCGTCCCCTTTCCAAACACTCCAATTCACATTAGTGCCACTTTTCTTCATCACACCACTCGCAGCATGGCGATAAGGCAAATAATTGCCTTTAGGCAAAGCTCTTGGAGATGCCTGAGGTCCATAATTAAATGGTCCTTCTCCCACAGGTCTATCTGGAGCTTCATAGAGTGGGATATATTTACGACCTGAACGATCAGATCCAGTTGCTACTGTTGTTGGCGTCTGAGTAGTGGATGTCTCACCATCGTCACTAGCTAAACTTAAATCCAATGTCAAACATACGGCAAAAATGATTAAAAAGCATTTTAAAACCTCCATGGCTACTGTAGTTGTAATCCACGCTGAGAAGTTTGTTCTATGAGATGCTGTTGCGAGAATGATTTTGATGTATCAGACATTCTCTTTTATACTTATCACACCTCCGGGTTAAAATCAATCTCGCGCATCGATTTCTTTGAATAAGAAAGGAACGCGACGTCTTTTATGTTGTATCTGTTTAGCATTTTAGCGGTCTCGTTAGTATGCGATCTTCAATGGATGACTGCAGCCAGCTCTGAGGCCAAGTACACACCGCTTGCACAGTTGGATTGTTCCAGAATCAGTTGCAATGTGTTTATGCTGATATGTCCGTTTCTGCTGACACACTAATGCAAATGATAGGTCGGAAGGCATCAAAAATTTCGAGATGTCTTTTGTCGTATGTGTCTGGCTTCCGTGATCATCTTCGCACATCCGGGTTCTCGGACAATTTCAAAGAATCTAAGTTTTTTTGTATTTTATGCAGTGCATGAAGTGTAAGATTTCTGAAGTCTATAAAGTTATAAAAAAGAGTTGAGCAGTTGAGCAACTTTAGTTTAATGATTTTTGGCAGTTTTTTCGGAGAATCATTTCTTAACGGTATGAATCGTATCGTAGCATTGCAAAATATTGTTTTCGATATTTTAGAAAAGAAAAATCGTAAACAAAGTATATGAAAGAGTTTATTTATTGTTATTATACCTCGAATAAATTCATATTTTCCGAACATGTAAAAGGAAAGGTGAGTACTCATATCTCATTGGTGCAATAGAAAAAAATAAAGTTCGTCTGCTTTATGAAGAATGGAAGAAGTGAACTGAACTAGTATGAGATGTTTACCAGTTAAGATGAAAAATTAATTTCATTTAAGAAAACTATAGCTCAGAAGAATGGAAAGATTAATTACCAGTTAAGATGAAAAATTAATTTCATTTAAGAAAACTATAGCAGTTTTTAATACCTAATTAAAAACCATTTAATATTTTTTTACTTATTTTTTCAATACAAGAAATGAAAAACTTCGCTATCACATAAAAATATTAAAATGTAGGGAAAAAAATATATAGAAATTCACTTAACTAATTGATGAAAATTTAAATTGTTATATAATTGAAACAAGTTAAATTGCTCTAAGACTTCGATTTAAACACTAATAATTTGTAAAGGTTCAGTACAAAATAATTAAAGCATGTTTCCTCTATTTAGTTAGAAACATTCAGTTTACATTTTCATTATTAAAATTACTGTAGGAAGATCAAGGGGGGTAATTTAAGAACTTGGCAAATAATATTCAAGTTCATATATGTTAGTTTGTTAACAAAAACAGTGCTGTCAGTTAAATATCCCAATTGCATGATAGCGAATAGATTTTAAATAAAATATTTCTCTTTATCCTTCACTAAATATTTTTATTTCGTCGGTTACAGTTAAAGATAACCCAAGTAACAAAAAGAGGGGAAAAAAACCTATGAATTAATACATCCTTATTATTTAAAATGCCATATCTGTAAAAAAAATTCACAGATATAAAAATATCGTCAGTACGCATGATAAATTGTACATATATTTTCTGATACAAAGATGACATCTTAAAACTACAAGAATTCATTTTTCTCATTCTTTTGGTCTTGTCACTTTTAGCTGTATACCGATGATTTACTTATACGAAGATTATACATTACTGAATTTGAACAATTTTTATTTAGGGGGAGGGGAGATATTTCTTAGAATTTTCATAGACACATTTAGCAGTCTTTTTGTTTTTGCCTTCTTAATTTTTCACCGAATTTCATTCACGATATTAACTGATTTGGATTAATTTAGATATTTATCTTTCAATATTTTTATTGTTTAAATCGAAACAATAAAGTTCTTGAAGAATAATGTTTAATGCAATTATTTACTTAAAGATGCTTCGAGATGCGTTATCTTAGAATAATTTTTTTTTTGTTTTGTTATGGATAGTATAATTTAGTAGTTTTCCTCTAAAAACACACTTTTTGAAATTTTTAATTTCTTCAAACAGGTCTCAATTTTATAAACAAACCGCAAAAGATTATTTTCCAAGGTCATACAATTCAGAGTTTCTCAGCTAATGAGCAGATTTGCACAATCCAGTTTATCAAATAAATTATTTTTAATACCGTTGGATGAATTTTTGAAAAAAATAATGAGCTTATGAAACAGATGCTTCCAAGGTAATAATTCTTTGTTGATCCAAGTAGATTTTGCCTAAATATTTAAAAGTAGATTCCACATTTTTCGACTTTCATGAGTCCAAGGTTACGCAGCAAGGTATTTATTTAAGATCTGCTTGCCACTTCACAATCTTCTTTTTTTTATTACTTCATTAACCGAATACATTTAAATAAATATGGCCTTCATAGTTTGGTTTAGTATTAAACACGTATGTTCTTATTTTCTTCCTCTCCTCTTTTCTCCCCTTTCTCTTTTTTTTTTCTTTCTCTAATTGAGATACTGTGAAAATTTGTGTAGTTTATTTTTGACATCAACCTAGATTTATGAATTTAGTTATATCCCTGTCACTCGCTATTTAATGTAATTTTTAATTCCTAATAGAGAAGAATACAAATTTTAAGATTAACTGAAATTTCGCAATTCATTCTTTATGGATTGACCTCATTTGCCAGTAATTATGATCAACATTGTGATAAGGAATCATGTTTAATGAAGAGACAAAACTAAATAAACTGAAAGAGTAAGTATTTATTAAGTAATGCAACAAATTAAACGACTTCGCTTGATGATTAAAAAAAATTTGAAATTACATTTGTTCAGAATTAATAGCAGTTTCAGTAAAAACAAGGATCTAATAAATTTTTAAATTCTTATCTTCAATCCTATTTAATCAGAATTTAAATGATCAATTAAAATATATCTTCAACTCTAATATAATATATATTTACGATCATCAATGACCAACTAATGCTGGGCCCCTCTTGTCTAGACTTTAAAAAAATATATTAAGCAATATATTTATATATGCTTGCTCCTTAAGCTAAGGAATTTTGCCTTATGCTTTTCTGGATGCGCCTAATACTATTGAAAAAAAATCTTATTATTTTTAATAGCATTTTGATATTCTATTCCGGATTTCTTTACCCTAGTTCCACTGTATTGTCAATCTGAGTAGACGCTCGCCATTTTAAACACTAAGCAGACATCTTCGGTTACTAATTGTTCGCTCACCATATTAACGTTATTAATTTAGCCATGTCAACTAACTTTGGTGAATCATATCAATTTTATCAACGAATGAAAGTATTATTTAAATTAGCTATCATAATAAATAAAGAGAACTGACTGGTGAGCTATATATGCAAAATGGTGAAACAAACTGGCGAATAAAACTGAAGAAATCGATTCAATTGTTGAGGCTGGGGGCTTTCAAAGCTATAATTTGTAATATTTCACGAAAATGAAAGGCAGTAGAACATAAGCAACGATTGATGACTACATCAACTTTCACCAGAAGTAAAAACTGGAGAAATCGATACAGTGTTTGTAGCTGTATCTCTGGTTTTAAAAAATGTACAGTAAAGAAGCATATTTGAGATCTTTTTTGAAAATGAAGGATGGAAAGGGATAGACGACCAGTAATGACATACCGGCGAAACCAGATTAGAGGTTGACATTAAGGGATTCATCTTTTGGTTTTACAATTTTTTTTTTTAAATATGAAAAGAAAAAGAACACTTAATGTTGTCAGTGTACAGAATTAAGCTAGGAAGTACTGTTGTAAGGGAGGAGTTATTATGATAATTTACTTCTCTAGTCACAGACAAAAATAACAGTTATAAAAAAAATGTGCTTGTCAACACAAAGCAAGAGGAGAAGGTTAAAAAAAAGAAATCCTATTAAAGAAGCGTTTCCGTCAATATCGCCTTTTTCAAGAGGTCACCTCTGAAACAGAGCTCTTTCAACCCCAGAGAAACTCGATGCATGCTACCCACTCAGTGTTCGACAACAAATAAAAAACTCGCGGGAAAGTGATTGGTGGATGCCGGCTACTATAATTACAAAGGTTGTGCGTGGGACGAGCCTCTAGTTGACGAATCAAGGTCAAGATGTCAACGGAATCCCCGAGAGACGAATTTACTCGAAGATCCAATTGTTTATAAAATGGATGACACACAAGAAGACTGCTTTTACTGATTATTTTCCTGATTAGAAGATAGATAGAACAAAGGAAGTGTGTCTGGTAGCTGATTTGAGAGTGATTATTAAAGACAGGAGTCATCCTAGAGCGGATCTCGCAGGAAATAAAGTCGGATGAAATGTTGCAAGATAGCTTAAATATAGTTTACTTTTGCTTTCGGAATTCACGATTCTCAAATTCTGTTGAATTCAGCGAAGAAAAGCTATCGTTTCTTTGTCTTGGTTAAATCGATTTCTAAGCTAATGCTTTTTTTTCAAGTATGCAAAAAACATATCTGCAAAGATTGTAATTTATGAAAAGGCTAATAAATGAGAGAATAAAAATATAACAAAATTAGCTTTTGAATATGAATGTTCTCTATTACTTTATAAAAAGACATGCTCTATTAAAAAAAGAATCCAAAAATTGCTTGTAATGCTTAAATATTTCGTATGATTTTGATTTTCAAAGTTGTACTTTGTTTAAAAACGAAGTACAACTTTGTAATTCAAAATCCTGTTTAGTTTCATAATTTGTAGGATCCCACTTGTCTAAGATACAAAATATCTAAACGAATTAAATGTTTTTCTAAATGAAATGTCAATCTTCAAATGTCAAAGACTCAATGAGATCTACGTCCCATTGTTAATGTATATGATACAATATTAAAACAGGTAAGGAACTCGTCATTCTGAATGCGAAAGTACCACGAGAACAGAGATTTATCCAGCCCACAACTTGTAAAATTTTCATAGTATACCTATGTAAGACATACATCTGACTCGCGATTATATGTGAGGTGAGCTACCACTTGCAAAGATAACACTTAGTAGACTAAATTGAGAACTGAGCCCAATACTAACTATTAATAGTTCAGTAACTAATACTGCAACAACAATGCGTATTACAGTAAATTACGCCACAATTATTCTTTTAAACTTCGAATTCGAGACTGTATCTCGCTATTCTGTGTACCGATTTTATCGATCATTCGTCGTATATGCTGATGTGGACCACGTTAAATAGCGAGTCGAATGTCTTCACGTTGGAATAGCATAGAGATTTGAGAAAGTAGGAAGCAGATTATCATCATCAGATGTAGTGTTTCAACATTGCAAAGTCTATCGCAGAATTTTTTTTATATATAAATTCGCAGTAAAATGCCAATATGATAAGTAAAATCAAGCTGTAAACGAAAAAAAAAAGTTTACTAATTCGTTGGAGTGTACTTGCTACTGGTCGAATGAAAAAGAAAAATGAATTAGTCTGTTTTAAAATGTCATTTATGGAACAGAAAAAAATTGTGCTGTATATGTTGTATACGACGAAACATTGAAATGCATGATTATTCTTGTTATTGGTGAAACATTTTAAAGCTACATAAACATATTGAATCCCTTTCTTTCGACATGGTCACTTTTAACATTATTATATCGACGATATATAAGTAAGATATATACCAATTAATCGGTTGGCTAGATGTGTTCTAGATTTGCTCATGAGACAGTTGGCAACAATCCTAGTAATACCAAGATATTCATTTGATAATGAAAACTACCTAAACTGAAAACCAATTTTCCAAAGTTAAATCAATTTCATTTCCAATCAAATATTCTTATTTTTAGACAATAAAAATATTTAATGGAACCAGCCGTGATGATCTTTCCATTCACTATAATTAGAGTTCTACACAAATATAAAATATTTTGATACGTTTCAAAACAAATTTCCTTAATTACAATATTTGTAACGAACATTCTACATTAATGCTTTTCAATGCGTTAAACTATTCGGATATGTGAAGTTCTTTAAATCATGAATGAACTTTAAAATAATATAAATAATTTTGTATTTTATTTTGCAAGTCACAACAATAGTAAAAATGGCTAATAAATCACTTTTCGTTTATACCACATGTAGGAATGAAAGAAAATAAGGGCTGATAAAGTTGCTAAATTAATGTCCGATTATCGTCGCACGTCTATTCCTTTATGCCATATAAAAGCATATCAAGGACATTTTTTTACTGAAGCTAGCAAATACAATGGAGCCATGGAACGGCGAATACACTACAATCAATATCCTGTTTTAGAACATTGGCGTCCGTTAAGAAACCTTAGAAGTTACATTGTCTTAACACGTTAGGATAACGACAACATTATATTTATGCATCGATACTAGATATTAGGAGAATAAATTACCCTTAAGTACCCACATTTTGATTTACCTTATCTTTTTTTTTCACATTCTGGTCTAGTGTCCATATTTTTTAAATCCTCACCACTTACACTACATTGAAACAATTTCACAGAATTTTTTCGTTAATGATGGGCAATATTCTACATGATAAACGTTTTTCCTTTTTTAAAACCATTAGATTTTACGCTATAATTTAAATTGCATTATAAATTTCTTTTGTCAAGATTTTAGATTAGATATCATTTGGACAACCATTATTTAAACAATATTTATAATTTTTTTTTGTAAACTTCTAATAAACAAAATTAAATTTTGGTTCATAACAATGAAAATATTACTACAAACAGTAGTGGCCGAAATTTCGGATACTTTTGAAAATCGTTATGTTTTCTAACTTTGTATGCTTATAGAAAATGTAACTTTTCACAAAATGCAAACGTTTGCATATAATTTTAAAGAGAATTTATTGCTTATTTCAATACAAAATACAAAATTCAAATATTTGCAATATAAAAAAGTTGAGTGGCAATAATTATCGAGATACATTAGATGCTGATGACGGCAGTGAGTTATCAGTACTTAGTAGGGTAGCCTTTATTTTTTATTACAGCTTCACATCGATGTTTCATTGAGCTAATGAGAGTTTTAAGCTCTTCTTTCGTTATTGCATGATGCCAGGAAACAATTATAGTCTCAATTAATTATCTTTTATTTGATGAACTCTTCATATGTACAAGAGTTTTCAAACGGCTCACTAAGTTCTCAATTTTGAGGTCAGGATTGTTTCATGGCCATGATAACAATTCAGTGCTGTTTGTACTAAACCACTCTTTCGCTATTTTTGCTGTGTGGCAAGGAACTGAATCCTGCTGAAAAATAAATGATGCGTTGTTGGGAAAGAGATCATTGATGGAAGGTGTAAGTTTTGGCTCTATAGTAGCGTCAATATATTTTCTTGCATTTAACGTCCTGAAGGAGACATTCACCCTTTGCTGACATGCATGACCAAATCATAACATTAACTGAGCCCTTTCTAGTTGCCCGAATGCAGTCAGGATGTAGTTCTTCGCTTATTCTATGTTTTACATATTCTCGCCATCACTGCCGAATGACAATATCTTTGTTTCATCACTCTGTATAACTTGTGACCGCTGATCATCAGTCCAATTAATGCGTTCCTTTGTCCACTGTAATCTTTTTATACACTGCTGTAAATTGATATATGGATTTTATCGTTCAATTCTACCTCTTAGTCCAACATCTAATAACCTTCTCCTGATTGTTCTTGAACTAACATAAATGTCAGCATCATTCAATTGACTTCTGATGGCCGCTGATGACATTCTTCTATCTTGGAGCTACAAAACTTTCGGAGTCCTGATGTAGTGACTGAGCCACCCACCTGTCTTGCAATTTCATTCACCACATTCATGTAACACCCTAATCTTAGTTCTCTTTCTAGGTGTCTAATCTATTCGTTTATTTGATGCTATTGCTTCTTAGATAAATATTAGAAATATTTACAAAAATTCCAACTATATATTAAAAAGTTTAACAAAATTACTATTTGATTACATAAAAAAAGTTCCTTCTATAGAAAAAAGCACAATAATGACTTGTTCCAACTTTAAACAATATGACAGCTTCTGTTAGCAATTATTAACAGAGTGATTAGTCAGGAAAGTTAGAAATTACAATCAACTTCTTCACTGTGTTTGTTATTCAGATTAAGTAAAAATAACCTTTTTTTGTATTGAAAATATTTGAAATTTGCTTTTTGTATTGAAATCAGCATTAAATTCTCTTTAAAATTATATGTAAGAGTTTGCATTTCGTGAAATGTAACATTTTCTATAGGCATACAAAGTTAGAAAACGTAATGATTTTCAAAAGTGTCCACAATTTTGGCCACCACTGTATATGGGGCAGTATTACCAAAGAGTGACTACAATACGCTACAAACAAATCGAACCTACAACATACATTACAAAATGCGGCAAAAATTAGAAGTACTCATTTCAACAATTCTTACTTGCCGAATTTCAAAGCCATGAATAAAATTTTCGATCAAAAGTATCAGCGTAAAAGGTAGGCCAGTGATAAATTGTTATTTTAAATTAAATACAAATTCATATAGATAACATATTACTTTCAATTAAATTTAAAATAAAAACTATTTTTTTAAATAAATTTTATACGTTTAGCTATTGCTCTTTTTGAAAATAAATCCAAGGTCAGCTGTCAGCTTTTGTATACAGACAACAATGGTTAATGTAATTTGTTTTGTTACATCAACTCCCGCAAAATGATTTTAAACTATTCAGAAGAAGCGAGGGCCTTAGCTTATAATAGCCCATAAAACAAAAGCAAAATAAAAACATTTTTCTCCTCCAGAAAAAAAAAAAGTCTGTCTCTGCTAAAGTTAATGCATGCAAAATTCGAGTTAAAGTTTGATGTCGAAGAAGTCGGTCACTGTGATTGACGATTCAGAAATTCATTTTTATTCCTTCAAAAATTACTTGAAACTAAACCAATTCAATACTAGAAGAAAAGCATGGAATTATTGTAGTTAAATATCAATATTTTGCTGCAACCTCTGAGTTTGTGTTTTATGTTTATTATGTAATAGTAGAAAATTATATCCTTAGTGTACTGAAACCAATACCAGATGCAAGACGAACATTTTTTTCTATCTAAATACAAAGAAATTATTAAATGTTTCATTTCCATTCAGTTCTATTTTTATCAGCAAAATATAAGCTTTATTTAAAAATAAAAATTGGAATATAGGTTAAACAACTTTCATGATAAAACTGCAAACACTGCATTTTCTGAAGAAAGCCTGCCTTTTCTTTAAAATGTCTATTTAGTGCGAAAACAAAATTTTAATTATGTCAGTATTTTCCATACTAACCCATTTGAGCCCCAAAAATATAAATTCTTTCTTCAGGTTCATTTCAGGCAAATAGGCAGACTTATCTAAAAAAATACATTCTTAAAGACAAATGAAGAAAGATATTTATATTTAAATCTTAATCAGTTTAATTTTTTATATTAAAGAAGAATATAAGAGTTAACAATTTAATTCTTAATAACACGCGAAAGCGATACATTTTTTAAAAGATAATCATTAAATAAATTTCAGCTGCAAATATAACCTAAATATGTTTTATCTCTATAATCATCTCGATAATAAACGTATTCATCTACAGTTGTGATAAGCAATTTGAAAGGTTTTTGAGCATTTATACACGAACTGCATATTAGTTTTCACACATTAACTAAAAATTATATTTATAATATTTATTATATTTACAATTAAATAATTCTTATTAAATCGTAATATTACCATTAATCAGGAAACTTTTTCGAAGTCTAAATAACAATAATAATAATAAAAATTGGGGATGACTTTCAATGTGGAATAACCTTCAACTAGTTTCTTTAAGACACTTGGAAAACCACCAACTTCGAGGCTTAAGAAACGAGAAAATGACATTTCAAAAAAAGCACTAGGGATATTTATGAATGAAACACATTTAAAAATGAATTTTAAGTATTGTTATTCCTTTATGAAACAGCCAGACAAGTTATAAAAGATAATTTAACATTATCAGGGTGAAAGGTCAAAACGTGCAGAGAATCTAAGCAAATATAACAGGAAAGTCAAAGGGAGGAAATTTATCCCTAATAGTTACAAAATGTAATTTAGGCTATTGAAGTGTCAGAAAGTATATAGATATGAATTAAACTATTCATTATTGAAAAAAGATGCCCATCAAATCAGAATTTGACAGAAGAGTTGCGAAAAATTTCACTTAAAAATCTTAAGCTGAAATATACTTAATTAAAATGAAATAATAAATGTAAAATAAAATTTTTAATAATTAAATAACGTTAATAGTTGCTCATCTTTCGATATAAATTAGTTTAAAAAACCGTCAAGAAATTTACGCTTTGTTTAGAAAAGATATTTTCTGCGGAAATTTTACCTTATGTAAATACGCATAAATGAGAATTTTGTTGTCAACGTAATGAAAAATAGCTATACACAGAAAAATCTAGTTGTTTCTATTCTTTCATAAACATTTTTATTTTGATAAATATTCTTTCATAACCATTATTTTTCTACGTTTCCAACATTTATTCAATACATTCTTCTTGCTTAGGCACAATTTTTCCAAATATATTATGCATAATTTTTAATTTTTATATATATTTTTATCCAAATCGATTAAAAATTGCAATATAAACAACTTTTTTTTGAAAAAAATGAATTGATTTTCGAGAAATAATTTGGACTATTTTTAGAGTAATATTTATATAATATTACTCTACACTGTGTTTCCATGCATAAAATTAAAACCCAAAATTACGAAACAGCTATTTTTCATTGATTCCCAAAGCCATAGAAAAGTCTTATATCAAGCTTTGTACGATAAAAGAACTACATAAATTATTTTTATTTCAGTAATGGTTAAAGGATTATCTTACTCATACTAAAATAATATCCAAAACCAAAATTTTAACACTGAATCAACTTTAAAAAAAATAAAATTACAATAAGCACATTCACATGAAGTTAAATAACTTTCATAAATTAAATTTATTTAATTTTAGATATTTATTTGAAGGAGTTAATAATTTTCCTCGAATTACCCGCTGTAGTTGAAAAAAAAAAAGATTCCAATAATACTGTCCGGTTATGCTTCCTCAAGAATTGAACTGCTGATAATAGTTTAAAATTGGGTCAACTGAATTTATTGCTCTCTTATTATTCGTTCTTAATCAATATATTTGAATTTTAGATTTGAAATACGAGCTGGGATCTATTTCACATGAATATAAAAAAATGACCTTTTGCAACACTTCAGAGAATTTGGGCGTTATCCCAAATCTGTGAATGAACAATTCCTTCAGAATCTTCCTTAAGATTAGGTTTGTTCGTATTTTCAATCCCTTCTCTCGGAAACTTCATGGGTCACAAACAAAGACAATTCTGTGTCAGGCAACTTGTAACCCAAAAATTTCTATTACATTCTGCGATCGTAAAATTTTCTACAAAACTTTACGATCGTAACCGATAGGATATTCAGTGCGAGAGTAGGGAAAGATGAAATTAACAGGATTTAGGACGGATAGTCAGAAAAGTATATAATCTCGATGTATAGATTAAAAAAAAGCACAATCTTCTAAGAAGTAAGCAAGAAATATGTGGCTAGTTCCGATATTGAGCGTTGCTCTGCTCCTTCATGCAACTAACTGCGATGCCTCTTCAAATTATGCATCAGGAAGGGCCGGCATACTTTTCGCTGATACACAAGAATCGTTTGTTAACGACATATCGAGGCCTGAAATTTCCGACAGGAAAGATTCATCAAAGGATTCTACCAACATAACTGGAGATGCTACGAAGTCAGAAATGTCGCCAAATTTTATTCAAAGTAACTTTCACGATTTTATATCCTCTGACTCAGGTTTCAATTACGACTACGAGGATTTACCGAAAGAATCTAACCTATCTCCTAAACAGAACTTTTACACAATGTTCTCACCCAGAAATTACCATGCAACAAAAGATAAACTGCCGATATTAGGATTAAGTTCTACACCACAGAAACTAGGAGCTCATTTCATGTCGAATCAGTATCCTAAATTGCAAGACAGGCTGCCACCAAAGCAATTATTAGGATTCAAAAATGCCAACGAAAATACTAAAACCGAACTGGAGGTTGAAAGCAAAACACTGAAGAATGCGACTTCAAGATTCGCTCGATATATTAACGTTAATCGACAAGGCGATGAATCCAACTGGAATTGGATACACCAAGAAGACTCTTACAATGGCAGGATGACACCCTTCGAAATAATGTCCCTGATGGTAGACAGAATGGATCCTCCAAACAAAGAAACAGGGGATATGACAAGTTTGTTGAAGAGTCATTTACCAGTTATGGTAGCCGCTGGAGTCATTCCACTGTCTATGATGCTCTTCGCAGTTCTCCCCATTCTTATCAAAAGTCACCTTCCAATCAAGATAAACAATCCCCAGCCAACAGGAAGTACAACTACGACTGCGACTGGAAGTAGAAAAACCATCAACAATTCCACTCAATTTCTTGCTCCCATACTCGAAGCAATTGGAACTTTTACCCCTCGTAGTGAGGATTCAGATTGTACCATGAAAGCATTCTGTGAAATAGCGAGAAGAGAAAAAGATATATGGTCTGTGAAGGAAACAATTCAGCACATGGCTTCTTTCGTTAATGACTCTCTATTGGACTCTCTAGGTCTAAAATCTCTTATCAAAGCTTTGAGAGACGATGATTGTGAAGAACTAGTGTGCTCTCAAAGCAAAATTCCAACAAATACATACTTATCTTACGATAGGTCGTAAAGAGAGTGAACAGTTACGATACAATAATGCTAACATATGCTAGCTTCTAAATGAAAATTAGAATAGGTATGTGTTTCTGTTGTTTTTCTGTAAAAATCATTTGTTTCATTTTGATTTTAAATGTGTGTAAATATTTATGTGTCTCAGTAAAATGTGTTTTAAAAAATACAATTATGTTGATTTTTACATTTTTAAAGAAAACAAGAAAATTCAGTTTTAATACTTTTTAGTGTAAGATTTCAATAAATCAAACGTAAAATTATTTTTTGTATATTTATGCTTAAACAGAATTAAAATATTTTTATAAAAGAGTTAATAATGGAAATGATGTAAATAATTAGTACTATAATCCAAAAATGCTTAAGCAGAAATTCAGTTTCTAAAATGAATATTGTTTTATAATTACAGATAACACATTAGTTTGTTACAACAAATACAAGATTAATATAATAAATGATACAAAGATGAAATTAAAGCATCATAATTTCCAATGCGACTGATTTAGAATTTAATACATATATTAATATCAAATGTATTAAAAATAATTTTTAAAATTAAGAAATTTGATAAAGAAATGTATAAAACTTTAATTATACATTTAATAAAATTTTAATTATACAACTTTAATTATACATTTGATTTAAAATGGGTTAGGTATAATATGAACAATGTAAAAAAATTCCACTGAAAAAATATTCGAAAAGCAATAACCTGATAATCAGACTGAAATGTAAGTTTAAAATTCGTGAAATAATCAGTAGTCGTAGTTCACAATAAGATGAAATGGAATAAAAGACAAGACTTTCCAAATCTAAGAAGGAACTTTCGACCTTCAGTTAAAGTAGTATATTTAAGTAAAACAAAGTATTTCAAGTAGATATTTATATATGTCTTCAAACTATTAACTGGATTTATTATTTTATATGAAAGATAAATAGGCATAAAGATAATAAAAAAAAAACAACCCACCGTTTTAAAATAGTTTGAAAACACCAAATGAATGATTCAACAAACATGAATCTTTTTAGTTAATCGCAGTTACGGTTTTCGCAGTAAATGCATTCTAAGCCAGTAAAATGATTCTATACATTCCTCGTCAACTTAACATTTTCTATTATATTTGCTCAGAATGATATGAATGTAACGTAGAAGCAGATCAGGAGCTTAATTTACATTCTGTACAACTTAAGTGTTGGGAAAAATTAAATTTCAGGTTTATCACCAACGGTAGTTAGTATATCCTATTCTTGATTCTTTTCTAAACCGTAATTTTTATATTCTGCTACTACAGAAATAAAGTCAACTCAAAAAATTACGATGCGCTTCAAGGAACTTCGAAGTTATTACGCCTGGTCTTTGTTAAAATGGGCAAGTAAAATAAAATTAAATAAACGGCAGATGAAAGAATAAAACCATTGAAAAAAAATATTTTACTGGAGTACTTAGATTGCATAAATTTCGAAGGAGCATAAATTACAGCTCTAAATAAAAATCCAGACAAACCAAGATTTTTATTATAATAGAATAATATTAATAAGTTTTAAAAAGTATACTTTATTAGTATGTTAAAATGAAAAAAATAAATTTTAAAAATCTGAAACTCTTTAAAAAAATCCTAAAAATACTATAGGATTTTTATATATTCTTTGCGGCTAATTTTCCTTATATTGTTTTTAGTACGTCGTACTTTCTCCTCTAATTTTTTGGTTAAAAATTGCTTCAGTTCACTAATAAAAAAATGCTTAGTACTTTTTACAAACTTTATTATATTTTTTTAAATTCACTACCGCAATTAAAAGAGATATTTTTTTTACCAATTTTCCAAGTTTAATACCAATTGAGCCTCTAATATCGAATTAAAAACTAAAAAAAACTAACTAAGCGACTAATATTATATCGCGATTGGAAAATGCACAACTAAACAGAATGTCAGAATTCTGGAATGTCAGGAAGTGACTAAAAGAATCGTTCCGAAATTTGATAATACGAAATTTGAAAGTAAAAAGTGAAGCAAATCAAGTTAAATAAAAGAGTGTAAATAAAAAAAATTCACAACCCAAGTATCTGATTTAAAAAAATAAAATATCGGTGAATTTTATAACCAAAGTGAATATTAATAAAAATAAATAATAATCAAATACACTGATTATTTTAATATAACCGTGTTTGAAAAATGTTATCAATTTTTAAAACAAAGATTCATAATTTACTAAAAATAACTCGATCAGAAACATAGCTTTAAATGTTTTTACCCTCCATTTTAAACAAAGCTGATAGGCAAATTCTGCTATAATTTTTTTTTCCATAGAGAAAAAGCAATTGAAACGATAATTTATAAAATAATCATCGACAGGAAAATTACACTTGTTTCCGTGTATGTATTTTAGAAACGTATTCAGCCTTCAAATTAGATGAAACCTGTTAGACATGTATAAAAAAAATGTCATATCAAAAAAAAAAAAAAAAAAAAAAAAATCTTAAAAAAGCACTCTTGCAAAGCTCTATAAAAAAAACTCACACGAAATAATTCTAGAATGAATAATTCAAAATAAATACTTCTAGCAAACGCATACATTATTAATCACTAGTGAATATTTATATGCAAAGCTATTAAGCTCTTTTTTTGATATTCAATAAAAGGTTATTCTTCAAACTCTAGAAAACATTTAACCTAGTTGGCCTGCCCTACTCCGAGAAGACATTAGCCGTTTTCATACAAAGAAACAGCTGAATCAAAAATGAAATTCAACACCTTAAAATAATTTATCACTTTTAAACCACTAGCTGTGGCCAAGAAAAGCAGCCACAAATACCCCCCAAAAATGGAGCGTGTATCTGCATTGCCAACTACCGGTCGGTAACTTTGTACAGAAATGAATGAAGGGATAATAAAAGAAGCTGGATGAGCAAGGACAAAATTTTTAGTAACTGCCTGGCTGCAGGTCTTAGAACAGAAAGGATTTGACAGCATAATTGTTCGTCACCAACTAATGAAAAGATTATTTCTATGTCTGAAGTTGAACAAAAATCCAGCTGTTTGAAGACTTATTTTGTGGCGGCTTCTCTTTATTCGTTTCTTAAATATTTTCAAATTAAAATATAATCAAAAGTTCCGAAACGTGTCTTAATTTTAATTAGATGTAAAATTATGTTGCTTTCGAAATATGGCACATCTATGTTTATATAAACACCTTTTTATTATATGTTTCTACTTTTAGTGCTGACTTTGGTTAAAGTTTTAATTGCAGCAGTTTTGTCGTTGGCATTGCCAGGATTGTTCAAACCAATATCGTTAGTCATTGAAGATAAAAATTCAGTTCATCAGAATATTCTATTTATTATAACAATTCATAAGAATAAAATTATAAGAAAAATTTAACAAGATACCAAGTAAGTTCTGTTCATAAAAAAAATAATAAAAAAAAAATAAAAAAAAAAAATGCATATAATTTTTATGAATTAAAAAAAAACTAAATGCTTTTTTAAGAAGGTAAGGAAAATTAATTACTTATTCGGGCATTTATAACATATTTTCTATTAATCCCTTCTGATTCACTGCATCGAGCATCGAATTATAGAATTTCTTTAGTTTATATTTAAGTCAAAACAGAATACAAGAAAAAAAATAACATGGACCCTTTTAAGCATCATTAGTGTCTTTCAGTCTTTTTGTGAATTGAAATAATAAATGTTCCAAACTGGATGTTATCAATTTTCAACGAAAGTTTAAATATCATAGTCGGTCAGACCCTCTAGTTCTCATATGCTAGTGAATAATTATACAGATTGATGTGAAATATTTTAGCAATTTTATCGAATCCCTAAAAACAGTGGAAACGCCTTAATTATGATGCTGTTAAATTCTTTCGCTTAACATTGACTGATTCTCGCTGGGAAGACAGATCTACATGTGTTGATCGGCCAGAAAGCACCAATCAATCTTCTCAGTAGGCTATAATTTACATTCTTCTATATAAAAACAAGCCAAGAATTAAGATAATTTTTCAAATTCAAATAAAAGCTCAAATTTTTATACCTTTGTTTGAAATATATTTCAAATTTTCCCATGATCTCATATTATATATAAATATGAGATCATTTGCCATGATCTCACATTTTATATTTAAGGGAAGCATATTTCAGACCAATCTGCATCAAATATAAACATTACATCAAATATAAATTGACAGTTGAAGATTACATCAAATATAAACTGACAGTTGTAATTCAAAAAGTTAAAAAATACTGACATTTTTTTTCTTCTTGCCTGTACTTTTAAGTTAAGTAGATTTCTATGCTATACATTCAGTAAAAAAGAAGAAAATATTTTAATAGACTTCACTAAACGAAAAAGAATATAAATATTTATTTTTATTATTCTTCGCTCAAGACATGATGTCAGACTTAAAAGTGACGCCAAAGGAGAAACCCAAAACCAACTGCATTAAGAGCTCACTCGCGGAAGAAAATTATTGCCGTAAACATTCTAGTTGATAAACGGCTTTTTTCACACAACATGCTGCACTCTCAGAGTTGCCTTTAACTCAGGCTGTCACATAGCAAGAAAAGATAGAAGTTTGCCGCAGATAGCAGAAAAATGAGTTGAAGCGTCTCTTTTTCCCTGCAGCTAGTACTGACACATTATTTGAACTTCCAACAGTAAAGGAAGATACGAGTGGCACTGTTCCAAACTTCTTTGCATTTCTATTAATGAGTTAAGAGAAATAAAAATAGGGCACTCAGTAATTAGCTTGGATAAAAGTTTAGAGAGAATTCAACATCGTTGACGTTAAGTAACCTTTATTTATTATTACGTATATACCCAATCAATAAATCTTGTTTTATTGTCCGAGATAGTTTCGAAGTATAGATAAAAATGATTTGATGACTTTTATTAGAATGACCAATTTCCTGAGACTTGGGATAAAACAGATATTTGAAGAGGCTGGATGGACAGGTCAAACAGCAACAAAGTTAAAAATATATTTCGGGTTATCTTGTCAAATCATTATTCTATTAAATGATAATAAAAACAAGCAATATTTAAAAGAATTGCAGCATGAACTAACATTGTGTGCTAAAATAGAGTGGATGTATCTACTATATAAGGTTAAAAAAAATTAGATGGGGAATTTTTCAGAAGTTAATAAATAATATTAAATTATATATACATAATATCATATATACATGGAAAAGAAAAAAAAATAGGACAAGAACTAAAATTTTGAAACTAGGATGCAAGTCTGACCACTTAATTTTCACTCTATGAATCTAATTATTGTCAGGAGAAATCAGAAAATTTTTTTCCCTTTTCGAAATTCAGATTTTGAAATGCTTCCTACATGGTAGATTTTTTTAGTACTTCGAAGGTCCTATTATTTTCATTTCCATTGAATTTCTTAGGCTCATTTTAATATTCATGATTCATTTAATAAAGTATTTTTAAGCATCAAATTTTGGAATAATTAAAACCATACAATTTTGATAAACATAAACCTGTTCTGTTCATTGTGTACACGCATCTTCGTAATGGAAATAAGTCCCATGACATCATAATGCCATTAAAACATAGCTTTTGAGTAGTCTATTTTGAAATTGCAAGTTGTCTTTCGCAGCACTATAACTTGGTTTATTATTCCTCGTGTAAACTATACTCATAACTATGCACAGAATTTTTCTACCAACAATGGAAAAAAATTACAGGATTATGCATTTTATGAAACAATAACGAGGGTTTGAATTTCATCACAACAATACAAAATATCGATGAAAATTATAGAAAGTTTTTTGAAAAAAAAATTGTCAGTATTTAAGAAAACCTTGAGTAGGAATTAAATTACTATAATTAAAAAGACAGTTATTTGAAATTAAAAAAAAGATGCAATGTTTTTCTGTAATAATGTTACCGAAATGTATCGCAAAAGTATCTCAAAATCTCGCTTAATTTTTAATTAATCATATACATACACACACAAAATCTACTATTACACAATCTTCAATCAGTAAAACAACAGCTAGGAATAAATATGAAACCAAGATTTAATAAATTTGAAACCTTACAATGACGGCCTATTTTGTTAATGCAAACCAATTTATTCATGCATTAGTTTTACTTTCATTTTAAGACTGTTTTTAATTCTTAAAAGATACAAACCAATAAAAGTTCGCCTTAAAATAAAACAATGCATACCTAACTTATTTGAAACAACGCAACTTATTTGAACAAGCTATCTATATTATCGGCAAGAGAAAAAAAGATCAGTCAAAAATCTCATTAACCAACCATTTTAACCATTTTTTTCTTCCGACGAATACAAATGATGATGTAATGAAACAAATTCTTTCAGCCAATTAACAGTTCAAATTGGTTGACCTTCAGATAATCCACACACGAGACTACAACTTCTTTAAGGAACATGCCATTAACTTTTTCTGTCCCAAAGTGCCTTTTATGCAGTAATAACGTCAATGAATTGGCAGGTCGAAATTCATGGGTGTGCCACATAACATTATCTCTCTATGCCCATTTAAGTAGGTAGAGTTGAACTTGATGATACTCTCTTGAAAAGGAAAGAGAAAATCAGACCATTAAACGGAACTGTCGGAAGCTGTGATTATAAAATTTTACTTTTCTGCACACAGCAAGAGGTCCTTTCATCGAATAAACGGAACTTGTTTTTAATGGACCGCTGCACAGACGGATTTCCACGTAATATAGAACAATGGCTCACAAAGAATATAAAAAATGAACGTGATTCGCGGTCCGTGAGTTTTTTAAAAAAAAGGTTTTTCTTCAAATTAATGATTACACAGTCAAAAAGATTCATCTAGTATAAGTAAAACATCACCAATTCAGATAAAGGAAATTCATTAATTATAACACTTTCGTTAAATCCGCTTACCTGCTTTCTTTCAAATAGATACTAAATAATGAGCCAAGTTAATTACTTATTCTAGTTTTGATAATTTGGTATAAGATGTGTGGGTTTCAAGATAGCATTAACACTAGTGAAATATCTATAAAGCAATAAGGAAAGATTGATTTGCTGACTTTTTAAACAAGAAATTTTTAGTGAATTTTATTTCAATTTTTTATCTTCCAATATTTTTATATTTAAATATGGAGATAGAAAATAATTCTGTCGTTAATTTTATTTATAAAAAAATATCATTGCTGAATTTTCTCCGTGCCTAGTGTGAAGTGCAACCTTTGATATCAATATTTTTCTTTTAGCTAAGGAATTCTATTCATTGTTTATTTGAATGGAAATAGTGTTTCTAAACATTTTATCAACTAGTAATAAATATCCAAAGCGTTACAATTTTTTTTGACAGAATAAAATTAGAAAATATTTGAGACGTTGAACATATCAGCGTTTTATTCCCATTAATAAAAGATCATTCAAAAATCATCTAACAAACAGTGCGAATGAAACAGCTTTTCAACAGTTTTCAACTGATGGAAATCCTTTTTACTTATACTTCGGTAAGAGAAATGAAAATATTGTATCATAATATTGTTCTATAACTTATATGTAAAATTAACGGGAAAAGTACAACAAAGTAAAAATTCTTGTTGAATATAATAAGTAAGACTATAAGAAAATTTTATTTATATTTTAAAAACTTGCTTCTAAATTTTAAATTTCAGAGCTCTTTGACAAATTCAAACTTGATCTATTCTTTTAAAAAAAGATAAATAAGTTTTACAAGCATATCTATAGTGCTAAAATGTGTAAACATTCGATTTAGAAATTAACTGTTTGCAGAAAATTCCATTCCTTTCTTTCTTTCGAAATAAATAAAAATTAACTTTCACTTTTCTATGAAATCGTATATTTTCAGACCGCAAATTTGTACATTCATTTCAATCTCAAATTAACAGCATCATTGCCAGATTCAATTACTTGATCCCAAAGTGATTTCAGAAAAATGGAACTTAAAAATGTACTACTCCAATGAAAAAAAAAATACTATTCGGATTCATTATGCTGAGGAATATTTTGAAATATACAGAAATCGCTAGAAATTTCACAAGTTTTTTCGAAAATGAATTCCACTCTAAAGAACTGTATTAAAACTGCATCCTTTTTATATTTTCTTTGTTTTTATTACATTTAATGTAATGCCCACTTGTAGAATATTTTGTTTAGTTTGAAAAATTTTATATTTGTTACTTATGTTTATAGTTAAATTCTGTCACATTAATCGAAGACGATTTTGGTATTGTTGTAACGGTTCTGTATATACATCCTGTCAAATTTAATTTTCCTGAATTTTATTTAATGAAAATTCAGTCATTAAAATATAGATTAGAGAACATAATAAAATAGAACGAAATAAAGAATTTTTACAGGATTAAATTTTGTTGAGTCGATTAAAATATATTACTTTACAATCCAAAATCCGTATAGGTCTAAAATACAGAGTGGCCATAAAATAAACTTATCCTATTTGAATGCACCAGCAACTAAATCTAATAAAGTACGGTATAAAATAAAATTTCATATACATGCTGTAAGAAATATAGAGAGATGAATTTTTAAAAAAAGTAATAAAAATCAGAACTAGGAAAGATTTTACTGCTGTCAGAACGAAAGCACTGCAATTAAGCATTAAAATGAAAGCAAGATAAATGGATTATGCCAAATTTCATTAATATTTGAATGATAAAAAAGGGGCATATTAAAATGATACTTAATATAAAACTCGCAGAAAAAAATCAACATTTTTTAAAAATCAACATTACAATTACTTTGTATTGACCTTACCTTTGTTTATGATGTAAACAACAATTTTTTTTTTATTTTTTATTTTTTTTTATTTTTGCTGAAGTTATTTCCCGATGTCTTAAATGTCTGCGCATGAAATTTGGTGCGGGGAAAAAACATCAAGGAATTTTTTTTAATGACTACTTTATATTTTTATACATTATTTCGTTAAAAAAAATTATTTCAGAACAATTTTTTTTCAGCTAAAGAATTAAGTTTCAAAAACATTTTCTGTTCATAAAATATTAATTCCTACACTTACATACAAAATTTCGTTGGAGACTCACAAAACAAAATTCATCAATGCAGGGAAAAAAAACACCTTTATTATTCCCAACAAAAATATATTGTAAATTTTTCCAGTCTGTATAATAATATTCAGTTATTCATCATTTTCTTAAACAAATCAAGCACATAGGGCACGAGGGTCAAGGGCCTCCACTCATATACAGTATCCAAACCAAAACCAATAATGATCCTATAATAAATGATTAAATGCATATAAAATATTATAATCATCCCCGCCAGACACCGGGCAGGTGTGAGGAAGTATGGGAAAAAAGCAGGTCTTTCACTAGATAAATAAATATCCTTGAAAGAGTATCCTTGAGGAGGAAGCAACAGCTACTAAATAGCTAGGGTGGTTCCAATTTCTCTTTCGTTTCTTCGGGGGAAGGCAAAGGTGTGGGGGTCGTGCGGCAGGGGTTCTTGAATAAGCAAGAGGTCAAAGGTAAGGTATGCTATGAATAAAAAAATAAATAAAAAAAATTAGGTTCTGAGGAACTGTAATTGAAAGCCCGTCTTCACAATAGAAAAATATTTTACCTTTCTTTTCTCCTTATTCGCTATTTGAATGAGATACTTCTGAGAAGACAGGAAATAAAAGATCCAGAAGGTAAGTCGTTTCTAACAACCCAATTTAATAGCAGATGCATAACACGTAACTATTTTATTTAATGTTTTGGAGTAGATTTGACAGGGAAACAGTTACAATGTTTGTTAACGTAACATTTTATTTTGATTGTTTATAAAAAAATATTAGGGATAGAACATTTTTTTTAAAACCCCGATAGGATCAGGTGAAGCGACAATAGGAGTAAGGGCTGCTTCCCTCTCGACCCCATGATTAAAAATTAAGAGTTTCAACAACAAAAATTTTCACTGTTTCAGAAGGAAGGCGTTGAAAAATGAATATCACAGGTATAATAATAATCACAGATAATTCAATTCCTGCACTAAATTTATTATAAGGTAAGCTGTCAAAATAGACGAATTTTACGCATTTCATGAACCGGTTAATTGTTTGATTAAGAACAATTAAGTTTGCAGAACATCGGATACCGATTCTTTTGTCGCCCATTCAACCTGTTTACCCTACATTTGGCAAAAACAAGTGGTACAGCTACAGAAACAATCAGATGTCACGTTTTACTGATTGTTAATTTTTAGTCAGTCGATTAAAAAATCAAAACGAAGGATGAAAATTTGTGGAGTATTACATTTATTGATTATTTTGATCACTTATTTGTGAGGGAAAATGAGTGTGTTAGCTTTATAACTGACCAGGGTGGTCCAATAATGCAACAAAGGCATTATCATCTTTCGACTGATTTTCTTAAATTCAAATTTTACCAAACATTTAAGAAAAATTATGTTTCATTTGTCCGATCGTTTCTTTTTAAAGTAATAAATTTTCAATTTGATATTATTTCATGATATTTCCTTGTCTGGTGAACGGCTAAAGTCAATCTAGTGAAAACAAAGGCAGCTATCGCTATATTGGTTATTCTATCAAATATCAGCTCTCTTGCGATATAGGTTTACCAAAAAGAATTACCTGGTTGTTGTTAAATGATATGAATACAACATAAACCAATGATGTAAGTAAAATGTGCAAATGGAAGATATGCTAAATTAAAAATAATTGATTTTTGCAATTTAATGTATTATACTATAATTATTTCACTAATCAAGCGCTACCGATTACAATTCGACGGCAAAAAATAAATATATATGATATGGCAGGCAATTATACGCAATTAATATATACAAGAATGCACTAAATTTCTTGGATGAGATCATACTAAAATTATTCAGATATCACATTTATTATTATAAGTAAGAAATCGGAAAGTGAATTTTTTTTCCACTTCTGCAAATTATTTCACGTCAAAAACTATATTGTTCCAAATATTTATTTTAACGACTTATGGAAAACTGTTGTCTTTTTAAAATGATGATTAATAAAAAAAAAATATCGATAAAAAATCCATATCTGTTGCACTGAATTTTTAAACATTTCAGATAAAAAATTTTTTTAGCAAAAACAATTCTTGCTTCTATTTTTTCATACAATGTTGCTTTCATTATAAAATATTTAGAACCTTATTTAATTTTTTATAAATTTTTAAAAAAACGTTATGTTAGGATATGTTTGTATTTTGATATTTGTATTTTAATAATATTTACTTTTATTATATTTTGTGTATTGTCTCTGTATATTTTGTTATAATTTTATTATACTATTGTTTCTGGCAATCAGTTTTATTTATGATCCTATCAAATTTGTTTCTTTGTGTATGGCAACATTGTTGTAAACAGAATTCGATATCAATGGCCGCACTGTGACCTGCAAGCATGTTTTTCTGTATTTCTATTTATGTGCCGTCCTCGTCTTGAATGTGCAAATAAACTGTTGTGTGTGCAAGAATTTTCGTCATTTAGTTCGAGGTGACTATGTTAAGCATTTTTAAATATAACTGTCTTAATGTTGAAATTTAACTGTCTTAAATCGAATATTCTAGCGCCGAATGTGTATAGTGTGGGTTGTGTATAGTTTTAAATAAATGTGTGATTGATGTAATTATCCTCTAATTTATTTGGTCAGCTATATCATAATACAGATTTTTTGTTTGTTTTTAAATATATATATATATATATAGTTTATTGTTATATCCAATTTCGATGATCTCATTGTTCATATGACATAAAATGTTATTTGAATAGTAAATGCATGTACTATCATTATAACTTGTAAGAAATAATAATAAATTGGAGAGATTATTACAATTAAAAGTAATTTTATAATTTAAAGTAATAATGACAAAGCTGAACAGTTGGAGGAAATCTTTTAACTTTTTCAATTTTCTTGTTTTGAAACTCTTTATGCATTTTATACATAATTTTAACGCTATGTTTTCAAACTAAATCTTTTTTACCAATATGCTTTAACGTACATCATAATTCTGTTAGAATTCTATGAGAAAAAATATTTTTTTCATTAAAAAAATTTGGAATTAATACTTTGATTTATTGAAAAGTAATAATTTTATTTTAAATAGGTATTTATTTATTTCACCAAAAAATAGCAACAGTTGTAATTAATTGTTAATTTCGCAAAATTTGATTTTAAGAAGTTCAGTAACATTTGATTTAATTGATATCACCCAATAGCATCGATTTCATCAACATAAATTTAATTCTTAGAGTATATCGTAATATATATCTTTCAATAGTCAAATTTAACAATAAGTTAATCATTATCACTTGTTTCGACTGTTTACTTATAAAATTTAATTAATGTGAAAATTCGTTTCGCATATCCGTCGGGTAAATTTAATTTGATATTATATCATTGATTCTTCGTTTTCTATTATTCTTCAACGTTCCATCGTACAATTCATACTCACATGCAAATAATAAATTATTGCAAATAAATATTCACTTTAGTTAATTGGATATAAACACTTAATTACTTAAAATACTGTATGTTTTTCTGAATTAAAAAATTTTGGTTTGTTTGCTTGTTATTTCGTTTTTAGGTCACCAGTTTAATTAAATTTTAAAACGGAATAAATTTGAGAGGAAATTCAATCATACTCTAAATGAAAAATAAAGTTAAATTCCATTTCAGTTCAAAGTCAATCCAATATAAAAATAAAGTGTACATCCTTTTGATGAAGATCAAAGAGAAAAGAAAACACTTCAAATGACGTAAAATTCTGATACTCAATCAGAACGAAAATAAATCAGTAAGGTAATGAATATGGCATTTCGTAATTCCCTCGAAATTTTAAAGCATTGGAGGAAACGTAATCTAATATTTTTTCGGAAAATGTATATCCAACAAACTCTCATATAACAACTCTACTGGTTATTGAACAATGCTATTTGATACAGGTAATGAGACAGCAATCATGGACGCAATTAATTGTTCTTTGTGAGGTAAAAGCTAATCAGTAGTGGCAAATACAGACAACCGAGAGGACGCCCACTGCCCGTAATTTAGCCTTAATGGGATCAAGCGGGCAAGGTCTACAGAAGCCAATTTGTAACTAAATCTGTGGCCAGCGGCGAATGAAGAAGCTAATGGCGCCCAGATAAGATTAATGATAGATCCTTTAGAAAAGATAATTAGCGTTCTTATGAGAAGAATTAAGTGGAAACTCGGAGCAGATAAACATTCTTTACGTACCAAGAGGGTGACAAGATGGAAATTTTCGACTAAGAATGCAGTGAGCAACTGGGAAATTGCTGTTTTTATCACAGATCATTTACTCACAGGCAGGGATATTAAAATAAGAAAGCAGCTCTGTCTGATTATGTTTCTTTTAAGAGTGAAAAATACCACATTTACAGCAAGACAACGGTCTTTCTTTCTTTCTGCAAATTTTATTGAAATGCAAAATGGGAAACAAAATTATGGGAAATATGGTGTACCTTTGGAAGAAACTAGACTGGGATATTTGAATTTTTTGATCACGCATTCTCTATCTTGAATTAGAATTTTTCCACCTGTTATAAACCATGGTGGTCTATAGCAGGTCTCAGAGACGAGAAAAATTTATCGTGTTTGTGAGCCTGATTCAAGGGCGTTGAACCTAAGCTGAGTTTCTCGTTAAATTTAGGCGTTAAACCCAAGTTTGTTCAGGATCAAACATCCTGCTTTGGCAAGGCATAGAAAATTGCAGAGGAGTAAGCTGGTTCAGACTGTGTTCCTGTCATCTGATTCAAAATTACGACGTCCGTTCCCAAATAACCACCATATTCTTTCAGAATGGGTTATAATTAAAATGATACTCTCCCCAGAAAAATAACGTTCTAAACAGAAAGAAAACCCCTTTAGGCTAATTAAAATCATGCGGACAGATCAATGACAATGTTATCTGTCAATGATTAACAGATAAAACATTAGTGTGTTTATATAACTTTTAAAAGCAGCTAAAATGAGGAAACGTGGCTACACCACCAGTGTAGTGATCAAATCTAACTGTGGATTACAAAACTTCATTATCTCTCGCATAACTGGGTTGGAAACGGTTTTAAGGTCTGACAAACTGAACACTTTAGGAATCCAACTAGACTGTAAAATGTATTTTATTTTTCCCTAATGTAGTGTTCTGAACTCTTTTTCCCGCCTTTCAAGAGGTGGCGCTGCTATCTATGATTGATTAGGGGTAGAGCAGAAAAAAAAAGATTGAGAGGCTGAGTAGAGCTCCGTTGAAAACGATATAGGCAATCGGGTGAAATAACCAATATATTTTAAAATTGTGAAAAGGGAAGGTTGGCTTGCGAAGCCTTCAAAAACATATCACCATAGTTCCATTCTGTGTGTGTTGCTGTACTGTCCCGTCTGTGTCTTCAATAAGTGTCTATTGTGAAAACCAGAGCATTTTCTAGATCGGCATCTTCACAAACACGACGTCTCGAATGCTATGATAACTGAGAAATGAAAAGATCATATTACACTCGCCCATTACCAATCACAACTATACCATAAACCTAGAGGTGGAATTTGACCTTGGGCCATGAAACACTTAACTCATTCATATGCTCTTTCGCCATTGGGTTGGATTCAGGTTTTAAAAAAGTCTGACAAATCGAACACTTTATAGAGATCCTGCTAGCCTAAAAAAATTATCTGATTTTTCATTAAACATTGATACAAAACAAGAGATACAAATTACATTATTCAAGGCGTGACGGCACAGAGGTGAAGAAGAGCGGCGCTCTTATTTAGAATAAACCATCTTCTCTATTCCGATCAAGATAAGCAAATTGGAAGCGGTCGGCCGCAGTCAAGAATGGTCATACCGCTGAAAGAGGATTTTATTTAATGACAGAGCGGTGGTGAGAGACTCTTGAAAATCCAATTATGATTCCTTCAAGAGATATGGGAAATCTTTCCACCGAAGGTAATGACAACTGTAGAAACTTAAACTTATTTTAGAAGTAGAAAAAAAGAAAATAATGGGTCCTTTTACTTGGCATGATTCATCTTTGTGATTCATAAGTGAAACAGCTTATATAAATTAGGATCCATTTTTCACACTCATTAATCAAACCTTTCAGACTGTGTCTGCCGCAAGTACTTTAAATCCATTACCAAGGTCGAGATTTTAGCAGATAGCAGCAAGAACTCGGTTAAATGTTAAAATGAAAAGAACTCATCTAATTACAATTTCTCACAGATGATTTCTCTCCCTCTCAATATAATTGAAAAATTTTATGCATTTAAAAGAACCAATTACTTTTATTAAAGGGATAGTTTCACCAACATGGTATATTTTGCTAATTACTAATTAAAATACTATTTTACAGTGGTTCATATTTGAAGGAAAATTTGATATTATTATAAAGCTATTACAAAACTGAATGTCGGAATTTGGAAAAAAAATCTGAATATTCTCCAAAAATAAAAAATATGAAAGAATAATTTACAATCTCAATGAAAGAATTATTAGCAGTTCGCTTTTCTTTGGCTTTTGTAGCGGGGCCAAAGGCAAAGGAAAATGAAATATTTTATTTAAAATATCTCTGTTTTGATACTGAATTATTTCTTTGCCGATAATTTTATAGCACTAAAATTTCCTTTTACAACTCCATGCTGCGATACTTTATTATCACATGAACTTCAATCTACGGCAAATTTGATAAATCAAAGCGATACTAAGAAAAATTTCACTTTAAATTAATCTCGATAGCCTTTTCGACATTTATAATACGGAAACTACATTAGACGAAGTTGAATGTTAGACAGAGATCATAACAAAATATCTGTTTACCCAATAGTTGCGAAGTCAGTTAAAATAATTTAATTAAAACATATTTGCAATCTCTTTTTTAAACGATTCTCAGATAAAACTTTATTTTAAAATTTACATAAGAAAACAGCAGAATATTATACAGCGCATCTGAAGATATATTTTATTTTTAAATCAAGTTTAGTCATGATATATATTAAAGAATAAGAGGAAATGAACAATGCATGAAAAGGTACAAAAAAATATAACAGAAGAATATCTAAAACAATGCAGATTGTATGTTCTCAGTCGAAAATCGAAGTTCCAGCATAAGGACCACTAACCCTAATTGTTTCTCAATAACTTCTGAACCCAGAGACGCCAACAATAACAAAATTGAAAGAATATTTAAGAACCTAATGCGATCTTAAATGAATATCTTATGGAGAGAAGGAGGTCAAGACCTTTTCAAAAATGAAAAAGCCCTCATGCAGTGAAGAGGGCTCAAGTGTGAGACGCTAAGTCTTTTAGGGAAAAAAAAAAATGTTGCAACGCTTCGACTTTTTTTCTCTTTTTATTTTAAGTCTGCACTGTTAAGTCAAGGTCAATAAAAGAAAATAACTAAAGGATTATATCATGGCTTAAGTAGAATGAAAACTTTCATCAAAACAAACTCTGATATATCTCCCTTCATGTAAAGCGATTACAATTAATTAAGTAGGGGAAAGTGTGAGAAAAAGTTAATCGCAAGATTTAAATAAATTACATCGGAAGGAAATTGCAATAATTAATCAAAGCAACAAAAATTATCAAATAGGAGATATGCCAGAAGGGACCTGCATACAGCATACCTATAACGTTTTGTGAACGCTAATTATTCCGGATTACGGTAGCTTCATAATGCAGAATCAACTTAAAATTCATTTTAACTCATTGGTCCCCTTTCAGATTGACATTAATACTTACAAACGGCTCGTAAAAAAATTCGAGATTTTTTTTTAGTTACCAGATTTTAACAATAACCAACTGAAACGTATATATATTTTTAACATACAACATATAATTAACCTAACACACTTAACTGAGTACCCACTGTGAATTCAAGAGCAAATACAACAAAATGAATAAAATGGACTGTTTTTTTTTTGTTTTTTTTACAGAAACTCCAGTTCTAAAATTTTTCAAGCCAACAACAATAACAGCAAAAAGGGTAAAAACACTCGACAATACATTATAAGGTGCAAACACGTTCGAAAACAATTCCAAAGTGCAATAATATAACATGAGCATACAAATGCAACTATAGAACTAAGGTATGAAAATAGTAATTAAAACATTGGATACAGAAAAATGAATCAAGCTTTATAAATTTTGAAATCTAACAAAGCAATCATAGCAGTTGCAATATTAAAGGAAAGGAGGGAAATGTGGCGAATTTTCGAATAATTTTAAAGCAATCCTACTTTCATAATTTCTATCGCACGTTATTAATTTCTTAGATTCCCAAAATCTTGCGATACAAATTTAATAAGATGGAGAAAGCATGATAGATTTTGAAAATAATATAAAAAAACTGAAATTGCTTCACTCTTAATTTCCCGATCTAATTCTCCAAAAAAAAAAAAAATCGAATTTTATTTTTTAATGGAATTTAAAGACACAAAGCAACTGCTAGATTTTATATAGGTGACATTGCCCATTCCAGAAAGTTCTATATCCAGTCAAAATTTGATTTTTTTAGACGTAAGAACTGCCATGTCGGCAAATGTCAAAGATGTTTATTTAAGAGAGCTCGACTATTTCTGGGTATATTTTCATTTTCACTTCGAAGCCAAAACATAAGACTTGAAAACACTCTTTGTTTCTCTAGCATCTGGTGAATTAACGTTTGGGGCCAGACGAAACAAAAGACAACCGCAGGATTTCCAATTTTTGCTGCAAAAGACAAAACTTTTTCTTGGAAACTATAAATAGATCAGCAGAAGGGGGATGGATGTAAAAAATGTTTCCTTTTAGGATTTTTCTTTTCATAAGGGTGGGAAAGAGATCGGATTTTTTTATTTCATTTAACACCACATTCGTAAACTTTTTTTCTTCCAAAATCCACAATGTTTAGTGAAGATCATCCTTTAATTGTTCTAACAAAATCCACATGCATTTAAAGCAAACTTTTTTTTGTTTTTTTGCTTATGATGTTGATTTTTTTAAGGTTGTGGGAAAAAGATTTCTTTGAAGCACCCTGAAATAACATGATGCGACATGCTATTTTAACATTTCTTATAAACCAGACTTTTTTTTCTCCTTTTTTGCATTTAGCTGATCACCGATTAGACATTTTTCAAGAAAGTGAGATTGCTCAAACACTAACTTTCCTTTCGGAACCTCCTGAGAGAAACTCAAGTTATGACCCCCCAAAAAAAGTATTGTCAACAACTTTTTCTCTCGGAAAAGAAAGAATAAACTATAATTTTTTAACTACATTTATCATTCATATTACTTTAATATTACATCACGTAAAAATATCAAGAGAAAAATGCATAGAAGAAATCAGTTCTGAAATTAATTTCTCATTTAACCATTTTTTTTCTTGCAACCTTCACTTACAAAAAATCAATTCATTACATGCAACAATTTTCCTTCATATTTTTAGATATTGCAGCACATGTATGTTTTGCTTAGTGTGGTTTCGATAAAGCACTGAAAGGTCTTTAAGATTATTTTTTAAAATTCTTTTATGATTACGGAGAGTTGATTTATTCGTTTGTTTGGGCCACGACCCGAGAAACGCAGTCCAATAAGAAATGCAGAAAGCAGGAAAAAATGGACCATCTTAAAACATTCAGAACTTACATAGATTTAAAAATGAATTTAGCTGAGACAACAGTTTGGTTTTGGTTCATGTAGATTCAGCATGTTAATATAAGAGCCTGTACGATTCAGAAGTTGGTGAAGCGTGTATTCGAATGATTTGGAAAATAATTATTAGTACGGGAATAAATTGAAATTTTATGTTGTTTAAGTAAAATTACATAATTAATGTTCATTTTTATTTTACGAAACAAAGACAAATCAAGATGTTTTGCTTTAGACTAAACGATTTTTTAATTGCTCGTTTTATACTGCTTTTAATGCCATAAATGTCTTTTTTAATTATTTTTCTTATTATTTGAGAATATTATTTTGTAATCTGAACTGGAAATAAAAATCGTAATTTTTCATATCACAACAAGAATTGAAATAAAAAATTGTTTGTATTCAGGAAAAATTAAACTGTTTGTAAGGAACTGAAACAATGAATAATGCGATATGTAGCTATCTTACATATCTCGTAACTCATTGTTAAGGACAGAAAATTTCGAGAATTCACATATATTTATAGGTAAAAGTTATTTACAAAAATGAGTAATGTAAAAAAAAAGAAAGGATTCGGGGTGATACACCAGCGAAATCATTGACTTCGCAATGGAAATTTAATAATGCACAAGAACATTATCTAGCTAAAAATTAACTAGTGAGGGATAGTACTACAGTTCTTGGAGTATTATACAAGAATAGAATATCAGATTATATACATAAGAAAAGGAATATATATATATCACCTTCCTTTTGACACTGTAATTCGTAACACAATTTTAAAGATTTGATTTTTGATCATTCGCCTGAATCGATTTCAATGGATACTGCAAATAAGCTGCAATTATTATTAATATATTAAATTGCGAAAGTTTAGCATTTTAGAAAGACAGAATTTGAATATCTGACTCATAAAACAGATATAACACGTCTTACGCATGAGATACATATAATTTAATACACGAATTTTATTACTGTATGTTTAATAAAAGTGATATCGATATTACTACTAATTCTTTTGCATTTTACTTTATTTGTCAAAAAAGAGATTTTATTTACATAACAAAAGGAATCCGTTTTAATCTATCTTTATTTATCCATTAACCATTTAAGGTAAGCCAATAAGCTATGCTTTATCAGGAACATCGGTAATAACATAAGTCAAATTTTTTACCTATGGTGCATTTATTAAAATCTACATTGAAAACAACAACAAAGCCGAATAAGATACTTGAAAGCAAATCGTCTATTGCGGTTTTTCATAGCAGAGAGCCGGTTAAGTGACTTCACTGCTGACGGAAATGAAGCAAAAGGTCTCATTTCTGAGTGAAAAATAATAATAACGGGAAAAAAAGTCTCCGTGAAGCCATAAAAGGCTGAAACGTTTGTTTAGTCTACGGGTGGTTTTTGTGGTTAACTTTCCTACATTTGACGAGTGGGCGTATGGCAAAACAGATGCAACATCCGTTTTAAAGCTTAAAAAAAAAATGCAAATTAGTGTACACAATGTTGGAACAGAATTGTACAAAATCATATTCTCCTATCACATGTGAAAGGATATCTTATTTTTAATTAATTAGTGCATAAAAAGATTGAATAATATGATGCTATTATGGTAAAAGTTATTAACTTTTACCTCAGACTAAAGTTATAACTTTTACCTAAGTTAAATACTCAATCATAAAATATTTCTAGTAACTCTATTTGTAAATAAAGATACCGTAAACGGGCGAATAATGGAAAAAGGCAAATATTTAATACACGAATTCTATTACTATATGTTTAATAAAAGTGATATCGATATTCAAAACAATTAGGCATGTGGAAACGAAGTCTGGCATGAATTTTGAATACCTTATTTAAAATTATTTCTGTGTAACGAATATTATAGAGTTAAACCTACACATTTGAAATGTTATACTATGCTCTATTATGCACTTTATTTTTGAAGATTCTTTTATTTACGCATTTTTATTTATTTTATATTTCTTATTTTCTGTTTCATTCAGGACAAGCGTCGAATGAAAGAAATTCGAGTTCTGTTTTAAAAACGAGTGATGCAATTTATATTAATGTGTTTAAAAGCGGTGCACAAATGTTAAAGCTATAACTCAATGTCCAAAATTCAACTCGAAGAAAAGCGTTTCACGTATTTATTACTGACTTTAACTGGCTTGTCAGTTTCTTTCGCAGTAGTATTTATGAGGACCAGAAAGAAAGATAAAAAGCGTAAAATTAACACCACACATGACTTTTTCCTGGTACTGCGTGTATAGTAGTCTTGATAAGAGAATTAAAAGCTATCACCCTTTGCAAAAAGCGTCTTGACTCCCAATTAGGATACTGGCTCTGTAGGCGATTCGAAGGCGTGAAAAAAAAAAGTCGTCTTATCTTAAAAAGTTGTCCTAGAAATTGTTGCATTTGTGTCCATCAAACTATCATCCCAATGTTTATAGAATAAGTTTCAAAACATTAACATTAAAAAAAATCAGTCCCCAGTTGATTTATGACAGAGGTTCAATAGTTTCATTGCATTGATGAAATTCCAATTTTTTTCCCTTCAAAAGCATGTATTTTTATGAAATAATTTCCAGCTCAGAAATGAATACCACACAGTTGAAGTTCATTTTCGTTCCCTTTTATTTAAAAATACATTTTCACTCTGTATAAGAACATATCTGCAATCTTCCATTGAATTCAACTTGACAGTCCAACTAAGAGATTATGTTAAAAAAAAAAAAGGAAAGATTATATAAATATGATTGATGTTTACATACAGTTAGTGACTATATAGATCCTGTACTTTCATAATCGTTGCTATCAGTAATAAACAATATGAAAACATCCTGCTAATTTAAAGTTAGTGAGGGGAAGAGTTTGTATTTAATTATGTTAAATAGATAAGCGATAAAAACGATTTGACATTTTACTAACAAATCTTCATCTGCGTTTTCACAAAATTATTTAAAAACGTCTTCAGTTTTAACTATTATTTCAGTAGTGAAAATTTAAATTTCCCAGCAAATACTAATTCTTATTAAACGATTCATATCTTTAAATGGGCCCACATTTCATCTTCTGCGATATTACTTGACTAAAATGAAATACGAAATGGTTGTTCTTCCAAATTCTGCTCCGCCTTCGTAAATATAAGAAACTGGTCTATCCCTAACATTTTTGGATTAGAGCAGGATCGCTTCTCAAAATCTTATAAAACACACGAATCTAGATAAAACAAATAATTTGGAAGCCATATTCCCCTCTCCCCCTCCCAAATTCCACATTATTGATGCTATATTTTATATCTTTTAAGGCATAAAAGGATTTATATATAAATAAGGGGGGGGGGGAATACAGAGGAGCGTAAAGTGACGAGAGGAAGCTGGCATGGAGGAAACATACTTCAGTGGGTCATCTATCTTTCTAGATATTCCCCTTCTCCCCTTCCCTCGTTGGTGATTCACTCATGGGTTTTATACGACGAGCGACAATTTCAACAAATGATTTCAGAATGCCCGGGCAAAATTAGTCTACAAGGCGCATAAAAGAACAGGAAAGGAAAGATGAAAATTTATCGCTATTTACTACTTAATTTATGGTTCTATATACGAAAGAAAGAAGCAAGTAACACTAATAGTGGAATTCTTTAATAAAATTAACTCACTTTTTCATTCATTACACCATGTAATTATTTTAAGGAAAGTCAACTTGTTTGACCTAAAAAAGAAAAGAAAAAAAAAAAAAAGGAACGATATATCTGATCTTTAATAATGTTGGCAAGACATTTTTTTTCCCCATTACATTAGAGATTCTTTTAAGTGCGAAAAAAATTATTCCCTCTTTCAAAAGAAGGCCAATTAAATGAATGCTACAAGTTTTCGCACACAGTGAAGCTGTACATAAAATTGTTTGACATAGCACCATATCTGATCATTATACACCACATTTTAAAATTAAGTAAAAGAATATAGAAAGATGGAAATACAATGAAAATATTAGCTTACAATTTACCAACAATTAATAATAAATTTCGTTGGGAGATCCTTTGCTTACTCATATAATACTCAAGTGATGTTCATGTTAGTAATCGACTGTTAGTTACATTGTGCAAGAACTTAGAGTTCCAAAAGTTTCGACATGTGGCAATATGTTCAAATTGATCTAAACTGAAATCTAAAAATCTAAAAAAATGATTTGAAACTTTTTTTTATATATCTAAGAGAAACTGTCATTAACATTATATTATTAACATCAAACTAGCGTTAATGTGTTACTCTTTCATTAATCCATTAATACATATCTTCAGCGCACAAAATGATATTCGATCTCATACCCTGTATTCTTAAGCATAAGTTAAGCTCAAGCAAGCAGAGTTAATAAAATAAACGGTCCAATTATATGATGCTACTGTGTTATTTTCGTTTTTACGTAATTTTGTATCGTTTCCAGTAATTCATGGACTCCTTGCAAATATCATCTGCTTTTTATCGTGCAGCAAATAAATAATAACTTGAATTTTTCTAAATAATACTTTTATATGATAAAATGTGTATATATTGCAGAAAACAGTTAATATTAACATTTTTTATAATTATCGAAATATTCTCAAAAACTCGCCTTTCCTTTTAAAAAACTTTTAAAATCACTTTTAACATTAATTTTTTTTTCTTATCTGAAAAAGGTAAAAATAAAACCTATATAAGATTTCTATAAAAACTCTTGGTTTAAAATAGCATTCTTTGAGGTGTATTTCTTATCTATAAAATGCAAGATTCATTTCATCTCTCAATATTTCCAGATAAGAATATTATTTATTTTTTCGCCTTTCCCTCACGATAACCGCAAGTTGACGCCAACCAAGTTGGCCAACCATCTGGCATCTTATAATAAAGCTTAGTGATCTTGGCGGTGTAGTGTGAAATTAATTCAGAAATGCAACAATCTTGGCATTTTACATGTAATGGAGTATGGCGATTTTGGCATAACCCGGAGGCAGTAAAAATAAGCAAGTAGTAAAAAATACTTATACAAAGTAGAGATTTTTCCGACAAATTAAGGAACGTTAAAATTATTGAAACAAAACAAAAAGCATATTTAAGAATCTTTATTTCATTTCTTTTTTTTAATGCATGAACATGAACAGAAAGAAAAACAAACAAATGTCAAATTTCACAAACAAAATTCAATATTTAGGAGACTTTTAAAAATGTTTTAACAAATTTCGTTGTCGAAAATTTCAATCTCTGCCTTGAGGCTTTCATTCTATAAAAATAACTCTTCATCGTAAATTCTGTAAAGGCAGTTACTTCGGATTTGTGCAATTGCGGGTTGGAGAAGGCGGTAAACGGCTGAAGTCATTTCTTTCATCAGCTCTTAATTACGTCTTTGTACCATTTCCTTCCAAGTAAGTTAAGGCCGATTTCCGTTGTAACAGATAAATGCAGACTTCATGTCTAGACTTTTCTTCCTCGATGTCCAACAGTTTAAAAAAAATTCAATTTGGTCGAATCGTAACTGAATTGTAATTTAAAGTAACCTCGATGAGACGTGATCTGTCAAGTTTTCTTGGATAACTATAGTACTTGAAAAGAAATTACAAAAAATGCAATTAGCCGTTCAAGTTTCAATTTCCTAATCAAGAATATAGTCTTGGATATTGGAAGTTTCTGAAGGAATTGGGATTCAAATATGGAACTAAACTATGATCTTATGTTATTACACGCCAATTAACTTTATTTTAAATGTTAAACCAGAGATGATATTTTCATATTAATTTAGAAAGAAACAAAAGGAAGTATTAGTGCAAAACCAAACTTTCATGGTTGCCAACTGCCAACATTAAATTTATGTCAAACTTCGATCTATAATACTTTAGAATCTATAAATAATATAGAGTATATTACAACTTTTTTAATAATATATAACATATAGAACTGTTTCATGGACATGTCTTTTTGACTCGATACTTTGGAATGCATTATGCCCCGTTTTCATACAAGTGAATTTTCACTCAAATCCTAGAAGACAAATAGACTGTTCTTCAATGGGAACTCTTTAAAAAAACGATTGGATATACAAGGCCACAAAAAGATGGTTTATAAAAATCAACCAATTTATTAAATTCTTTTACCTAACCGTTTCAGTCAAAACTTTTTTGTAACAATCATATTCGTTAGTCTGATTATTGCGATCAACCTTATGGCAACATTCCTTTTGAATTATAAAATATTGTTCTAATGTTCGGAGAGTAGAGCATAGCTTCCATAACTTTTCACTTGTATCCCCTCCCCCGTCTTCAACATGACTCATATCTATCTATATTATATGCAGTATAATTTCGGCTTTAAGTCTCCCCCTTACGTGATCAAAAAGATTTTTTTTTTTTAAACACCACAGTAGGTATAATTTTTAAACAGGTTTCCGATTCGTTCGTTCACACAAAAAGACGAGAGAAAGTTATCGAACTTTTCCCTTTAGTGGTTTCATTATGAGATTCCGATAGGGATTTCTTTGACAAGTGTCAACTTAGGAAAGGAAATCTTGGGTATCTTTGAAAGGGATATGGAGATTTTTTATCTCTTCGCTCATGACGTGGGAACCGTTGTAATCAGCAATTTTTTAGAGCGCCTGTTAGAATTAATTAAATAAATAGAGTGGAATTTAGATCAGGATATAAGAGAACAATTCATAATAAAGTTAATTATAGACAAAAATAGGAAATTAAATTCGGATTTAAATTACGAGATATCACTACATATGATTATTATAAGGAAGCTAAATGTTTGAACAAAAATTTTACAAAACGGAAATAAACTTTAGGTAGAATAATTGAAATTTAACCAAATGAAAATAAGCTTTAAATAGAATACAGAAGAATTTAAAAAAAAGAATGAAGAAAATCTTGCGATTTTTACCATTTTGTGATCACACATCCTGTAATTATATCTCAGATTATTTGAAATACTTTACATGAAAATCATGTACTTTGAAGACTTTTTGTTTCTCTAAAATTATTATTCTGCTAAACATTAAGCTGCTGAATTATTTTGTGGATTTTAAAATATAATTCACGAAAATGTGTTTCTCAGTAATAGTATCAATGATAATTCATTAACAGGCAATATCTATGGCAGTTCATCAAATAATCCATTATTATATTTGCTAGTTTTCTTTATACAAAAAAGAAACAGAGGTGTTTTCCAAGACACATTACGAATTATCATTGTATAATTAAATCTTGCTTCTTTTTCGAAACATTTCATTTTTAATTATTTGCAATTAAAAAAATGTTTCATCTTGCTTCAGACTTTGTCAGTCCGAACCATAGAACTGATTTCAAATAATCTAACACAGCCCTGAGCCTTAACTATTAGAGCAATTTCGTCAATATTTGTCGCAAACTTGGTTATTTCGCCATTTTGAAGTGTAATTAATCAATTCGAATTTTCTATCAATATTGTACAATTCTTTTGCTTATATATGTAATTATATGTTTACTATTTTATATATAACTATATTTTAATTATACTTTTTATTGTGATAAGATCTTATTTATAAAACCTGGCTAATTAAGACTAATATTAATCTTATTAATATCAGCCGTCCACGGCAACCATATAATGACATTAATATATTCATGCCGATGAATTTTGAAGAAATACCTCTTATCGAAACAATAGAAAATGCTATTTTAAATCAAAACAGTAAAATAATGACAGAGCATTCTGATTATTTAGGTAAACATACAAGAATAGTGAAATTAATTGGAGCGACCAACAGGTGAAATCGATCTAGTTATTGAAGTTGGTGGCACTGCCTGTTTTATTTTGCAATATTTTTTAAAAATAGAGTTAGCGTAGGCAAAAAATCCTTGATAATGTATCTACGAGTCATGAGCTTTTATATGAAATAAAAATTTGCAAAATTGCCGTATTAGCTATTCTATATAGTTTTTGTGACTGACAAACTCTGCCAAGGTCTTTCGTAACAGAGAATTTAGAGTGAAATAATACGTTTGAAATTTTGATCAGAAATGAACGGTGGTTGAGTGAAAAAAACCATTCATTTTATATGAAATTCATAAGACAAACTGGTATTAATTCTTTGGTGATTCTATAAATTTACCACTTATGTGGAATATAAATATGGTAGATAGATAAATGGTTTCCAAAGGCGGCTATTATAGTAAATATAAAAATTATAATTAATATCAGTTTATATTTTCCTGCAACAGCGATTCCATATTTTGTTAATATATAAAAAGCGTAAAAAAAATTAAAAAAAAAAACGATCGTCGACAACAGCAATAAAACCCCAAATAAGCAAAGATGACGAATCAAGAGACGGCACGCTGGCTGGTAAAAACACCTTTTAAGTGCCCGTGATAAAAACCTTCCTTCAGGTGCTTCAAATCTTATTTATGTTGGTAATAAAGTAAATTTGGCTCTTAACATTCGATCCCTAGTCATTGAAAACGCTCGTAAAAATTCCAAGAAATCTTAGACAGGCGTCTTCAGGAAAGTTCCTTCCTATGGTATGATTTAGCATTGTTGAACACATTTGTTTTTTTTTCTTTCAATATCAATATTTTTTTTACACATGTTATTATTTTAATGCCTCTCTATCTTTCAAATGTTCATCTTTCCACGCATATAATTTTCCATTTATTTTTATTTGTCTTTTATATGCCAAGAAGAAAATCACTCCCTTTCTCTCATGCAGTTAAGTGGAAGTGGATAAACAAGTTTCATTTTAATATATGTTACGGTATATTGTAGAAAATAAATATTTGTGGTATAAATGTT
Organism: Argiope aurantia; assembly: GCA_026543865.1. Classification (NCBI taxonomy): domain Eukaryota; kingdom Metazoa; phylum Arthropoda; class Arachnida; order Araneae; family Araneidae; genus Argiope; species Argiope aurantia. The sequence continues at coordinate 114,821 of JAPMOR010065162.1, forward strand.
TTAATGTGTGGTTCGTATCACGAAATCAAGCTAATTGTCATAAACAAAGATATCTTTTAATTTTGAAGGGAGATATAAAGTTGAAGCTGTTTTCTATGATAGTAAAGAGAAGCATCATTATTTAGTTTTTGCTTTCAAATCATAAAACTCATTTTGTTCGAGTATATATGAATTGCTAAGTGTTTTAAATACTAGATTATATACATAATCTTTCGAAACTTATGACTCATTAGAGGATAATGAAGCTGACGAGTATTTACAAAACATCTACGTATTATTCCTTCTGACAGTTATAGGACAGTAAAATGCCTTGCAAAACTATTCAAAGCAAGATCAAAATGAGTTATTCATGAAAATAACTCTCCACTGTCATCAGGGACAGTTTATTAAATACGTAAACAACTGAATAGGGGATCCATATTTTTAGCTATTGACTCTGAAATCTCGATTTTTTTTTTTTGAATTTTGAAAGTTACTTAATTTTGTGCTTTCCTTTATGTAATTATGGTGGTCATGCAATAGACATTAAAATTATTTTTTGTATTTTTAAATTAAGGTTGGAACAATATTTTGATAGCATTTCTAATTAATTACCATATATACTATGCTAATTTTATGCTGTTTCTAATTAATTATTAGTTTTATATAATGCTATTTTATAATTTTAAAATGATTACTTTAGGATTTAAAAAATGTCCGTCCCTATAATTAAATATTTAGATCGTAATAAGTTTTTTTTCTTTTTTTCTTTTTTTATTATTATTATTTTTTTTTACTATTTTTGCTTAAAACTACTTTTAAGCTACAGTTGTGCATCCATTTTATATGTGATATATTAAAACCAACTTTTTAGAAAATAATATACAATTAAACATTTTATTTCAGTTTGTTAAAATTTGCTACTTAAAAGAAGTTACATAAAGATCGTTTAAAAGTTTAAGATAAAGAAGTTTAAAGATAAAGTTTTACAATCGATAAAAACAATACATTGTTTTGAAAATTTGGGGTAAAGAATGCGTCTCGAGATCTACATTGCCTAAGGGTTTAAGCTGGCTCTAGTAGTCAACCCAACAGGAATATAGCAACTATTAATCAGAATATATTCGATTATAATGATAATATTGTTTAGCTTTCTATACTGAAACTGAACTTCATTTCTTTTGAATATGTATATCATTAATATTTATTCATAGATTATAAAACATCATTCATATTTCTTTCAAGGAGCTGATGTAAAACGACGTATCGATGAAAAAGTAAGCGAAATTTTAACAAACAGCTTTGACTATTACACATTTAATGCTACAGATACAAATTCACTTCAACGCATTAATTTAAAAGTATTTTTGAAGATAGGTCTAGCCCCTTACTACATAGTATTTAAAATTATTAAATTTTAAAATTAAACATTTCTTATAACAGTGAGAAAAACTATAACTTTATTGCATTTTTCAAATAATAATTGTACACTTCCAACAAGTTTCATGCGCATACATTTAAATACTTAATTGAAATTTAGTTATCTTCTGACATGTTGATTGTATGAGCATTAATACATTTGCATACCATGAAGTGTCTGACACCCACATCGAATTACTGAATTTTTAATCTGCAATTAAGTGAAAATGTTAAGTAATTTAAAATTCAGAAATCAGTTGAAAAAGTGTTAGTATCTCAAATGTCTTTATATTATTATAGGAATTTAAAATAATAATATTATAGGAATTAAAGTAATAAAATTCTCCAAATAGAATGCATCATCTAATTAGGAAGTTAAGCAAATTCGTATGTCAAGTATTAAATGCAATATTATATGAATCGAATTAAATTCGTAGAACGTTTTTTTTAATTATGTTTTGGCAAACAAAATGTTCATAAATTTTCTAGGAAGTTCAATTTGTTTTTTTAAAAAAAGATGAAATAACTTCTGACATCTTCTTCATTCTCGCTTACATTAACGTCATGCAATTTAATTTCTATGAAAAATTTGCAAATTTTAGAAAAGGGAAAACGATTTGAAAACAAACATTTGCATTATAAAAATGGAGAATTTAATCGCTGCATTTGTAATGAACTGTGTAGGAAATGTGTAGGAACTGTGATGTAACAACTTATAAATGGAAATATATAATTACATTAAAATTAAGAAGCAGTGACAAGAATAAAAAGCAGACTCCCCAAAAAGAATTAAACTAAAAGATAAACAAGTTAAAATCATTCTCATTATCCTTATAAGATAATTAGCACATTTTTTCTTGTGGAAAAAATATGCCAATCCCATATTATATATACAGTGAAACCTGTTTTTGTGCGGTAGATAGAAAGCGCATAAAAGAAATCGTACCAAAAAAATATTCCGAAACTTCTTTAATAGCTATAACAAATAATGTTTTATAATACATCAAAGAAAAAAAAATTATGTGGTGAAGAGGGACCGTATAAAAAAGTCTCACAAAATCTGCCGAAGAATTCTGAAATAATGAGAAAATTCTTTCCGAATAAAATAACTATATTACACATGGAAATATTTTTTTAATTTAATTTCTCATTTTAAAAACGGGGAAATTTTCAAAATGCACATTGTTCAATACTACTCGTCGTAATCCAATGTGCGTGCGCATCTCCTAATTATGAATCACTTTCATCACTTGCAAATATTCGAGTTGATTTATTTTTGGAATATATTATATGTGATATATTTCGGAATATATTATGATATTTATTACGTATGCAAATATTCCAATATTTGCGTACATTGTATACTACACTGGTGTGCAAAACTTAAGCAACAGATATTTTTTTTTTTTTTTTTTTTTTGCTATAACTTCACGAGAAATCATCTGAGAGACATGAAATTTAGAAATGAGATACAGCATTTTGTTCTGAAAGAATGACGAAAGCATAGTTGCGCAGAAATGAATACAATGCATACAGTATGGAATCAAACAAAAAAAGGCTTTATTGAACTCATAGTATCGTTACACATGATTGTTTGTCCAAGAGGAAGAACACCAAGCAGATGTTCCTTAGTATGGGATATGCCCACCCCTTACTGCAATGGTTGCTTCGCACCGTCTCCCCATACTCAGCACCAGATTCTCCAACAGTTCTTGAGGTAAGAGTGCCCATTCCTCAATCAGCATATGTTTAAGTTGTCGGGTGTTCCCAGGAGGATGTAATCGTGCCGCAAGGCGTCTCCCCAAAGCTTCCCACACATGTTCTATCGGATTTAAATCAGGGGAGCACGCCGGCCAATCCATTCGAGTGATATCTTCACTTTCCAGGAGCTCCTCAACAGCATGAGTCCTGTGTGGCCGTGCATTGTCATCCATAAAAACGAAGTCTGATCCAATGGCACCTCGGAACAGACGCACATGGGGAAGGATCACCTCCTGACAATAGTGATCTCCAGTTACAGAACCTCTGTCGAAAACGTGGAGCTCAGTTCACCCGTTCATCATAATGCCTCCCCAGACGACAACTCCAGGACCACCAAAACGGTCTCCTTCCGTGATGTTACTGGGATGAAACCGTGTCCCGACCTCTCTCCAAATCAACTGGCGTTGGGAATCGCTTGTGGCACTAAAACGACTCATCTGTAAAGAGGACACGACTCCATTGATGAGATGCCCAGTTTTTGTGCTCCCTGCACCACTCTAAACGGTGCCGCCAGTGGGAAACTGTCAAAGGGATGCAGCGTTCAGGACGGCGGGCCAATAGGCCACCTTTGTGAAGGCGTCTGGACACAGTAAAACGCGACACTTGTCGCCCCGTTGCTGCACACAGTTGCTGAGCAATGGCGCTTGCTGACTGGTTTCGGGTTCTTTTCGCCTGCAGGACGATATATCAGTCATCCATTGCAGTTGTTTTCCTGGGGCGGCTACCACCAACCTTTCTCACAGCTGTACCTGTGGTTTGGAAGGTTTTCCAAGCGCGCGAAACGACACTTTTGTTGATTCCGAACTCTTCAGCTACACTGGTCACACTACGCCGCTCCTCCAGCTTTCCGATCATTCTTCCACGTGTGAAATCGTCCAGGTGATTTCTGCTAGCCATATTTCACGAATTAACTCACGTGCACTTGCAGCGAATGCCTTTAATTGCGTCTCCGTCCTTCCTTTTATTGTAGTGTTGAGCTGCGCGCGCCTTCCGCACGTGTTTTGCGTACGCTCACGTCGCCTGTGACGTTTTGTTCCTGATATTTGCATTGTTTGTTCCTGATATTACGTGTTCATTGTACTGATCGCAAGAACTCCTTTTCTGCACTTTCATGGCTATCTGCTTAAAATTTGCGTTGTTGCTAAAGTTTTGCACACCAGTGTATATATGTTGTATAAATGTACATATGTACTCTGATAGAAAACAATATAACAGTTTTAAAATGCCAACACCGTTGGATTTCATATATCGAAACAAATAAAATGGCATAAAAAAGCACATCTGTCAACGCTTATTAAATTCCAGTAAACCTATAATACGAACGCATTTTTCTTAAATTACGGCCAGACAATAATATACTGTTTCATTTCTGTCAACCGAAAGTACTTTACTATGCCTGAAACAAGCAGAAACAGGTTTTAGGAAAGAAAAAGAATAGAAAGTTAGTGGTTTTTAAGCTAGTGTGCTTAAAATCCACTTTCCAGTGTCGAAGTGTACTGCTTATAATATCGGAATATTGTTTTGTTATTTGGATTTGATCTACTCGGGGAAGATCGCGGAATCGTGATTACATGTCAAGAATTGCATCACTGTTGGTACTCTCTCCATACCAACGGTATGCAAAAGTGAGAAGATTTGCTGCACGAAGCGAATTACTAGTTATAAAACTAATTGGTGCAAAGGCAAATTATGATGAAACCTTAATGCTACGATTTCGATGCCAATATTCACTAAACCACTTCAGTCAGCGCCCTTTTCCCATAGACACATTACATTATTTCTTTAACCACTTAACTGTTTTATTTTCTTTACTACCTAATAAGATGACACCTTCTATTTTGGGAATATTTTCTTATTTTGATTCAAATTGAAATCCATTGAATGACTTATCTATGCATTCGAAGTAATTTTTAATAGTGAATTATAATCGTTATGGTTTATTTTTTGCTTACAACTAACAAAATTCGATAAATCGATGCACGTATGGCACTCGGGTAAAACAGTTAAGCGGTTAAAATAATAAAAATCGCTCATTGTATTTGAATGAACTTCTGAAAAGATGGCTCTTTTAATTCTTTAGGAATGACATCTCAAAATTGTGGCTAACATCATGTCAACAGAAAATAAAATAAGTGTTTCGAATTACTCGTCCAATTAATACTGTTCCCATTTATTTGGGGAGATGCACTTGTTTAGTGTGATAAAAGCGTATTTAAACGCGCTGTATGAACACAACTGCAATGATCTTAACCTTTTTTAAAGATGATAAATACGATATTCACTTGTTACTTTCAAATAATTTCATAAAAAGAATTCCGAAGGAAAGTTTAGTCCCTTTTACATATAATGAGAAATGCGCGAGAAATCCTGCATCGAACGACAGAATGTTTCACATTTAAATCTGTAACCAAATCAAAGCATCAACTAACCGACAAAACTCTTGCACATATTTCGCATCTCGGGTATCATTAAAAGGGTTCGAAATAATTGTCCCACATAGGATGTGCCATCTGATTAGGAGAAAAAATAAACTTGTATGTTAAGCTGTTAAAATAGCGAATCCAATAACGGACAGAAAATAAATGTTAAATCTTCAAAAAAAAATATCATTGTAAAATACTTATTGCTTTAATTCTGTATTAATTTTCCGTTTATTATTCAATACAAGTTGGCAATATATACAAGAGAATGCAGATGTTTTGATTAATCAGTAGATAAATGCCTTGTTTAGAATCTAAATAAAGTGTGTGAATCCAGAGGAAAGCAGTGTTGGAAAAAAGGGGAAAATAATAAAACAGGGATCAAATCAACATATTAAAAAAATTTTGTTCATATAATTCTTTTAATTAAGCCTTGTATGATTCTGTCTTGAATAAGAAATTTCGATAAAAGATTCATATATTGCATCTTTCGGAATGATTCTTTTTTAAATTACTATTAAAATTAATATTTTATTAAATATTTTGCTATATATAACGTAAACTGATTTATTACAATGTTTTTTGTCATTAAAACGGAAAATTAGAAAATTGATCAAAAATTTCCATTTATTCCTTGAAATCAACCTTAAATGATATGAAATTATTAAATTTATGTTTTAGAAATTATATAACAGTTTTTGAAGTCAGCCATACTAGTGATTTAAATATGAACAATGATAATTTTTTTTATCAAACTTAATCATTATTTGCGAATAAGGTCTCTCAATATCTTGGGAAATAATGTTTGGGAATTTTCAAAGGAAATTCACAAATTGCAGCCAAACTACCAATTTGGCTATATTTATTTCTTAACCTTTCGACCGAAATATCGGTCAATCAGGCCACTAAAATGTAAGTTAAGTAAATAGGCACAGGTTTCATATTGCGGTTAGAGGGTTAATAACATATTCCCCTCCAATTCATTTTTCTTATATGATCAACTATCTATATATTTAAATAAAAAATTATTTTAATGATGGGTTTATTATAGCAATCGCTTTCGGAATAAATCAAAAATTAAAATTAAGTGCATAACTTTGATATGCAGCATTTAAAAATTGTATGGCGAGTTCATTTAAATGTAAATTTCATCATTCGTCTTCTGTAAACAACTTTCATTTTTTTATCTATGCAAAATTATGAAGTATATTTCTATTAAAAAAAATTCTTTATATTTTAAAAGAAGAAGAAATTAAAATATAATTAAATCGAAGGATTCATTTACGAATTTAACCTTTGAGGACTGCACAACAAAATACTAAAGTTAATATAAAGTTATTAATATAAAAATTTAGATTAAGAAAGACAATTAAAATTTTCTAAGAATATTTTGATTTTAATGTTGCGCTATAAGCAGTTATCCATACTATAGAGTAAAATGCTGTAGTACTATTGCATAATTTTCTTTACGTTAGGTGCATTGTTTGGCAAATTTTTGGGTCACGCATGGGATGCAGTTAGATAAAAACAATCTATCGTTAAGTAGAAAATTAAGTGTATCATAATTTTTCAAACATGCTTCACCTAAAAATTTGCAACAAACGATTGGTATTCTATAAATGATTAGATACGTAACTACATTTTTTTATAAATAAAACACAGGTTAAATTGATTAGTTCGCATTTTATTCCAATTTCAAACAATTTAGTAAGACATGCTTTTCTCTTAATAAGAAAACTGAAAAGGAGTTGCTTATAGAAGTATGCGATTAAGTATATTTTTAAAAAATGCAGTGTGATTTTATAGAATTTTGAAATTAAAAGAATAAGTTTTGAGACCAAATACAATCAATCATTTTGAGAATTAGATTGGGTATTTAATTATTTCAGGTACGATATATTTGTATAAAAATAGATATAGAAGTAGACGATAATTTTTTTTTACAAAGTAATCTCACCTGAAAAAAGGTATGATAAAATCTAAACTAAATATAATGCTGTGAAATGCAGAACGAAAATAAAACGCTACCGCATTATATATTTCGCCAAGCTTAAAAGAATTTAAATAGCGAATCTACAAATTTTCCATGTACTTGTTATTTGATTTTATGAGTTCATTGACACAAAAGTCAGATTTAACAATGTGACATCAAACTTAATGTAAGAATGATAAAATTATTTATAAATTGCAAGCAGAAAGAGTGAAATAAGTTATCTCAAGAAATTTTAAAACTGTAGCACATTTATGAGAACCAAGATAAAATGCGGACAAAGATAAAGCAAGGAATGGATTCGGAAACAGATAAAATTGTCATACAACAACACACGGACTCAAAAATATTAAAACATGTATCATAGCATCGTAAAAGGTTAGTTTTAAATGCCAATCATTTTCGATTTTCCGTTGCAGTATCTGCTTGTGGAATTAGAGTCTAAAAGGCACTTTATTTATTTCAACTTGAAATAATAATCATAGCACGGAATTTTATCGGATAAACCATGCTGCAAATGTATATACAAATTCAAGAAAACCATTTTAAGCATTTTTAAACATCTATACTACTGATCATGTGTCTCACTGTTTGGATGCAAACAATGTGTACTTTCTTCACCTTAAATTCTTTCAAGAGAGCTCAATCATTCTATGCCGCACCGTATATGCTGAAAGTAAGAACTTGGAATACAATAGCATACATTATTCTAGTCACGTAATTAACTATTTAAATATAAATAGTTCATAAAAGCACACTTATTTGTAAGAAATATTTTATAGTAACTATACAATTTGCACCTGAATCGAGTAATATAAACAGCCTGTCAAATTAAGATTTTTTTCAAAGTTTAATTCAGTCATTTTAGCGATGTTGTTTTTCTCAATAGCAACTATAAATTACATTTATTATTTACTGAATTAAATGAATAACAATATACACCAGATTGAATTTGTTTAAAAGGTCAAATATACATATTATTAAATCATTTCATATGAAATTTAATAATATTATATACAAACACACACAACTCTATTAGTTGTAAAATTCTACTTTAGTTAATAATATACTTCGTTAAACATGGGAATATGGAAATAAACTGAAAGCAATAGTCTTGTTAAAAGATATATATAGCTGTATCAAATAAATGTAATTCTTTTCTTTGTCAGTTTTGTTAATAATCATACTCTCTTAGGCAATTAAATAAAATATAAAATTCACAAATAAATGATTTTTCGCTGTCTTTTAAAATCTAAAATAATTTCAGTAAAAGCAATAAATAAGTTAAAAAGCAAGTGGAAAATTTAAATCCAAAGAATACTGATGAATTTTAAGGAAGTATGCAAGCTCTCGACAATTGTATTAAAATCATTTAAAAACAATTGATTCCGATATAAAAATATGGTGAAAAATTGAGTCTATTTGCAAACAAAATTTATAGATAATAATCCTACTTCCGTCAAATATTTTTAAAATTTCTGAATAATCTTTTAAAGTTATTTGAATGCATAAAACTAAAAAAAATATAATTTAATATTGTAGATACTTTATTTTGAATCAGAATTTATTTCTTAAAGAAAATATCTCCAATAATAACAGTTTTCATAAATGAATAAAGGTTAAAAAAAATCAAAATGAGAACTCACAGAACCGTTGTCTCAGGAGGAATGTCGGGCACCTTGTCCAACTGCAAGAACATGCACCTCACTGTAGACCTAAAACACAGACACCTGGCTGGACATTCTCCGTACGACCCATCGACTACAAACAATAAGCCATACAGAACCAACAACAGTCGGCCCCACGGAAATTCGGGACGCATCTTTCCCCAGTTCGGACTCAATTTCACAAAGCTGAAGAGGTGCGATTCCTTCCGCTTGTCTATATGGCGCGAACAAGTTACGCTCTAATCCTGAGAGACGAGTGATTCACAAGCAGAGGGCTTCAGATTCGTAATCGCTCTCGAAATAGAAATGTGGTTTCCCGTCGCCAAATTTCCGCCAATGGAGCGAGAAAAGAAAGAGGGTTGATACGAGTGGGACAAATCTTATTTCTTGAGCTTTTCGCTCTTCCGGTTTATCAGAGGCTTGAGGCATCATGATTTCTAGTAACTTTTTAAATTGCGCTGAGTATATTATCTACATAGATAAAAGTATCAATAGTTCACAATTGCAATTTTAAATCAAGAAAAATAAGAATTCGAATTCATCGATAACTTATTAAAATTTTTGTATGCTGAAATGCTAAACTTGTATGCTACTGTATTCGCATTTACTATATGATTGTAAAAGTTTGGGGCAACGTGACCCGAACATTCAATATTAATCTAAGGAATGTTCTGACTACTGATGTCTAAAAAATAGTATATTTGAGGTAAATGAGAACTGTTTTTATAGAATAAGCATGATGTAATTGAAAAATAATACAATAAATATCTTATTATTAAGCTTATGCATTAAAATTTTTAAAATATGTATTAGAGCATTTTTTAAAGATCTTTTCTCTTGTTTCTGATTTAGACAAAAATATATTACACACAACTTGGAAAAGTATACACAGCTTCTTTAAAGGTGTTCCCATCTGATATCTGGATTTTTGCAAGATCTATTACTAATTAATTTATTATTATGACAATAAGAGTGATGCACTTTTTTGGAATGTAATACAGAGCAATGTATTATTTTTAAAGGAAAAATGCAACCAATGCATCTTTTTAGCTTGCTATTCGAAAACAAAGTTGTGGTTTAATTTTCCAATAATACCAAACACAGTAATACTTCGTTTTAGAAGAAGTTGATCTAGTTCGTAGAAAGATAAAACAGTTTGGGTTGAATTTTGAGCCATTTTCCCCATATTTCCTGAATGGGAAAAAATTGTTTGTGCAGCTTTTTTGTTGATAAATGAATTTATTATCAAAGTGAATAAATACTTAGAAAGAATTTACTTTTATCCTTTCTAGTTGAATTAGTAATATGCACTGCAAAATTTTCAGTATACAATAAAGAGAAAACAGCAACAGGCCATATTAGACCAAACATCACACTGATACAATTTTTGAAAAAAATGTAGAAAGTATTTAAATAAAAGAAAATAATTATCTCATTTTCTGGATTATTTTCCTATCTTTTATTTTTCTTGATTATGATAACAATTATAAAATAATTATTATAATAATCAGCATACTCACAAACAAAATCATAAAATATCAATGAAATAATTTCATGTGTTCATTTTTCATAAGCAGTTGAATAACGTTTCGTGTCAAATAGACACCAACAGAACAGAAAAATTCAACAGTATAAAAATGGAAAGGTTTTTAAGACGAATTTACTCGAATGAATTTAAATGGGAATAATACACTTCGGTAAAATCCGGAAAAAAAATCATATATAATGTTCAGAAATTTAATAAACGGCTAAAACAACCAGAAAAATTATTAAAAAAATCTTTTAATAGTTTGAATTATTTCATTAGATTTAATCCCATTGCATAAGAAATTCTAAGCAATTTTAAGTTTAAAAAGTGTTTTATTTTTTTTAAAAGACTGGATCAGTTTTTCTTAAAAGTTTGCAGTTATTTGAAGATTATTGGTCTTTAAACTATTATCTTAAATGCTATAATTTAAAGTAAAGCATAAATACATAAATCCAAAATTGTTTGTTATGCCCATTTATGTGACATGACAGTCACGTGATAAAAGTAATAGAACATTCTAACGTTCACTGCACATATTCTGTTTACTCGATGCGTCATGTCATTTTTCCTTCTGAAAAATATGTAATGGATTTTAAAATTAAATGCATGTTTGACGCGCATTGCAAAATTTACTCCATTATGAGCGCTAATTCCCCAAATACATCATTCATAAAATTCCGTAGATGCAAAATATATTTAACTAAATGACAAAGTACTTTGTTTTGGCAGAAATAGTGATATCCGAACTGATAAAAAAAAATTTGATCGCCCTGACATAGACACAATTGTAAAATTCTGTATAATCAGAAACTGTTGTGAAATCACAGGCAGAACTGCTAGTTCATACTGAAAATCTTCTAAAATCTGTCAATTTTTTCATTACTAATTTAAATCTTAAATCTTTTATCATCGGCAAACACAAGAGAAGTGACTAATTGAAATAATTCAATGCTTGAGTTTATTTATTTTGCTGAGGATGCCAGAAGAAAAGCATGAAAAATACAAAGCTAATATGAATCACCTGTTTGAAAAAAAGACCTTTTAATTCTTCGTGAATAGTTCGTATAATCTTTTGGGAAATGCAACTTTATATGGCTATTAAAGTAATTTAAAAGTTTACCGAATTCGTAAAGCTTTAAAATAAAACTATCACTTTATCTCCCTTCTGTAAAGAATAGCATTCTCAACAAGCAGATTCTTTTTTTTATATATATATATATATAACTGAACTTAAATATCAGAAGGCTTTAAAATCATTGAGTATATAACTTAAAATAAAATACAGATAAATAATAAAATAAGAATGCTTTCACTTACCTAAGAAAAAATAAGTGATTTTAATAGAAAACTGTAAGCAATTAATATATATTTTTTGCATTATTTTAGGTCCTTAATTCAATTGTAATTTCATAAAACATACTGTGGCTCAAAAAATTGAGAGTACACCTTACTTTTACCTGATAAATCCGACTTTCAATATAAATAACACATTACCGGGAAGTGCAAATATGTTTTTATTTTTACACTTGACAAATGGTTTGATTTAGAGTAAAGATAAAGAAAAATCAACGAAAAACTGCTTAATTGAAAAGTTTCAGAAGCATTTTAAATAAACATACGCAGAATTTTGCTTCAAAAAATTGAGAATACACCAATACGGATTCTTGCAATTATCTCGCATAAAAAGGACTGTCAATATTTAGTTGCATGTCTTTGGGCTTTTATAATGGCCTCTAAATGTCGTGGTACCGATTCGACTCATTTTTGGTGGCATCTGAAGATATATTACTCCTTTCTTGTTGCACCATTTGTTTTAAATGGGTTTTGTTCCTAATTTTGTGTTTTTAGAGCATTGCTTCGAGTGTGGTCCACAGATATAGAATGGTATTGATGTCGGGGTACTGTGGTGGTGTGTGTAACTGCTATTTAAAATGAAAAAGATACCATATTTTGACGTTACGTGCATTCTGTTAGGGGTCGTTGTCATACTGGAAAATAAAATTTCCATCTAAACCCAAATTTTTAAAACTTTCCTTTAGATTACTGCGAAATATATCCAAGTAAACCATATCGTTTATAATGCCATCTATAAAATTAAATTTCCCAACCCGGATGAAGCCATTCAAGCTCAAATCATGACGGAGTCACCATCATGTTTAACTGTAGGACGTAAATGTTTTGGATTCAAAACAGTATCAGGCTTTCTCCATACAATACGATGGCTGTCACTGCCAAAAATGTTGAATTTTTTTTCATTACTAGATACAGCTTTCTTCCAAAGCTTATTGGTCTTCAATTGATGAGTTTTTGAAAACTTAAGATGCTTTTTCTGAATTTGCAATCTGATGAACGGTTTCTCTCTAACAATGCGACTTTTATATCCAGCTTATCTAATAACATTTCGCACAGTTTCAGCACTTACACTTCTGTCTACGATTTGAAAAGTTTCTGCAACAAGTTGGATGAACCATATGGTCGGAGCAGTCTAAAGAAAAGTGTTAAAAATTTGGGTTTAAATAGAAATTCCATTTTCCATCAGAACAATGACAACAAACAGAATGCACGCAACGTCAAAATATGGTGAATTTTTCATTTTAAATAGCAGTTACATACACCACCACAGTACCCCGACATCAATACCATTCTATATCTGTGGACCACACTCGAAGTAATGCTCCAAAAACACAAAATTAGAAACAAAACCCATTTAAAACAAATGGTTCAAGAAGAAAGGAGTAAAATATCTTCAGATACCACCAAAAATGGGTCGAATCGATACCATGATGTTTAGTGGCCATTATAAGAGCCAAAAGACATGCGACTTAATAGTGACACTTTGTTTCTATGCGTGATATTGCAAGAATGTCATTGGTGTATTCTCAATTTTTCGAGGCAAAATTCTGCGTATGTTTATTTAAAATGCTTCTGAAACTTTTCAATTTAGAAGTTTTTCGTTGATTTTTCTTTATTTTTGCTCTAAATTAAACCAATTGTTATATGTAAAAATAAAAACATGTTTGCACTTCCCGGTAATGTGTTATTTATATAGAAATTTGGATTTATCAAGTAAAAATAAGGTGTACTCTCAATTTTTTGAGCCACTATATGTAAAAAGGATAAAAAATATAAAAAGAACAACTTTTAGAAAGGAAAATAATAATAAAAACCGTTGCAAATGTAAAAACATCTTTAATATCAATAAATATTCAAATGCTTTTACAGATAACATTCATTTGAAAGTTCGGCAGACGATTTTTTTCTTCCTTTTTATAAAATGCATAGTTTTTATAACTGATAAAATACTTTTTTTTAAATAAAAAAGACATGTGTAAATGGCATACGAATTTCTGATTCAGTTCATTAAGTAATAATGTTACTCTAACTAAAAAAAAAATTAAATTATTTAAACTAAAGATTGCCGAACAAACAAATATGAAAAAAGCTACTTTTACTGCATTCTTAAATAGTCTATAGAAATAAACAGTAAAAAAATTCGGGGCCTTTCCAAACTATTTCGGAGCATATAATTGAACGAAAACTGTTTTTATACCACTTAATTTTTTTTAAATAAGCTTCTTAGTGATATTAATTCTATTTCTGCGCATTTTTTTTTTGTCTATTTTGCAATAGTATTATTAACTATTTTTATTTTACAATAGTATTGTTAACTACTTTTATTTTACAATAGTACTGTTAACTTTTTAGTGCTCTGTTTTATACACATTTATGTCGCATTGATAGTAATTTTTTTATTCCTTTATAGTTTTTATAGCTAAAAATAAATTTTTCAAAATAATTTAGAAACAAACGAATCAATTCTTGAACATTATCAAACTACAGAACTTCCTTCCACAGGTTCGAATCTCCTTTTATCTTTTTTAGATACTTTTGTAAGAAGATCAAAATTTTGAAAATTCTATGTAGCAGAAAAAAATATTAAAGATTACTTTAGAATGAATTTCAGAAATACTGTGAGAATAGTTATATTAATTTTCTTTTTTAAAATAGATTTCTATTAAATCGCAAGACACAAGAATTTTATTTAGTATAATATTAATAAAAATTGTAGTAACCGTTGGGAACGAAACGGTCATCTTATCTTTCATTTTGCATTAGTTTGGCAGGTACTCTGACTCTCTGTTAACTTAAAAATATCGCAGATTGTCTTTGTTTCCTATGTATTTTTGTAGACGCTATCGTCATTTCGCCCAAAACAATAGTTTTGGTACTGAATTATCACATATTTTTTAAAAAACAAGTCATCATATTTGTTACATTACTACGAAGTGACTTCGAGAGGGAACATTTACTGTCTTTTTTTTAAAAAAAAGAAAATATTTTTTAAGCATCTTTTCAATATCAAATTCTGTTTGATAGAGATTTAGAGTATATTTAATAGTTTATTCATTTTTATCCTTACAAAAATAATTAAAATAAGCTTCTTAGCGATATTAGTTCTATTTCTGCACATTTTTTTGTCTATTTTGCAATAGTATTATTAACTATTTTTATTTTACAATAGTATTGTTAACTACTATTGTAGTTAACAATACTTATTCTTTTGACCATTTATTACCAAAATAGAAATTCGACTCGCAATCTTCAAAATACTTTATACATTTGAGATGCTGCCATGGTTATTAGTAAAATTTATTTGAATTTACGCTCTGTTTTATAGATTTACGAGAGCCACAATGCGACTGAAGACATAATTTTTAATTAAAGTCAGATGACGACAAAGCTGACATCACCGCCATAAATTTTGACATCTTAAAAGCAGGGAAACATTTGAACCTCAATGGATTTGTGGATGAGCGTAGTGCATGTAAAGCGCAGGAGGTGGTAGAATGTCCTAACAATAGTCCAACCTTGACATAATATTTAACTTCTAGACTCCCCTTACACTGAAATGTTTTTGTTCGGTGATGAGATGCTGATAATACAGGAATAAAAATACTGGTTTAAAACAATAACATATTTAACAGAATAATCGTTAGGTTAAAATTCATAAATTTAAATAAGTACAACCAAGCGCGCAGGCACATTGCATTACAAATAGATAGCACGCACAAGTGAAACATCGGTTTTGAGGATTACCGTACTTTTTCGCCATTGGCTAAAAGATGACAACATCAAAAGGGCAGGATAAATGTGCAAGAAAAACGAAAACACAGTTGGTAATGATGGCTCTAATTTAACGAATATCAGCCACGCTAACATGGCAGGTCTTTCACAGAATCGAATCTCGAATCCTCGTCTCTCAGATCCTGAAGTCGAAGATTTTTCCACTAATCCACATGATCCAAACAACAATGGCAATACATTAAAAATGAAAATTTGTTTAGAAATTATTATTTAATTTAATAACTCATAATATATGTATAACATATAAATCTATTATTACCCACTGTTTGCCATAATATAGAATATATTTATATTTTAACATAATGCGATCATTTCATTTACGAATGTAGTCGACTAATATGCAGTTAAAATGTTTACTCTTTGATTATAAAAATTCCATCAATACTTAATCCTACTTATTATCAATACTTAAATGGAAAAACTTTTATAAGTATCCAAATATTTCTTATTCTTATTAAAATGTATAAAATTTTTAAAAAAACTAAATACACCTGGCATATAACTTTAGTATTTGAAAAGCATCCTCAAACTAAACCTACATACACTATCGATATGGTTGTAGCATAAAAATTGTTGCGCTTTCAAAAATGACAATTTATTTCCATTTTGCTTATAAAAAAAAATGATCTATGAAAAAATATAATCCTACAACCAGCTTTATCATCGTCCATTTTTTTAAAGCCATAAATAAAGTAATATGTAGTTCCCACACATATGTGTCTTCGGAAGTTGGCTGCAACCGATACCATTATCAGAAGAATAGATTACAAGTATAATTTGAGAGCGTAGCGAAATTCGTAAATCCTTTTGCTATGGTCGTGAAGACCTGCAACCGCCTACGGGGCCGAAAAGGAAGAAAATGAAAAAGTAGAACGACATGAAAAATGATAGCCAGATAATGAACGAGAGAGAAAGAGAGAGAGAAAAAAAAATTAAGTCAGTGGAAGATAAGTTACAATCTGCTGGTAAGGACGGTACGACCGAACCTTTAAAATACCTCATTGAAGCATTCCCCCCCCCCCCTCCCCGAAAAAGGTAGATCTTACAAAATCCTTAGAAAAAAGATCTCTTAAACAATTTAAGTAGGTGTACATAAGATATGTTTCTTATGTGCACTCTCTTTTTACTTTACCAAGTATTGCAATTGCTAAAAAAATTAACTTCAATAATTCCATGCTTTAAATAACTTGGCGGCCTGAAGAAACATTTATAGAATTGTGTCTACTTGTTACGACAATAACTTTAAAGCGGATGAACAAGAGGAACTGAACTTAGTACATCAAAATTGTAGGCTTGCATCAAATTTTTGTCGAAGTTCGTTAAGATAGCTGTTTTCCATCAGAGTTCAGCTAGATATTATTATGATAATTTCAAAACATTTCACTCTAGTTAAACTAAATCTAAAAGTTATAAACCATCAGCCACTTTTTAAAAATATTTTGTAAAATTATTTTTTAGATTTTTATTAAATTTTAATGGCAAATTAATCATTGGGAAGATTGTCTTTTCCACGTGAAATGCAATAAGTCAGAAAAAAATGTATTTAACTATAGGATTTTAAATCTAATAAATAAAATTCAAAAAGGATACTTGCAGTGACGATTAGATAATTGGGCAAAAATGGCATGGGTAGATTGATTAAAAATTGTTAATAACCTGGTTGATAGATAAATAAAATTGTAAAAAACAGAAATTCTATGAATTATAAAGTATTAGCACTACAATTAATTAAACTAAAATAAATTATTGATTCATAATATATTGTAAAATAAATTATTCATTTCTCTAAGTCTTTTATTTTTCATTTAATAGGTCCTGTAAAATGATAATATTTAATATCAAATTTATTGCTTTCTAATAATCTATAATAATAATTATGCCTTCTTCTGTAATTTAGAAATCATTCACTGATAATTAGAGTTAATTTTTCATCATTTTATTCATTTGTCTATAGTTACAAATTTAAAAAATCAAATAAACTGCGTATGAGTTTCCACAGAATTACTAAAATAAGTAAATCCCCAAAACTTTCACATATACACTCTAAAGAAAGCATTGTTCCTTCCGCACATGAGCAGCATATGTTTTCACAAAATTACTAAAATGAATAAATTCCCAAAACATTCACGCATATTCTTTAATAAAAGCATTATTCCTTCCGCACATGAGCAGCATATGTTTTCACAAAATTACTAAAATGAATAAATTCCCAAAACATTCACGCATATTCTTTAATAAAAGCGTTATTCCTTCCGCATGTGAACAACGTATAAGTTTTCACAGAATTACTAAAATAAGTAAATCCCCAAAACTTTCACGCATACACTCTAAAAAAAGCATTATTCCTTTCTCATAAAATTGTAGACCTTGGGTAAGGCTGCGTATGCCGCGGTTGGTTTATGGTTTATGAGGTTTAATGGCACAAGAGCCAATCTTGGCTAAACAGCGCCATACATATGGTTAAAAATAAATCATATCCAGCAACAAGAGTAGTATTTAAAAATTAAAACACAAGTTCAATGAAACTATAAATATTAGAAAATGCCTCAAAATAATAAAATAAGATACAACTGGTAAAAAATTACAAAGTTAATAAAAAGAGCGCAATTGAAAAAACGGATTAAGTTTATCCAAGATAAATATTTATCATATACACATAAGAAAGCGAATATCTTTAAAAAAATTTAAAAGTTTTGGGTGGTGTTTTTCACCCACTAAATCCTGCATAGTTAGAGACGATGACTTGAAAAATAACTCATGATGTGACGCGTATGCCTTGGATGGCATTGATGAACAATAATTACGAATGTTGACGTGTGGCGTGAGTTTAGCATTTTTATTGAATTTATAATGTGATCCTTGATGACTTCTTTGGCATCTTTGGC
Organism: Argiope aurantia; assembly: GCA_026543865.1. Lineage (NCBI taxonomy): Eukaryota > Metazoa > Arthropoda > Arachnida > Araneae > Araneidae > Argiope > Argiope aurantia. Next base: position 133,615 of record JAPMOR010065162.1, read on the forward strand.
ATGCGGTTAATAGTACCAGCAAATCGAGTTAGTGTTTTTCACTCGTTTTTCTTTCATCGATTGGAAATAAAATGTGACAAAAGAACGACAATTGTAGCCACCAAAAAAAATTTACAAATTTCAGATATTTAAGTCATTGTGGTTTGGGAGTTGTTGGGTTTTCCTGCATGCAAAATTACAGGCCAACAGACCGTCAACCTCTTAATGGATTTGATTACAAATTTGATAGATATCTACATTTTAGATGTCAAATCCATGTACTAAATTTTTTCTTTCTAGCTCTCTTCGTGCGTAGCTATCAGGTTAATTCATATTTGGACAGACAGACTCTTTTTGAATGGATTCCTCTGAAAATATGATATAAAGCTACAAATTTAATATAATAATGTATCAAATTTCACCTGCCTAGATTAAAGCATTTTTAAATTATAGTGTTCATAGATTGGCAAACATTATTACAATGCCGGCGTCCTGGCATAGAGGTAGCGCGTTTTCTCCGTAACCTGGGCGTCCTGGGTTCGAGTTCCGGTTCGGGCATGGTTGTTCTTCATCTGTTCTATCAGTGAGATGTACGAATGTGCTCCCCAGTAAAAAGGGGTTGTGAATGTGATGCGTGAATAGCTAAGACGTACTTTTGACTCTAGTTGGCGTTACTAAAACAAGAGACGCTCCTTTGACTTAAAATCACTGACTTCGTCAGCCAGCTTGTCCATGGCAAGTGCCATTATAAACGACAGCAACTACATTATTACAATAATATGATTTTCGGTCTCAAGGAAGTCTTAAAACTAGACATTCGTCAAAATCTCAAATTCAGTTTTTTGTCAGTTATAATACTTTATATATTTCATAAAAGGAAAAATAAATCTGAAATAAATAATTAAAATGCTTATTATATTAAAAATTCGTAGAAATGTGAAGAGAAATTGACCAGTTATTAAATGAAGAGCAACATAATATGGACAGTTGAAACCACAAAATGCCACAATCCGCCTTTGCAAGCTTCTTTATTTTACGAAGTTAAACAGTAAACATAGTCTCCTTAAAAGTATGAAAGGGGATTAATTACACACTTAGTCTCAAATTATAACTTTAAAAATCGGGTACCTTATAAAGATGCTACGTATTATGTAAATTGATTTTTTTTTCTTTTTTTGCAGTACAAGTCTCTTGTTTGTCATCAACATAGCCTTTCAGATCCATTCGAAATTATAATATAATCGCAAAGAATTGTTAAGGAGCAAAATATTCATTCATTTAATTTTTTGCATTTTGTAAATAGCAGTATTCATGGGTATTTTGACAAAAAGGCGAACTTTTCTTTGACATATCAGGCCAAAAGTCTGTCAATATTTCACAATTTAGGGTTAATATCACATGTTATATTTCATTTTTGTATGAAAATTCATCAACTTCTGGGAGTCAGATTCCTTCTATTGCATCGTTTCCTCTTTCGTTATTTTGTAAACCACAGACCAAAATTTACCCAATTTTTTAACAAATAAAATGAATAAATATTTTGTGCATACCAACTTAAATTTGTGTACAAAGTGATACTAGTTGTCTTCGGTGACCGCTGTTCACCAAATTGATAAATTTAGTTTTGTGATATTGACCAACTTTGATAAACTACATCATAATTTTTGTTCAAATGAAATGAAAATAAAAAAAAAACATTTACAATTGTACAATAAACATAGATTCTGAGTGGTTAGCTATATATGCAAAGTGGTGAAATTAACTTAAGAAATCGGTCCAGTTATTGAGATTGAGGTTGCGTCAAGGGCTTGTTTTTCAATATTTCTCTAAAATGAAGGTCAGTAGGGATGCAAAAAGCTTTGAAATGAAATAAAACAATTGGCGAAATCTAACCAATATGTTCTTATATCATAAATCTTATTTAATTATGGAATATATTCACATTTTGATAACTTTCATGATATTTCACACGATAGTATATCTTATCAGATGCAATACTCGCTGATCCATCTGTGTTTATTTGTTTGTAAGAAATATAAAGAATATATTCTTTTATGTCTAATACCTTTCGAATTATTTTTCAATCTCTTAAGAGTTTTAAAATCCTTAATCCTAATCAATAATAATTAATTAATCACTAATCTAAAGCTTCGAGTTAGACGGCAATTTTAACTTCGTCATTTGGCACATAATAATAATATTGTTACAAATCTGTAATTTTGCTACCCGTCACGAATAGTGTCATCGTGGGACAAACCGTTAAAACCGTTGTAAGATCTGCCCTGTGCGTGCTGAACTTGGCGACCATTTGGTGACTTGGCGACGAATTTGACGAGTTTGACGAATAAATGGATCATACTGGAAAGTTCGAGAAGTCTCACGATCCATCCAGTAGGAACCAAGAAACACTCAGATACGTCCTGATTGGTCTGGAAGATTCTAGCCCCACCTTCAGGAACTATAAAAGACAGGCCCTCTGAAGCTGCAGGAAAGTCAGGTTAAAAAGACGAAGCATGCACTTAACATCTATAATGAAAAGACCCTTCTCCACCTTAGAGTAAAAGTTGAAAGCTATAGAAAGAAAACCACTGCTACAATTTGCTACAACTGTGCAGGCTTTCATCATTCCGCCAGGAATTGCAGGATGACACCAAAATGTATAAAGTGCGGAGGCCCCCATGCTACTAGAAGCTGCAGTATCAAAGAAATAATTCCAGACCCAGTATGCGTCAATTGCAGTGAAACAGGGCACACAGCCGCCTGGAAAGGATGTTCCAAATTCCCGAAGCTCACAGTAATAAAAGGTCGACCCACCTACGCGGAAATAATGAGGAAAAATCCAAGAAATCAAGATGCTCAACCCGCCCCCACACCTAGAAAACAACACGAGAAGCCCACTTTGAAGATTAATGATGAAATACCCTCGGCAATAGAAACCCTGGAAATCCTGAAGGAGCTCAGAGAAATACTCAGAGAATTCCCCAAATTAATCGAAGCTGTAAAGCAAGCCAAGAAAACTGAAAATAAAGAAGAGAAAATGATGATCATATTGAACGCACTGATCGGCTAAGTCAAGCAAAAAACTTCGATCCCTCCACTACAATAACCCAGCTCTCTGATTGGCCACTCCTGAAACATCAAGACTCCCCATTCGTCCGCTGCCAATACTATATAAGGAGACGCTTCTTGCCACTCTTCATTTTCCCCTTGCCTCTTGACCAGTACCGACGTGCCACTTCCTCTGCCAGTAGGCCCATAAGACCAGGGCATCTTACTACGCCAGGGCGTAAAAACCAGGATCTTGGAGATAGCTTTGCTCTGCAAGGCGGGTGCTCCAGAAAGTTTTCCATCATCTAGCTGCAGGAAAGTCGTGTGTGAGAGTCGGAGTCGCCGACAAGTAAAAGATGTGAGAGGATTAGACAGCAAGCAAGCTGCTGAACTAGCGATTAAATGCGCTGCATTATAACGATTGATTGACGGTATTTGTAGAAGAGAAATTTTGTAACAATATAATAAAAACTAAAGAACTTATCAAAATAACTTCTTATTCAATGAACTCATCTAGACAGCAATAAAAAAAAGACAGATGGTATATCAATTAAGCATATTAAAATAACTGTAAATTATGAGACAATATTAGATCAAACATTTAAAGAAATTGCAACAATTTTAAGTGACTCTGTGTAATTACTGCATATGCATATTAAGATTTTTTTTTATTCCAATTATTATAAGTAAAGATAAAAACAACAAGAAAATAAAATTTTCCTTTGGATTGATTGCATTCAGATTTGAATGCAGACTTATATTTTAAGTGACAAAACCATTGATCTAGCTTGTTGTTGTGTTTGAATTATTTTTTCATACTCAAGAATAGAAAAACAAAGAGGAACTTTACTGGTTGACGCAAGTAGTCTAAATTTAGACATACTTCTATGGTTTTGCGGTAAAGATTGATGCTAAATTTCATTCTTCTTGTCCATTCTATTTTAGAGTTATCGTATTCATTTAGGTACAAATAGTCTGGTCGACATATAGTCAACCAGCTGACGGATTTGAGCTAAACATATATATCTATATAGGTTTATAATGTTATTAATAAAACTATATTGTTACAAATTTGTAATATTGGGTTCCTGCGTAATAAGTCTCCTGACATGGATTAGATTAGATTAGATGTGGTTATTTCCTGACCAAGACCCTAGGATATGCTGCGCCGAAAAAAGCGATTCATTTATTGTGTCTATGTATTAGTTCCATACATTTCATATTAAAAGCTGGTAAAACAGTAAGTAAAAGTATAATAGCAAATTCGGATTTCATTAAAAATTCCGATTTTTTTTAAGAACAGAAATAAATTTAAGTGGTCTTTCTCCTAGTAGGAAAGACAAGCTAAAACATTTGATACGATCTCTGTGAAAATCAGAGCACTCAATTAAAATGTGGCGTATAGTCAGTGGAACATTGCACGAATCCCAAACAGGTGGAGATTCTCCAAAAAGTAAGTGCCAATGTAAAATGCGTAATGCTCCTGATATGGAAGAAAGTTTTACATACTGGTTCAAAGATTTCTGGCCTTTTGCAAGAAAAATAAAGGATTCCGAAAAATCGAGAATCTTGGTGATATATCCATTAAGACTCGAGTTCAAGCATTTATTCTAGAACATTTGATGCTCCATTACGGGAGCAATAAAATGCGGAGGCGCATAAACAAAAGTAAGCCAGTAGAATTGAACTCGAGTGAGTAGCTGAGCGAAGTCTGTTTTCGGAGTGTTGCTCACCAACAAGATCTCTTTCAGCGTTTTAATACAGTTGCGGCTGTTTAATAGTGATTATGTGCTGCTATTTATTGCACGTGCGCTTCTATTGTAGTTTGCTACTGTATATTCATGTAGAATAAAGCATTAATATCCGTTATCAAGTCAGTTGAACTTTCTCACGGGGCATATTTTTTCGAAACAATATGATAAATTTCATCTAGATATTTCGTTGCTTCTTAGAATGCGGTATCCACATGCACAAGACTAAAACATGGAGATTTATTAAATTAAAGTTAATTTTTTTGAAAATTATAATACTTTATATCTTTATGATTCGTATATGAGAAAGTAGTGATTGTGTTTTCAGATTTGAATTACAAAGATGAATTGAAATAAAACTTTTCTTTTATAGCACACATTTAGATTAAATTTCTGTTTGGGAACTTACGAGGGAACACATAATGCCGACTAAATTAAACGTAAGCTTAGATGCATTTGGTCATCAAAATAGCTAAAGCTTGGTTGAAAATAATGTATCAGGCGCTAAAACCATTTCGAGTTAATAAAATGATCGCGAAAGCTTTTTCAGAATTTCCCGTCCATTCTGACAAAAGTTGATCTTTATATGTGTTGCAGCAATACTGATAAAAGCAGATCTAAATTTACCGCAATAAATGTATTGAACAAATGCACAAGCTTTATTTTGTTAAATCGTAAGCAAAAACTAGGAAATAAATTGTTATTTATATTTAAGCGATTTTTTTAGATTAGAACATATTAATTTTTTTCAAATTCCACAATTATATTTTAATCTAAATCTTAAAAACGGTGCAAATTACCAGAATTTATGTTAATGCACACTTATGCTACGGATTTATAGTACTTGCATTCTTTCTTAGAAACTGAAAGATGCCTCGGTGTGAAGATTATGTGAATCCAAATCCCTACGCCACTCCAGAACCTCATTTTAAACCCTTCTACACAGGATGGCTACCTGGGTTCGGACCCAGGAAGCGTTATATAGCTCCGAAGACATACGAAGCCGCAACTTACGATATCATGGTTCCTCACCCAATTGCTGGCAGGAGGTTGAATAACATTTTGGAAATACCAATAGAGGATTTAAGAGCCAAGCAAGAAGAGGATTTCTACCTTAGTCAACATGAAAGATATGTCCTGGATCTTAAACGTCGAGGAGATACCGTTTCAAGTTACCAAGGATATATACCGAGGAATGTTGATAATATTGGAATGACCTTTACGAAGGCTGTCAGAAAAGCGACAGCTGATTTTGTGAAAATTCGTTCCAATCATGATTGGTAGATATGAGCTTGAGGAAAAAGGACTAGTGAATTGATCTGTGCAAGTTTCTTAGTGACAACTAATTTGATCTCAAATAAACAGTAGTTTTTATATGTTATGATTAGACCAATAAAACACTCTTTAGATTATGATACTGCTAAACCACGAGTGTTTTCGTTTATATATTGTTATTACCGCAGTATAGATAAACATAGGTATTTCCTTTTAAAACTAAATCGTAACATTATTTCATATTGTTTGTAACAAATGATAAATATAAGTATCTTAATTTTAAAAGTTGATGAATTTCATGCATCCATTCAGTTAAAACATATCAAGACGTACCATTGCCAATGCAACTTCATTAGCAGTCACCTTGTCTTATTGTAATGGCAATGAGATGATAGCTCATGGTTAAGAAAAACAACAATGAGCAGGAATATTACTCGAAGATTAAAGTTCTGGTACTTGTTGATGTTTACGGCTCTCTGGAAATAGCTTTGATATACAGTCATTTTCTCCAAACAAATAGTTTATCTCCAATTTTAGCGAAATGGCCAAATGTGGCGTGAACGGCAGCAATAGCGTAAGGTAGCAAAAGCGCCACCAAAAAATTGCCAACTTCGCAAGGCGCCAAATGACTGTATATCAAAGTTTAGCCGCTCTCTGTTTATTTGAAGTACATTTATTTGACGATTTTTCAGATTATGGTAACGTATATAACGTGATTGCATCATGTTTTCATTTTTTGGCAATCGATTCCAGTTGGCAATATTTTTAATTTTTTACTGATTTATAGCGGTACTTTAAATATCATCAACTATCGATTTCAACTGTAGATATTATATATATATATATATATATATATATATAAAGTATAAAAATATAAATAAAAAATAAAAGTATAAATATTGTTTTCAAACTTTTTATTACTTTAGATTGGTTAATTATATATATATATATTTATGATTCCCCTCGAAGGTTTATTGAAACTTGGGGAACATGAGTTTCTAATGTCACCATAAAATAAGAGCAAATGTTCCGGAGAAGGATATCAAATACATTATGAATGTATCATTTAAGATATATTTGAAAGTCAACAAAAATCTATCGGTTACTAATCGGACACAAGCTACCAAATAAATAAAATTATAATACTTATGAAATAATATAATAGTGATTCAAATACCTTCCAAGATTTTAATCATTCTTTTCTGTATTATATTTTCATGATTTCACTTTGTGAATTGTTTCCGATTGGTAACAGCCCACAAAATGCATTTCAGAAATGTAAATTTTTAACCTCTTTCTATATTGTTTTAACTTTCTCTTATCGCGTGATTTAGATACCAATGTTACAAAGGCAAAAAATGAATGTATATTTCTCATTTACCCAGCAAAAATTATGCTTTTAAGTTTAAATGCAATTTCCAAATTGTTGTTTGGTGCAACATGGTAAAACGTGTAGAGAAATGAAACTCCAACATAAATGATCAATTTAATTGACATGATTTGTATAAGGTTTATTGTATTTTTACATGTTAAAAAGATTTCATTTTGATAAAGTATCTAAAAATTATACCTATAAATATCGTCATGTTCTACAGTGAACTAGAACAATCGCTGCTTGTCTGTTTTAACGGTGACCAAACCCCCTCTCCCTCCCAAAAAATTACCAAATTGGAAACATTAATCGTCAAACTATATAGCATGTGATTCGCACGTTCAAAATTTTCCATGTGAAATAATTATGCCCTTGAGTATATTTTTATAATTTGGAGACATTTTTTTCTTGGCGCGTTTTGGTCGCCTTTAAAACCGACCAGTTTGGGTAGTAAAGAAAAATTCTAAGAAAAGTTAAAAAAATTTAAATATTAATCAAATGCTAACACTTTTGCTCACTAATTTCAATGAATATCTTTGTATAAAAATCATTACAGAATTTTTAAATTCAAATTAAAAACATCCTTTTATGCAGTATTGACTTTATTTCCATATATTTTTTTCTATAATTAATAAATTTAAAAATAATTATTTATATATATTTTACAATAATAATTATCTTTGTTTTATTAAGTGCAACTATAGAATTGCGCATTACAACGACATTAAATGTGCTTTTTGTGTTTACTTTATCGTTGCTATATATTTATGAGTAAGTCTTATAAAATACTATTGCTATACAACTCAAAATTATCAATTCAAAGCCAATCTTAAAAAAAAAAAAAGAATATAACAGAGAAGACGAATCAAGCTTAAAATATTATGAAACTATATTTTGGATTACAGGTTCGTTTCTCTCAACTGTCTTCTTTTATACATCTCTATGTAATAATCTGGAGAGATTCTTTTGTTAGGATTATTTCCCCTTCCCCGAGATTTATGCACATATGCTCTCCAATGACTGATCACTTTACCAAATGAATTGGTCAACATTTAGTAGCCTGATCTAGTGTTTATTTTACCATGGTAAAAATCTTTTTCTCAACAATTGTTATCACATAGATTTGCTGGAAATCCAGACAGTTGTCAGCATATCATTAATCGGTACTTAAGGATTATCCCATCAACCTATCAACGCGCCAAAAGATATCTTCGCGAAGCTACCTTTTTGGCGATGATATCGGGTTTGGCGAAAATGGTCTACGGGATAATCCCAAAAAATGAAAATGATCGACAGGTTAATCCAAAAGTACCTATTAATCTTTGTGTCTTTTGGTAAGTTCACTCTGCTCAACTGAAGGTACAAATGAATAAATCAACGCTTTTGAATACGGATTTAGTGTCCTTCAGAATTTAACAATTCCTTCACAGAAAATAATAATAAATCAGATGCTTCGAGCAGCTTAATAGTTAAAAAAAATATTAATACATGATCACCGATTTAGAAGTTAAAAGGTTATTCCCAAGTCCAGCAATACAATGATTTAAGAGCCTTAGATAGATGGCAGTATCAGCATGAGAAAACATATACCACGTGAATATAAAATGGGCCAAAAGTAAAATATAAATGTCTGTTAACAAAAATAAAAGTGTTAATTTAGTTTTTTTACCTTCCTTCCTTTGTATTGTACCAGCTATAAAAAGATAAAAATTCAACCCAAGATTAATTTTTAAAAACTTTATACAAAAAAATAAATAAATATTGAGAATATATAGGGTGGATGGGTTATCACACGCACACTAATATATGTTTGTATATCTTTTATACAAATCTACATTTTTTTTTTCTGTCTCAGTGAAAATCTAAATTACCTCATTTGTATTGCTTAAATATTATTTGAAACTTTTAAAAAATAATTCGCGCGTATTCTAAAAATATTGCGAGATATTTTGATTATAAGTAATGCTTTATTTAAAATAATTCTATTTACAATTAAAACGCTTACATGCAAAAAATGCTAATTAAAAAAACTATTAATTTTGCTTTGAATGGAAACATCTAATCATTTTGAATCATTGAGTCACCTCAAAATTTCTGTGTGTATATATATATGATTTGTAAAAATATGCAACAACGTAATATAGCATCAATGTTAATACTTTCATGAAATGAAAATTCAGTTCTATGAGCAAAATTAGAAAAATAATTGTTGTAACACATTCTTTGAATATTTCGATTAATTGGGAATTGTCTTGAAATCAAAAAGTAAATAATGAAAAGAAATTTTTTATTATTTTCTTCAAAATAAGAAATCTTTACAAGGATGGATAAAAATTATAAAAGCATAATGTGTTGATAGAAATATAGGAAATAGGTTGGAATTTTAATAATATTCTCAATATTAATAAATGCTTAGGATTTTTTTCTTTATTGTAACATTTTCAGTAGCTGAATTCCTTTAATTTTCTTTTTTGCTTTATAATTTTGTTTTGACTTTCAGATTTTTGATAAAAATAATTTCTACTTCTTAATGCATTCAAAGTCTCTTTTTAAACCTTAATATATTTTATAGTTATTTATTAGAATCATTACAGAATCTTGCCGTCAATTTTTTTCAACTTCTCTACCAGATGGCGCCTCGAACACGAGATCAAAACAATCCATCAAAGAATTAATAGATTAAAAATATTAAAATAGTGCATTGTTATCAGCATTTCAAGCGTAAAATTTATAGAAAGAAATTATAGATATTACAAATTTAAAAATAACGAATAAATGCTTACGACAAAAAAAAAAAAAAAAAAAAAACTGCATTAATTGATAAGATGTTTTAGCCCACTATTTTGTTTCATAAATATTGAACATTTCTTGTCTGAATTCCAAATTCTGATTTTAAGTGCAATTATCAGTCGCAAAATATTGATAGATCCCTCTGTAATTTAAACATATAAACACACACATTTAAAACACTTTGCAACACATTTAAAAAAATGTGTAAACAAAAGTTTAAATTCTGAATCAACTTGGTTACAATGTAAGAAAAGAAACAAGTATAATTATGCCAATAAATTCATTTGAATTGGATTCTCATTAAGTTTTAAAGCATTTGAAAAAAATTTAGCTTCTTAATATCAGAAAACGATAGTTTGTGTAATATAATTATAATTCAAAGAAAGTTGACAAATTTCATACAAATATATCTTTAACTCTATTTCACACAGAGACATTATTAGTTCACTTACTAGAGCCCTAAGTATATTGCCACAGTTAAAAATGAGAAAAGCAATCGTTAACAAGTTAACACTTTCCAATGTTAACTTCATACTTCTTGTGAAGTATATTAAAATTATTACACATTTCTGTTATCCTACAGAACTAAATAAAGAGAATGATCTAAAATATTGAATCAAAATTTTGATAAACATGCAATTCATAAAAATAAAACAAATTCAACTTTATTACAACTCCTTTTTAATTCCATAAAAATGAAACATGCAAAAACAATGTATGGCAACGGCAAATTATCACCATGTATTTGAAGTTCTCCAGTTTCATATCTTTAAGTATTCTTCCAAAGCCTTCAGCAAGATGAATTATCAAGTTTGTTATAGAATCTAGTACACATTCTTTTGGAAAGGACAAGAAAATTCAATAAAAACTCCTTGTCTATACCAAAAAAATGTTTACATGATACTGCAAGTTGAGAGATGATGAATTCTAATGTTTCAATGCAGGAGACATAAAAGGGCCATCATAAAGACAAAATACTAGTACATTTATTTCACTTTATAATGTCGAATGTTACGAGAGATTGAAAAAAAAATCACAGTAAAGGCAGCACTTATACATAGTGTGCCATTGTTTGCATAGTGTAAGAAAGGTGCAAGTCAATAGAATAATTTCCCAAAAATTTATAAATATGAGTAGAGCATAAAAATTGCAGAAAGAATTTGGTAATGATGCCAGTTTGAAGTTCATATGAATTTTGAAGCATTGCACAAAAGACTAATGATAATGCATGTTATCATTTTAAACATGAACCTATAGCAAATGAGATAATTTTCAGCCTGATAAGATATTAATTCATGTTAAAATATACAGTATTCGACTGGGGAGAAGGGAAGATTATTTTATTTTAGATTTGATAGATGAAGCATATGAAATTACTTTGGTAAAGAAATAAGATATAATTGACATTATCATCACAACTTTATTTATTTATTTTATCCCAAGTAAAAGTTCACATTTTAGACAATTATTGGATGAAGTAATGTCTGAATGCACTCTCATATGTGTGAATGCATTCAGAGATTACATACATTCGAGATAAGATTTTTTCATTGTGCACACATTTCTCTTAAGCAAATGATTTTCATGTGATGCAGCAGCTCAATAAAATTCAAAATTATAGAAATTGGATCCTGAGGAAAATAAAAGCCAATACAAATCAAAGTTAAAGGTGTTTTTAAATCATAATTTAAGAGATTAAAAAATTATTAACTGCAAAAAATATTAATAATTTGAATTATATATATATATGTAATATTATTTTATATGAAGCAGAATGCAGTTTGAAGACAGTGAAGAGACTTTTTACATTTTTAAGTTCTTTTTAATCCATAGGGAAAGCATTATTATTTACAAGCAAAGATGCGGACATTGTGAGTCCGCCACAGCGCGCTCCAAAAACAGAAGTGGGGTAGAGAGAGAAATAAATTATCCCTCGTCTTATATAACATGAGATATGGATAGGGAAAATATTATTTTATAGTGCTAATATAAGTATCGGCGTTTAGTCGATTCAGCAATTTTATAAAGCTTCTCTTGAATTAATTAAGTAGAAAAAGTGGAATTGGATCATGAAATAAGAGAATATTTTAGAATAAAGTTATTATGGACCAAATTAAGATAAAATCTTGGAAATTAATTAAATTGAAATTAGAATTAAAATATCATTACATATATATATATATATATGTTTATGTGCGTGTAATAATTACATTTTGACTGTGCTTATAAAATACACTCCGAAAAACAAAGATTCAAACTTAAAAACATTTTAATTTTTCAATTTCATGTGTTTTATCATGCCTATGGAAATGTAATAACAATAGCTTTAACTATTTGAAACTACAATTCTTTAGTTTCAGTTCCAGCCTCACTACTAAAATTGGAAAACCCTCTTTTTGACTGCCAAACACCACAAACTTGCTTTTCATCCTCTTTTTTCTTTATATTCTTAATAGAAAAGCTACACCAAATTTCTTTCTAATTCTTGCTGAAATAATATTGAAAATTGCATTTAAATTTCCTCTAAATCAAGTTATCAATAACCAAAGTTAGGATTATTTTTGCACAACTTCAAATTCTTTCAATGGTCTACAGTACAAAAACTATTTCCCAAACACACACACATAAAGAAATATAAATTCTATAAGTATTTCAAAAGACTACAAAGATTAAAATATCAATACATCAAAGAATTTATTATTCATTACTACCTTAAAAAAGAATAAAGAATTTAGTATCCATCAAGTACTACCTTAAAGAATATTTTAAAAAATTATTATTAAACATTACTGTTTGGATTATCTCATCAGAAACTTAAAAAAAAAAAAGAATCTATATAGTCATGGCACTTTCAAATTAAGTTTTTAGGAAACATATGAACAAATACAGAAGTATCAAAGTCAATCTAATTATTTCCTTTATACAAATGTTTTTGTATTGCAAAAGAAAAATAAAATACATATTCGATTCAGTAATTAATGAAAAATTTACCTTCTTATAAGCACAATCACTTTTTAAAATCATTTTAAAAAAATTGCATTAAATGACTTTTATTTTTTAGATGATCATTCAATACTTTGTTTAAAAATAAATATTTTTGTATAAATACATAATAGCTTATTAATGGTAACAATCACAAGGTAATCGTAATAACCACATAATATAAATAATACCATTGTAGTATCAGTAAATATAAATGTAGTACCAGTAAAAACAATAAATACATAAGAGAACTTTTCATAGAGGTTATATACTTATTCATAAGTAAAATAAATAAATAAATAAAATAGAGAAGTTTTGCATCTATGATATCAAGTCTTCAAATATTTTAATTTCAAAATAATTTCATCATCCACATTATGAAATACACATTATTTCCACTGATTTTCAGGGGGATAAAACATTTACTAAATCTACAACATATTAATAATCACAAAAAAATCCAAGAAGATTTTTTCTTCTCTTTAGTATAATTATGAACTCAAAAATGATTTCACAATGTTTTTAAAACATTTTATGCATAAAATCATTACAGAATCACATAATCAAGCATATTTATTCAAAAATTGAAAACAATTATATAAAAATAATTTCAAATTTACTGCTACTTCATAATATTTAGGAATTTTGTTCTAGATCTAGAAATAAATGCATTCATTAACATACTGTTTGTCAGCATCTAATTGTTGTATACAACAGAATATGGATTTAGCATGTTTTAAAGAATCAGAAAATTAAATTATATAATCTATAACATGAGTAATAATTCTAAGCAATAAAAATATGCAAAAAGATAAACTGAAGCAAAATTTCTAATATGTGCATAATAATTGTTTTTCAACAGATATCACTTATCTAGTGCAAAACTTTAAATCATAAAAATATATGAAGAAATTTTTGAATTGATAATCCATTTAACTTCATAATATGCATATTTATGCTAAACTAATTGTCGTTTACCAAATTTATGCAAGCATAGAGCAATTTATAAAACATGAATTTCTTATTTTTATTATGAAGCATTAGCTTTAAATTAGCACATTAATGTTGATCTCAACAACTAATGGCAGAACAAATGTTCATCCGTAGGAAATATTTACCATTCTTAAACAGCTTATAAATATTTACACACAAAAAAATAGTTTTACTCATGATAATCACAATCTTGTTGACTGAATGTTGAAATTTTGCAACTATGGGTTATCAAAATGTGCCAAACTTCTCTTCCCATTCCTAGTGAAACAATAACCAGAACAGGTCACAGATCCTGATAATTTGAAGAAGTATTAATGTTCAAATTATTCTTTGTGGTAGGGCATCACATAGTGGTCCAGTTTCATTTTCTATCAAGATAATATGCACATTACTGAAAATAAAAATAGCAAAATCTTAAAATTTATGCAATATAAAGGAAATTGACTTTAGGTATATTCTATGAAATTTAAAACATTTGGTGAAATTTTTTTAAAGCAATAACTAATTTTTTAGTTCCTTCCCAGTGGAAGGATTTCTATAGTGGGAACTTTAAAAAACCTACAGAAAAGTTAATACTAGTTGATTAAATTATAAAAAATTTACCATAGGGGGAAAAAAAGAATTTTTAAATATAACTTGCAAGATATTATTAAAAAATCAATAAAATTTTCATATTTTTGAGATTTTAGATATGTGCAAGCATATTCTTTGGATGCTAAATATGACTGTCTATCTGGAAGAACAAAGAGGAAAGAATTTCTTTAGTATAATATGCTACACAAAATGATATTAATTCCTAATAATATATTGCTAAAATCTAAACTCATAACTTTCATAAAAATATGAGAATTCCTTTAGAAAGACTCTGCATGGGAAACACCTTGGATTCAGATAATTAATTCAAAATAATTCTTGAAAGCAATAAAAGTGCAATTGATACAGTTAAAACATATGTTTTTGTGTAGGAAATATATTGTACTGTTTGTTTATGTGATTTTTTATAGCCTAAATAGCAATCAAGAATCATTACAATATTTCAGTGATATCTTCAAGACATTGCACAGCATTCAGCATATCACACAATATTGTAAAATTATTTCCAATTTTAAAAATAATTCTCTTTTCATAATACTGTTGATCATGCTAAGTGATTATAATCTTGCATCATTTCATCACTAATACATATATGTATTTAAAACATTCTTTCAAGAAGCAGATGTAAAGTTGATTAAAAAATTTTATTTTTCAAAATTTTAAGCAAATAATCAAATTTTTTAACTTTTATTAAGATTTTTAAAAAAAATTAGTATTTCAGCAAATTGACTAGGAAAGCTGAAAGCAGGAAGGAAAGCATGCAAGATAGCATTTTTAATCTATTTAGTTAAAAAAAGTAATTGGTCCACACAACACTTTGGTTTGACAAATCTTAAAGAGCTTTATGGGAAAATAAACACTTCCACAACTCAGGAATTAAAGTGAAGCCAGAGTTTGAATGATAAGCAAATTATTTTTAATACACAGATAATTAGAAATTATCAAAAACACACATACATATACTTGATAAACATACTCAAACACTTGATAAACATACATTTTTGAAAACTGTGTAATATTGAACTTTCAGGAATACATTTCTCCAAGGCTCTAGAACTCTGTCAATCAATTAATAAAAGACTGAAAGTTGCAAACAGCTTTGTTTTTTATTTTCAAATATTATGTTGTATTTAAACAACATATTCACCTTTTGTACTATAAATGAGCACAAAATAAAAATAAAAATCTGAATATTAAAAGCATAAAATCACACAAACAATCTAAAAAAAATGTTTTAAAATTTTTTGGGGAAGACTATTAGAATAAATAACAATTAAAACATATATACATAAATTTTATAAAGTAATAAAAAATACTTACCTGAATTTCAAAGCATAAATGCTTGTAAAATATCTGGATTCATTATGTTCAAGATGAGTCTATTCATGTAGTGAGCATTTCACACTTTAACTTCGTACAGACATTGTTTATTGAGCAATAGCATAAATATGTACTTCAATTTAGGCTGGTTACTTAAAGACTATGAAATTTAGATAATTAAAAAATGGCTATCAAGTATATTAATTTTGGTTATTAAAGTTGCATAGATTCTAAGACAGGAAAAGGTTTCAATTATTAGCATGAAAAATATTTTTGACAAAAGTTGATGGTTTGATAACTGAAATTCCTCTCTATATTTGTACTTGTTTATTCATTTTCTTTTAAAATATCCTTTCTTTTGATCGTATTCTACATTCCTGTTAACCAATTGTTACACTCTGTTCATTTGAGACACAAAGACAAAGGATGAATTTTTAATTTCATGCTTCTACCTTTTCATCAAAATAATCAAAGAAATTAAAGTCCTACAGAATTTAAGAATAAAAGATACCCACTTTTCAAGGTCTAATACAAAAGTTTCGAAGAATATTTTCAGTACTGCTTTTCATAAATTCAACACAAAATTTCTGAAAGCTCAACTGACCCCAAATTTGGGACTTTCCAGGTTTAGTACTAACTCCATTATTATATGATATCAGACCAATATTTATAGAGATTTTTTTTCTCTTAAAAGATTCAATTCCTCAGAAAAAAACAAATAACTCAATAAATTGATCTCATAGAAAACACAATATACTGTGATTGTAACAAAAAGGAAAGAAAATATCAACTTTGTCAACTGCTGTTTTCATTATTTTCCATTTGATGTCTTAAAAGCTCTTCATATATTTCATCTTCAGAAATGCAGTCTTCTGATATATCATCATCAGTTGTCCGATTTGCTTCTAAATCTTTAACTCGATTCTGTAAAGTATCTATTCTTGCCCTTTGTCTACGGTTTTGTTGTTGAAGTATTTTTATTTTCTTTCTATACCTTAAATTCATTATTTCTAACTGTTGCACTCTTCTTTGAAGTTTTGTTTCATTTGAAAGTTTTGATTCAGTTAATGCTTCAGAATTACTTGAATCAGGAGTAAATGAGGGATTGTCACCTTGACATGAAGCAGTTAAAGCATCAATAATATCAGGATCCAAATTATTATTTGAAAATAATGTTGAAACAGCCACATCTTTGGAAGTCTATGAAGAGAAAATTAAATAAATGAGTTTCAGATAAATTAATACTGTATTAAATTCCAGACTAATAACTACTTCTATATTTAAATGTAATAATATATGATATTTATCTGAAAATAAAATAATAATTTTAAACTGACTTTTTAATCTAAACTGCACAGTTCAGTAAAACTAATATTCAAAATTACTTCATGAATTTTTAAAACAATTATGTGAGGGCAGATCACTAGTGCATTTGTAATTATACAATATATCAACATATTTTATTAAAAAATTGTTATAAATCTATTATAGTAAAATACATATACTTCTTTTAAAAACTGATCTCAAAAGTTAAATCTTTTTTCCTGAATAATTATTTTTATTTTCTTCTGAAAATTATGAGTATAACCAAATAAAGATATCTCTAACCTTTCTTTCTTGTTTTTATAGAAACAGGTAAACAAGGCTGTGCACATGCTTAAATCCATTTGTATGTTTTATTTAACTTGTTTCCTATTTGTAAAGATATTTCTAATCAGCATTTCATTTAACTTTTTGGTATATTCTGAAATTTTGTGCAGTAGCATTTACTTCATCAATGTAACACACCATAACTGTCAATAAGTTGATTGATATAATATAAGTTCCATAATATTGTTAAGATAAAATAAACTAAATACTATAAAATAATAATAAAAAGAAATATAAAAAGTTTTGAAAATACACCTGTATGCTATACACCTGTATCTTTTAAATTACAACCTGGTTATAAATACAAAATAAAACACTGAAAATAATATTACAAAAGATGAAACTATAATACTGAATAGCATAAGAATATTGATAATAATTCATTAAAACTGAAAATCTCTAATAGTAACAAAGATGAAAGTCAATCTGTGTTGGTAATTTTCAGAACAGATTCTTCAATCTAAACTTATGAAATTTTATGAAGCTCTACTTTGGGAGGTGGAAATGCTCACTTCACAATCTTTTCTTTATCCTTTGAATTTTTGCTAGATAGCCTATTCGGAAATTATTTCTTTATTTTTTTTACCAATAATTTCTGAAAGAATTCTAGCACAAATTGATTTTTATGCTACTTTAAAATATAAAAATTGATCATTCTGGAGACATTAATTTAACTATTATATGACATTATAGTCTACTTTTTATGATTTTTTTAGTTATCATAATTTGCAATCAAGATTGTTCAAGGGGACAGTTTCTTATATTCTCCATATATTTGGAAAGAAAAAAATATAAATAAAAAATTTATAAAGAAGAGAAGAAAAAATAAAGAACGAAAATTTTATGGTACGCTATCAGGAAAAGTCCCACCCCCTCTGATAAAAAAATATTAACTTATGAATTTTCAAATATTTTAAAATATGGAAAGCAATCTTTCCATAATAAGCTTAGGCTATGCAGCTTTTTATGATATTTCACAAGAAAATTTTCAATTCTATTTCAAATTACACACCAATCCTTCAACAAACTCCTCTAAAATACAATAAATAAAATTAAATAAATAATAAAATATCAAACTGAAAAAGCATTTAAATACCTTTTAGCCCAAATATTTTTCATTGATTCATCTATACTTATAATAAAGCTCAATGTGTGTAAGTGTTGGCACTCTACAGGCCAGACCATTCCATCTACAGCTACCAAATTTGGCACATGTATACCTTGGTGGCCGGGAATGTGCACATGGGAGTTATTTTTTAGAATTTTTAATTAGAATTTTATTTATTTAAAAATTAAGCGAAATTTTGGCATGTTTCTACTGTAACCCGAAAACACTACTGCACAAAAAAGATTTTTACGTGAAGTTAAGAATCAAAAATTTATTTTTTAAATGATACCAATGTTTTAGCCTTAAAATTAAATTTCTATTTTTAATGAATTTTTAAATAGATATTTTAACCATATTTTTCAACAATTTTTTTTGTACCAAATAAAAATAAAATTTAAGCTACACGAGCACGTTTCGCATTCATGGGAAAAAATTAGCTTTTTTCAAAGTGTTGCCATCACATTGATTAAAGCTCCAATTAAAAATAAATTAAATCTTTTTGGAAATAAAATCTGCAAAAATATAATTTTCGGCATGTGTCTGTAAGAAATGAAACAAATATGAAATATTATTTTTTCTAAAAAATAAATTCAAGAAAATTTATTTTATGATCTTTTACACTCTCTATATTATTAATCCAATAAATCAATTTTATTTTCAGGCAAGTTTTGTTTAATATGAACGGGATATCCATTCAAATCAGGGCCACACAGCTAATTTGTAAACCTTTAGTAAGTCACAGATCTGCTAAAATAGTCTAAATGGAAAATGATTATATTTTATGTAACTTGATTTAATAAATGCTCTAATAAATAACGAATTTTTGATTTTATATTAAGCTTCTGCTGTGGAAATCAGAATTAACAAAATGTTCTTGAAACACTAATATTTTAAATAAAAAGAGTTAATTTCCAATCAACTAAATCAATCATTTAAACTGACAGATTTAATTTGAACGGAAAATTTGAATATCATTATTCAATTAAAAAGGGATAATTTTAGATTTTTCATCGATCATTTCAAAGAAAATATGCCTATCAGCGTGCAGGTTTCTCAAATTTAATTGGCCTAAGATTATGAAAATGTTGAGTTTTTCTAAATTTTTAACATTCAAAACTTCATAAATAAGTCTTAGTTGATCGTGGAAAATAGAAACATTCATTCATTTATTTAAAATTTGGTGTGTCCAGAATATTTCTCAGAATATGATACCTTACTTCATTAAATTTGGACTTCATAATTTTTGAAATATATTTATAGGCCGGAACAAAATATTATTATTTTCATTTCAATCCTTTTGAAAGCAAAACTAAAAACTGAATTTTATGCTGAATCTGAGAAATTTTTGTTGAATTATTCTTTGAAATATTACATAAATTATGAAAAATATTTTGTAGTTTACATAAGACTTAAATACCGAACGATTCTGTTTGCAATACTCATATTCAATAATAATAATAAATAAATAACAATAAAGATGATAAATAAAATAAAATGCTTGGTTTTATTAAAAAATATCTTTATATTAATTGCAATTTCATCATTTCCACTTTAAATTAAAGTTGAAGTTTAACCGGAAATGACAACAAATTAGCAAAATATATATAGTAAATTGAACGAAACAATCTAAACAACAGTATAAGTTTCGTATGACTATCAAAATTTTAAGATTAAAAATGTTTTGTTTGAGAATCTATTAAGAGACCAGTTACTTAAAATATTTCATTGAAAATTGTAACGAGCGGTAATACTGGCGAACTGGCTGGTCGCCAAAGGCAGCAAGTATATAAATATTTTCCAATTTCATAGGGTTATCTTTTAAAGATTTCTAATATTCATTTTTATTATAAGGATTATTATTAAGTACCATTATTATTTAAGATATTATTATTATTTTTTTTTTTAAGTTCAAAGCATAATGATCTATTTTTATAATCTCAAAGATTATCTATTTTTGATTTTTAATGCCTCTGAATTTTATTTCTAATTTTAGAACTAATTGTTTTATCTAAAAATTCATGTTTTTTCCCCAGAATTTATTAGCAATGTATTATGCTATATGTTACATATACAGTATGTTGGCATAGTAGCTATTTGTTCGAATCATCAGTTTTATCCATCGTCTTTTTCCAAAATAGCTCTTTATTTTCAGAAATAGCAAATGACTGTTTGATGGTTTTCATTTTAAATTATTAGTATAAAGTACAACAATAAAAAATATATAAAACAATTTGAAATTTTATAATTCATAGGAAGTTATCTAGTATGTAATAAATATGATTAAAATTCCAATTTACTTAAAGTACAGCTACATTTAGCAGCTCATTTTTTTATAATTTTGTTTTGATTCTTGGACTTTATTTATTAATAACTTTAAATAAATAACATTTTACTAAATAATAAGATCAAGATAAAAAATGCAAATTAAAGTCAAAGTTTTACTGGCACAATATATAGATTAAAATCTTAATTGGCATACATTAACATTTAAAAAATATAATAAAGAGTAAAACTTACATTTGCTGGAATAATTCTCATTATATTTGGATGGCAAGAAAGTCCATTTTTATTTGTGCCATTTGAAGTTTCAGATGTACAATTTTTATCATTCAGGAAAATGCCAGAACTATTAATTTGTTCTACAGCCTCAGAATGAGTATTAGTTTCATCAGGCTCATCTATTCTTTCATCACTCATGTAATCTTCATCGTCCTCCTCAACAGTATACTTCCTTTTGAGTCGCATCATGTTTTCATTTTCAGTTGACAGCTGATTTAACTTCTGAAGCATTAAATAATTTTATATACATATGCAGATGACACGTAATATACTTTTATCATAGGTGAAAAAATGGTAGAAATATGTTTACTTTGCTTTTTAAATAGGGTAGGAAGATCAGTATTCTATTCTAAATTGAAGAGTATCATATTGTCAGTTGATAATGAATTCTTAATCAAATCTGCACTTAAGTAATGTATTGTATACATATAGAAATATTAAAATAATATTATAGAAAACAAATTTTTTTGCAATTACAAATATAATTAAAATTGCAATAAGTCAATTGCAAATGACTATCCATATATTCAAATCCAGAGTTAAGTGTTTTACAGATATTATAATAAATAATATATATAAAGAAATTAAATATATATATGAAATTCACAATAATGATAGGGCTATCAGATTTAGAATTCTTACATTCTGTACTAAAAAATTATCATATATGTGTAAGAAATACACATCATAAATTGAAAGCTATTGCAATATTGACTATATAAAATATTTTTGCCAACACACAATTTATAAATTTTTCTTTATTTCAATACTTCATAATTATATATCTTTTATGATTTTATATACTCAATTTCTAATATTAACATCATATAAAAAATACAAGACAAATTAAAGGAAAAGCTTTATATCACAGCATATAACATACAGCACTGCTATAACATATTATATGTCAAGAACTACATGTAGTGAAACATGAAATTTTAATGCAAGAGTCAGAGAGATAAGAATGATATGGCATTTTGTGACAACTATCACTCATAATAATTTAAGAACACATATAATATATCTATTATATCAATTATATTATTTTTATCATTATAGTGTTTTGACAAATTTCGACTTTTTGATATAACAATAATGATATACAAAAAAAAAAAAAAAAAAGTAATCTATTACATAACAAAGAAGATATACATATTAAAGGAAATTCGATATAATACATGGTTTGTATAATCAGAACCAAATCTGAAGAGTGAGCATCAATTTCTTTAATTATTCAATAAATAAATTTAAAATGGTAGTAAATATCATAAAATACATAATACTTACTTTTTGCAAATGCTTGGGATAACCTTTAAAAATAGTTGGAACAGCATTTTCTCTTAGGCGAACACAAGCCAAAGAAGTACGGTCAATCTGATCCTCAGAGAAATGCTCTGAGCACAAGCGACTATATTTTGTAGGTCGAAAATTTTCTCTTCGCAGGGCTAAAAGCCATTCATTTCTTAAAGATATATCTTTTGGAAATCTAGAAAAAGAAATCATACAATACAATGCAATAATTATTACTCAAATGACATAGATACAATTAGAGATAGATTTTGTTTCTCAAGTGCAGCTAGTAGTAAAATATATGCAGAATATATTATATATCAGCTTACTTCTTTTTTCAAATTCATTTAAACAACTCTGTTATTTTATTTTAATGCCCTAAAAATATAAAATATTAATTAAATGCTATTAATATAAAGATTTTGCATAATAGCATGCAAAGTCTCATTTCACTTCAGACTGCAATTTTTATTTTATAAAAATTTTAATAACATAATGCTAGTTATGTATTATGATCAGCATGAAGAAACTCAAACAGAATTTTTGAACTCAAAGGTTTCATCACTATTATTGAAAGACAAGGAGCATTATAAATTAAATATTTAAAACATATGAGAAGTATTATTTTATGATATCTATCATCAGGAATTAAAACAAAAGAATATGGAAGAACAAAATGTACCAGCTCTTCGTGGATATAAATATTAATAAAATAAATAATAATAAAGTACTTTAACAGCATCTGTAAATAATTTTAAATATATAAAAAA
>JAPMOR010065162.1:162095-172441 GCA_026543865.1 Argiope aurantia
ATTTGATGCACTATTCCATACAAATCATTTTTAATTGCTGCGACTTGACTTTGCATATACTCCGTTTACTGCTGGCGCCATCTATTGGTAGAATATGGAACTAAATTAAACCATTTAAAGAAATGACATATATATTTAATTCAAATTTTTCAGAAAATGGTTTACACCAATAAAGAAATTAAATAAATAGTTTTGAAAAAAAATCAAATTTAAGAAATAAGCTGAAATGGATAAATTAATTCAATCACACGTTACTTAAATTAGTAAATTAATTATTAATTACAATTAATAAATTTTATATTTAATATTAAGTAATAATTTTTAATTAATAATATGATTGAAATAACAGATATTGCTATTGTTATTTAAAAATAACAATAGCAAAATTATTTGTTATTAAAAAAATCGTAGATTATGCATCTGTAGTTATTGAAATTATCGTATCATTGAATTGCATATCACTGAAATTTATCGGAGCGGTGATTCCACCGGAAAGTGCGAAGTCACCGCTCCACTTTACGGGAGTGACTTCTGATATTCGCATATAATGATGCACTATTCCATACAGATCATTTTTAATTGTTCGTGACATGATTGACTTTGATTACATATATTCTGTTTACAGCTGGCGCCATATATTGATAGAATAGAGAACTAAAGTAAACATTTTAAAGAAATGGCATATATTTTTAATTCACCTGTTCCAGAAAATGGTTCACTCAAATAAAGAAATTAAATAAATAGTTTTGAGAAAAAAAATTTAAGAAGTAAGTTGAAACAGATAAATTAATTCAATCACACGTTATTTAAATTAGTAAATTAAGTATTAATTACAATTAATAAATTTTATATTTAATATTAAGTAATAATTTTTAATTAATAATATGATTGAAATAACAGATATTTGGAACACATATTTAAAAATTACAATATCAATATTATTTGTTATTCAAAAAACGTGGATTACGCATCTCTATAAGCATAAGAGTTTTAAAAAGTGATATATAATTCAATAGCAAGTTACACGCATTCAAATCAGATAACATTTTTTAATTATCTGATATAAACTTCTGAAAAAGGACTTAAGGATAAAATTGGCCTTTAACTAAAATAGAATACTAAAATGAACACCTAAAACGGTTCTAGGAAATCTAGGATCCCTGACTGCACAAATAAAATAAATTACTTTGTTCCTATACAGTATCTTCAAGTCATAAAAATAGAAAAGGAAAGATTTCACTAGCGTACTGAAATTTAGATTTCTCGTGTAATCGGGGAAATTGAGAACAACTTAACTCCAGAAAATGAGAAGTCTATAGAGCAAATTCGATCAATTTCCATTTCTTTCCTTCTTCCCTTCATATTCAATTCATCATTTACTTTCATTCAACGGAATGTAAGGGTCATCCTCCTGAAATTCGTTATTTTAATGAATTTTTTTTCGTAATGTCGGCATCTTGGAAATACAAGAAACTTTCTTAAAACTCACGGACTCTTTTAATATAAGCAGGAGGAAAAAATACAAGAAGAAAAAACAGAATTAATAATCAATGAAAAGGAGGTCTATTGATTGCGATCCATCAAAATCTATAAATAAAGTGAAGCAGAAGTGAATTTCAGATTGCTAATATTTTTCATTCATTGTAGACTTTAATTTTTATTAACATATTCTCGATTGTCAGCAAGTTTTTAGAATCATGTCAAACCAATATTTGTTTCAGTGTCGAACACACATTTTTAAAGATATTTCAATTTAGAGCAAATGGCCTTGGTTTAAATCACCATAGACCGACGGAAATTTTATTTCTAGATTGTAATTTTTACTTCACCATTTTTCTAAAATTGTAAATGTAACTTAGCAAAAGGACTCATTAGCATTTTGTACTTCGTAATTAAGTAAAAGAAACAGAATATGTATTTTGAATTTCTTCTTTTCCAACCAAATGAAACCAACTGAAAACAGAATTTGTATTTTGAATTTCTTCTTTTCCAACCAACTGAAACCAAAATTTGATACAGAAGTATAATTTTTGCATTAAGGTGGCATAGCAATTTCCTTCATTTAAGATATTGCGTTTTTTTTTCCTCCGAATTATTGCGTTTACATGTATGCGAATATACAGACCGACAGATGGTCTACTCGATGATGGATTTGATTCGAAATTTGATACAGACTTTTAAGATGCGATGAAGAAACAAAATTTAAAAATGGGCATTAAATTTTGCTTATAAAAATGTATACATTTTTTTATAGCTATGGCATTTATTTTCACTTTAAGACAAATTTCCTCAGAATGGATTTCGTTCAAAATTTACCAGACATTAATAAATTTGGCATAAACACCATTTATCCAATTTTATCCGTCTTGGTGAAAGCATTTTTAATTTATCATGAAATATGGAAATATGTCAACATTTCGAGTTTGATTGTTTTTACAATTGCAATACTCTCTTTGTATGCTTTTATAAAGAAGGGGGAAAAAATTGGACCTCTAGTTTGGAGCATCGTAGCATGATATTGATAATTAAATTTGACTAATTTATCGTTGTTCTACTTTTAAAATTATATCTTAGTTATATATCAGCAAAAAATGTATTTAATATTTAAGCAAGAAAGTAAATCAATGAATAATTTTATTAAATTTTTTTTGAAAATAGTTTTAAAAATGTATGAAATTTAGAGCAATATTAAGCAAAAATAAAACTGTTACTTTTGAAATGATTAAAAAAAAATGATTTAAAAACGGGTTTGCAAAATAATACGCTCCAAAGTCATCAGAAAAAAAATCCATGAAAATTTTGTTTGATTTTCAATTAAAATTTTACTGAACAATTTTTGCTTAAACTTATTTTTTTTGTGATAACCTAACTCTGTAAGAAGTAAATATATGCCATATTTGATATGAAAATATTTAATAGTTAAGAATTTTGAATGATTTTATATAATTTATGTCATATTCGATAATCACTGAGAATGATAAAGTTTCGCTCTTAATAATTACCACATACTAAAGTTGAAATTGAAATTAAATTGTAAAAGGTAGTGAGAAATTTTTATACGAAATTTAAATAAAAAATATACTTTAGAGTTTAATTTATAAGGTTTTTCTTAAGAAGAATTTACCGAAATTTAGAATATCAGAAAATAGTATTTAAAGATATAACATAGCATAAAAACGTAAATTTGTATAAATATAAAAATGAAGGTAACTTTCCAAAGAATGAAAGTTGTAGAACAAAATTTAAAACGATTTTGTAAAGAAGAAAAAAATGTTTAAAATTAAAGAAAATATTGAATAAAAAATATCGGCCAAAAATCGATTTTTGAGTGTAGTCACCCACTTCAGACTTCTACCTAAGGTAGAAGTTTGATTTACATTCAACGTGTGAAGGCATGTTGTTTGCTTGAACTCAGCTGAGATTTATGTTTCGTTTGGAAGAAAATGAGACAGTTTTCCAGTAGCCAGTTGAATGATAGTGAGTCATGAATTACTAAAACTCACTATATCAGTTTTTGAATAATGCTAGTTAAAATAGAATTCATGAACTACACTCCTACTCATCTTCCTCAACCATCCCATTCTATAATCCTCTAGACTATTGGTGGATGTAGTGAAACTTCTGTATCCGAAAGACATATCGATGGGGGGGAGGGGGTCCAAGACACGAACTCTTGATCATTGCAATCGAGATTCGCACTATATCTAAGGAAATGAAAAACAACCAGCAATAACAGTCACCACAAAACTTGCCAGCATATTCTCTTATGAATTTATGTTCCCTTCACCGCATAAAATTTTACATCTTGAGAAAACTGGCGAACGCCACGAGTGCTCAGATTTTTATTTTCAGAAACCAACACATACGTGTTCTGTTCTTCACAATATATAGCGTCGAAAAGATGTCTAAAATATGCATTTTGGACATCTTTTCTTGATAGATTAAAATCCAATTTTGACTCAGAATTCTAATTTTAGTAACAAGATCATATATAAAATTTCCTCTTTCTAAGTCGTTACAGTTTTGATTCATTACGCTTAAACGCAAGAGGAGGTACTGATTAACAGACGATTAAATCGTTAACGAATTTCATTAAAATTCAATAAGAATTTCCATTTTAGACGCTAAAACTGTATACCAAATTTCATATATCCAAGTCACTGCGTTTTTGAATTATCACTTTTACATGTACACGAAAGTACAAATCGATAGTTGATTGAAGATTTGCCGAATTTGATTCAACATTTGATGCAAGGCTATATGTTAGGTGATAAATCTATGCTTCGAATTTTATCCATCTAGTTTGTTACATTTGCACTTATTGTTTTCACCTTTTATCGGACAGACTACAGGCTTTGAATGGAGTTTATTTAAATGTTTATAGAAATCTGCAAATTTGATTTAGAGACCACGTACCAGATTTCACCCATCTAGCTCAAAATGTTTTTGAGTTATTGTTTTCATAAGCAAATAGACAGAGAGACATAATTCTAAAAGTGTGTTTTTTAAGCTTGAAAATCTTTATTTAAGGAAGTCTAAAATATGAATATTCCTCAAAACATTGCAGTCGCATTTCTTGATGATTATAATATTTTATCTTTCTGTACTTCATATACGGGAAAGAAAAAAAAAGATAAACAATGACATGAATGATACTCAATTTAATTTCTATCTATACAGAGGCTTGTTTCATAGAGACCAATGAGATCATGCAATTTCAGGATAAATATACTTGATTATCTGGAATATGGAATTCTGCTTCTAGTCTTTTCATCAAATTTTCCATTTACTTCTATGCTGATGAGCAAAATACCTTTTAATGTCCCAAAGAAAAATAAGCCAAATAACACTTTAGATTATTGCAGCATATACTGAACAAATGATAGTTATTTTATCATTCGCTTTTATGAGTACATTTTCAGATTTCTATCATCATCTTTAACAGTGCTAATATGACAAGAATGACATCTAAGTCTTCTCCAAGCTTATGGACCATACCAGCAGGATGATGCCTGCTTTTAGACGTCCTATTTAACTTGTATCAGATGCACAAACAAGGCGAATCTCTCACGAAACCAATTCAAGCTTGAAACCTTCAAATACAGAAGCCGACTCTTTATCACCATGCCATCGTGGTCTCTTCAAACGAATAATCGATAGTCCGCCCCTTTTTTCCTCAAAATTTCAGCCACATCTGGTCTAATTATCGTTTAAAACCGTTAAATTTATCGTTGGAATATTGTAAAATATTTTCTTTTAAATTATTTTCCACACAAGCTTGAAATCACCCAAGATCTTTTACTATATAAATAAATTACTCTTCTAGATTCGAAACTGAATGCCAGTAATTATTTTAATCCCTATGCCTTTTGAGCGTTTACCTTGCAAGAGACCTCTCTTTTTTTGGAAGAAGAGAAGGTCCATCTCATTTCATTAGCAGCGTTTGAAGTTGTAATTTCTGCCTTGGTTTTCATTCTTTAACTGTTTTCCTCAACGTGGTTAGGTCTTCATGGAGGACTAGAAATGTTTGTCTGCGAGTGTAATGAATTTACTTCGTTATTTAATGAAGACTGTGGATGTTGAGCTTTAGTGTTCATACATCTGAAAATAAAAGGTAAAATATTTTTCTTGCATTGTTTGTATTAATTGGGTGCTAACTTTTTATTAGTTAATTCATTTTGATTCTAATTTGTTAGTATATTTCTTAACAGCAAAACTTATTGTCAAAATATTTTATTTCTATTGCGTTCCATTTTGAGCTGAAATTATTTTGAGAAAACAAATGAATTTTGTTATTTATTTATATACTAAAACCTCTACGCTAACCTGAAGTTGAGTGAATTCTTATTTCCCTTCCTGTTTTGAATATTTCTCATTGTACGATATACGAACTTCAGAAATGGAACCCAATCTTCAAAAGCACACGAAGTCGCACATATAATGTATGAAATTGTCGCAGTTACAAGGCATTTAGACTTAGGAATTTATAGTAATACAGTTCAACTCAAGGTCAATAATCCGTAGGCAAATTATCTCAAAGCTTCAAGGTATCGAGATTTATTTTGTGGTATTTTTTAAACAATTTTGTTTCGCATGATTTACAAGACCATGTAACCGAACACATTTAAATTAAAATCACATTTTTAAAAATTCTGAAGAATTAAAAAATTTTTTTAATGTTTTCAAATTTCCAGTTTTTTGACCTAAGAAGTCAGCGATTACAAAAGACTTTGTTGTTTAGTATTTAAAATGTATTAAGCTTAACGGAATTTTTTATTTTGTTTATTTTTAAACTTAAACGGAAACTTTTTAAACTAATACTAAAACCAGTTAGTTCTCTTGAGGATGAATGGCTTGCAATTAAATGATTTGAAATTTTAATTGCTTTATATTAGTTAATGTGTATTTGTTACTTAAAAGTTTTGAATACAAATATGTTCTGGAAAGGAGCAAAGGTTGCA
This sequence comes from Argiope aurantia, assembly GCA_026543865.1. Taxonomy (NCBI): domain Eukaryota; kingdom Metazoa; phylum Arthropoda; class Arachnida; order Araneae; family Araneidae; genus Argiope; species Argiope aurantia. The sequence goes on from JAPMOR010065162.1 coordinate 168,557, forward strand.
TTGGCAAAAACTCCAATTAGCAGCAGCTTAATCTGGATTTGAGCCAATGGACTATTGTTCTGGCATAGCAAAGAACAGCTTACGGAGATGCATGAGTAAATGCAGAGCCCGGCGCTCAATTTCGGATCACCGGAGAAGCAAATGCACTAGCAATTTCGATAAGGACTTAAATAAAACGATTTTTTGAAACTAAAACGATAAATTTTGGAAACTGTATAGAAAAAAATATAGAAAAGAATTACTTTCATATCAGGGAACTTCACACGGGGAACTTGACAATGAAGTTTGAGGTGAATTGACTGTACTTTATGAAGCCAGAAATTGTCTGTATATTTCTTATTTTAATATGGACTATTTTATATTGACATTCATGCATTTTTCGTTGTCAGTTTTCTTCGGAAATGTCTTCGTAGCACTTATTAATTAGCACTTTTTATATATATTTGATCTTTCTATGCGTCTTAACTGCACAGTGGCCCACTAATTAAATGCGAATCACAAATAGACGGTGATAGTACATTAAAATTCACTTAAATTTACATGCGCCATCAGATTCTTGCAGAATTCTTGCATGCCTTTTACTAGTCTTCATACCGCTTAATTTAAGAAAATATTTACTAGCGAGTTAAGTTGCCGTTTTATGAAAAAAAATTTCATTTAATGATTGGAAAAGTTTTAAAATAGCAATTTTGTGACTTTCATTGCAATTTCAATACTTTAAAATACACAAACATTCTAAGCAAAATTTTAATCTTATTAGATTAATTCAAAACTGGCAAATATAAAAAATCTGTTCTCTTGAACAAAAATTGAGCTTTTCAGTTAAATTAAATTTTATATCAGAAAGTGTATTGAGATTTCAATTAAAATAACGAATTCTAAAGGTAATATTTATAGAAATCGGAGAATAAATATTTCATAAAATGAACATTGAGTTTTAGTTTTTAAGATATATTTATTGCTATTTTTTTAAAAAATAAATTAATGCAGTACAATGGAAGTAGATTAATTCAAATACGTCGATGATTCAAAACTATCTAAATATCTGATTTTCCGTAATGGTAAAATTTGTCCTCATTACTAAATAACAAGTCATTTGGCTATGTCAAAACTAAGTAATAAAAAATGTATTTGAGTTATATTTCTCAATTTAGTCAGTAACTTTGAATCCAGTGACCGCAATTTTTTTACTGTAATAAGTTTAAGTGAAATCATTTTTTTATTGCTGGTAATTGTAATTTTTTCTTTCTCGCATAAGTATACAATCTACAACGAAAAAATGAAAGTGTTGTCAAAACTCGAACTCGAGATTTTCAGATGCAATTGAATCCGAAATATATATGAAAATGAAATGAATGAAATTGAATGTGGAAAATAAAATATGGATGAAATTTGGTATGCGACCTTCATACCAAATCTGTAGATCTCGTACCAAATTTTGAACCTATATTCATTTAGAGGAAGTTTGCCTACAGGGCTGTTCAATTACAGGTGAACTCGATGACTACAAACGGCAAATAGCTACATAGCTAGGTGAAATGTGCCACAGATTTAAAATATAGATATGTATCAAATTTTGAAACTTTCAAAGAATTGACAGTCGGTCTGCATTATTACATGCATGTAAAAGCGATGATTAAGCATAGCGACTGAAAGAGAGGAAATATGTTAGGTGTAATTAGTTCTTTATAAAATTTTAATTTCAACTTGTTACAAACAAAAAATTTCCCAAATTCATATTCGGTTTCCTTTACTATATTGTAAAGGAAAGTCATTTGAGAAATTCTAAAAAATTAGACTGAATACTCGTGTCGTTCGTTGCTTTACCAAAGATAACACTTTTATTAAAGAGTATGCTAGAAATTTTTTTTCGAGAGGGGTACAATTCCCTCTGGTTATTTAATGTTACACATTAGAATTGCATTTTGTGAATTGTCTGTATCTTGTTTATTGATATTGCTTGTTTACTTACTAAAATTTATAAAATTATAAAACCTTATTTATTAAAATTACGGAGAATTTATTACGTGTATTTTATTATAAATATTATATATTAAAAATTTTACCTAGTGTTAGGTTTATTATAAGTCAAAACTTGAGTATCGTTTAAATTTGTTTTGCTGTTATCTTTGGACTGTTTTTTATTCAAATTTTTAAATCTTATTTCTTTTGTAGTCCCTTGAAGTTTTCTCTATGTAGTTTTTTATGAATTTGTATTTTTAAATAAATTGAGTATTTAACATCCCATCAATATCGAAGTATTGAAATTAAATTGCATTTTTCAATCGGCTAATGAAATTTTTTCCACAGGTTTATCTGGAAATTGGATGCAAATGAAAATCTTTATAAGGATATATCTTTCCTCGTATGCTGAAGATGTAAAATTTAAATACAGCGAGGTTCTGACTACTTGGTGGCTAACTTTCGCCCTCAAACGAGTACATTTTCTGAGGAGAAACGTCTGAAATGATGAGAAATAATAGGTAAACATAGTTGTTTTACTCTTTTTACCTACTTATCATTAATGTTTCTTTCATCGCATGTTATGAAAGAGTAAAACGCAGTCAGTTTTACGTTTTGATTCATGTCATTCAAATGATCATTTCCTCTTTGATGCATTTCTATATTACGCACCCTATCCTCTTCCATTGACAAATGCTATAATTACGTGTGATGTCTAATACTAAAAACGGACTCCAAGCATTGTGAAACCAGATCCGTGCAAGCATAATAGATTGTCTGCAATACAGGCATGTTTTTCTAGGTCTTAAGATTTTGGGTATTACGAAATTGTATCCCGAACACAATTGCTCTATTTTTCAATAGTAATAAAGAATCGGGGCAATAATCCCGTGAAAACGAAGATGACTTGACAATGACGGGCGTGGCCATAAGTCTTTTTTTAGAGTTATTGATGACATTTCAGTTTTTGAAAGATAACATTGACAATGCCTGTACACATATCTCAAAGATAACATTTGAGAAATATGTCCAGGCATTGTCCGAAATAATTAGTTGAAGTTCATAGAAAGTATTTGAGAGAATACAAACTGTACCCCAAATTTTTTAACCCAAATGCCTTCCATTTTAAATAAAGAAATGGGAATTTACTTTATCCCTTTCTTTTCCCTTTAATAATTACTATTTTGTATTTTTGGGATATTTGTTTTTGGCTTCATTTCATATTGAAGAGAAACAAATATACATTTTGGAAATATTCCCATTGATGTATTTTGTCCAAAATTTAATACTTGCCATTGTAATTTCAAAATCATATCCCAAATTTTATCTAGTTAATTGCGATTACGAACAAAATTCAAAACCCCAAAGGCAGTCTCAATGTTTAGATGTGTTTATTTAAGAATTTAACCATGCTTGTTTTCGTGTAAATATCACTTGCTGAATGTCATTTTCCTAGCCTGTTACGTTTGGAGTAACTACCTATACAAACATGTGAATAGACAGTTAATAATCATAACATTTTCACGTTCTTTACAAAAACAATATTAAATCATCGATTCGGCGAATATGGATCTAATCAACTGTGCTGGTGCCTGGACTAGTATTCATTATGCCATTGAGCAGTGAGTTAAACTAATGATTATTGGAGAAACTAATCACTTTTTGTGATCTGCGGTCATCGGCAATAAGATTTATATCGATTGCAATTAACCATCTTATACAGAACTAATGTTCACAAACATTTTTTTCCTGTAACACATTTTTAAGTAACAACGCATGGGATATCAAAATCGTGTTACTTTAATAGCCTTCACTTTTTATTATTCTCATGTAAACTAGATATTAAATGGAATCTTTCCTTGGTTTGCAACAATGGAAGATTAAGATCTTGACGGAACAATGAAATGATTAGATATTAAATTC
>JAPMOR010065162.1:178989-198311 GCA_026543865.1 Argiope aurantia
TGAAGGCTGTGAGCCTTGTAAGAGTGTTTAATGTTGTGCGGAGTGAAAGCTGTGGGCCTTGTAAGAATTTGTTTAAAATGTGAATTGCTTCTGAGTGTGGATAATTTGTGGAGTGATTTTGTTGTACGAACAGAACAGCAGATGAGTGATGAACGTATACTTAAAATGTTCACAGAAGTATGAAAATTAAAGTCGAAAGCAATGTTTGATTTGGGGAAGGAAATTTATTTTATACATTAAGAGTGAAAACTGACTTTTGTAAATATGGGATGTGCTTCATGAAATGCGTGGTTCGTAGCAATAAGTAACATAAAATGTGAGTTATCAATGGTAGCTGTAAGCGGAGTGAGCGTTCATTTACGAGTGTGGAAAAGGATATTTTCTCGAAATACTAATATACTTTACCGATAAATGTTTTCTATTGCATGCATTTTCAAGTTTTGCCAATTGAATCAGTGCAGTTTCTCCTGATATTTTTTGTTTCGTATGTTGAAAGTTGTAATTGTATGGGATATTATTCTTGCAAAGATTATGAATATTTCTGTGGAACGTGAAGAACCGAACTGAATCCTATCTACGTGGCCAAATATTACGAGATTTTTTCCAAAATCTTTCCTCTTATAACTTTAATGAGACAATAGTTCTATCGAGGTTATATAGCCATCTGCTTCGGTTGAAAAAAGGTTTATTTTTCAAATTTATTAGCATAGAAACATTAACAAAGTAAGTCCATAATCATTTTGAAAATGCTCATGCTAATTTAAATTTCTAAATTTTCGCAAATTGTTTCGGGACCAATATGCTGGATAAATTTACTGAATTTTTTAATCTTTTAATTAATGCGGTCGAAAAGTTTAAGGAATTAGAACATTTAAAATTTTCAGTATGAAAGTTTTTACACAAAGGAAATTTTATTAAGATTATGTATGTTTATGAAATATTTTAGACATTGATGCTATTTTGTTTCAGAATAAAAAAAATCCCAACCCAGAATATTTTCCCTTAAAAAAATAAAATGATCTCATTTGACATTTTGTCACGTATTCTTGTAAATATATGCAATATCTTCAATTTCTTCTGTGCGTTGATAAAATTGAACACTCTTACGGAGAAATAATACAGATAAGTTTTAACAATGAATAATGTAAAGTGTAACGAACTTCGTGATTTATATTAGAAAATGTTTTATACTCGTTATTGACTTCATAATCTCAAAAGAATGTGAACTCCAAAACTTCTTAAAGATAAATATTCTTTGTTATGAGGGAAAATATAAACATTAACTCTTTAAAGGGCCCTTTTTTTCTAGTTATATTATGTTAAAATATTTTTAGGCTTGAAATTAGAATAAGAAAAGGGATTAATTTAGCTTATCAGATAAATTTAATTAATTTGGTTAATAATTAAGTAACAAATCGGGACGCATCATTTTGTGAGATAAAGAACTGAAGCATCTGAGTTTGTCTTTCTAAAAACAATTTGTCAGCACTGATGCCAACCTACACAAATTCATACAAAGATTGATAAATTTGGTGGGAAGCATACTTCCCACGGCCCCAGAAAGGGTTAAGTTATCCAAGGATATAGGATTAGTCTTGTCGTCTGGGTTGCAGAATTACGATTGCATGAATGGGAACCAAAAAAAATTAAAGGATACGTTTTCACAAAGGCATCAAAGAAGAAATTTTTTATTTCCATCTTAAATAGATTACGAGAAATGCATCTCTGGCCATGAAACACCTAATTTGTTGCAGCTTAAATACTAAAATGTTGCTTAATCCTGTTTCATTTTTCAAAACTTTATACGGGAATTGATTTTACTTTGCTCTTGCCAATATTGACGCAAGAAAAAGCTAACTGCTTCAGAGTTGGAATTGTTAAAATTCATACCTATATGCACGCTGCTGAAACAGTTAATTTAAAAGTGTATACTAGTAGTTAAATCTTAAATACTAAAGAGTATAGAATTTTTGGTATTGGTATATTTGAAAAGCTAGTTTAGAATTCCTATCTAGACGATCAAGAACCGAGTTTTCAAAATTTGCTCAAGCTTTAGAAAAAGTTGTGGATAACGTGGGCTATTATTATTAATAGGAATATTTAGTTTTCTTATATTTGAAAATTTTGGGCTTAATCAGATGCTAAATAAGCTAAAAAATATGAATTTTATTTTAATTAGGCGATCAAAAATTTAAATTACACATCTGTTTGAATAAAAAAGTCAGAAATAAAATCTTCTTAATACTGATTCAACCTTCGCCTTTAGACGAAATTGGAAAAATCAATATCTAACTGGGAATACATCTTGATGCTGATCAATTTTAATTTTTTTTTCTGATCCTGATTTTAAGTTTTAATCTGATCCTGATTTTTGAAAGCTTAATTTTGCACATCTGTTTTTAAAATCTGAATTTGTGATAATTCCTTTGTTAACGAAGTGAATTTTATTTTAATTTTTCTTTTCAAAATGTTCTGAAGTTTGTCTTTATGGTCAATAGTCATTTTTCTATTTTTATTTTCCCAAATCAAACCTTAAAAATTAGTTTAAAGAGAATCATATTTAACAATTAGGCTTTGATTAGTTTAAAGGAAAATCATATTTAAAAATTAGGCCTTAATTTTACGACTTTCTGTCGTATCCATTAACCATTCATCTTTATGGAGAGACGATCACACCCAAAAGATTTGACTTCGATACCAGACATCCTTCATCCATAAAAGGAAGGCTTTTTACCAAGAAATAAAAAATGGGATATTAATTGAACACTCGGATGATAAACTTTCATTTACTGTGAATTCGGAAATATTTCTAAGCAGTTACTTGGAACCTTTCCCTTATCTGAATCGTAAGCTGATTTTATATATTGTATGTGATTGTTCTTGCTTAAAATAAAGGAATTTCATTAAACTCATAATTAAGCCTTTTGAACCTTAAATATGATTGGGAGATTACATTTAAAATTCAATTTGATATGTTATGGTATCGAATGAAATTTTCTGAAAAAAAATAATTAAAATACGGAGAAATCGAACGCGAATATTTACGACAGATAAAAAAAATCATTATTAAATTTTTATCACAAAATTATCAGGGATGACTAAGAATTAATAAAATCTTTCAATTGTTAAATTTTCAGCTAATTTAATCGGTTATCTAATCAATCAATCGATCGATTAAAAATTTAGTCAATATGGAAAATACTACATTCTATTTCAAATGAAAGACACTTTCTTTTATTTCTTAAAATTTGAAGATTCTTTTTCTGTCCATTATTAGTGCTTTAAAGAAATCCAACAGTTAAATTAACATTAATTTATTGTAATTCAGAATTAAATAACTTATTAAATAATTTAGTATTTTTAGCAATTTCCCAAAATGCTAATAAAGCTGAATCGCGTGGTCGAAGATTCCAAAACTCTTGTGGTCTTACTTTTTGCAGTGTAATGGGACTAAAGGAAAAGTTATAGTGTCTTTTACATCATTGCTGATTAAAAAAAGTTACAGAATCAGAACGCAGATTTAACAATTTGATTTCATTTTGTTATGGAAACTATGGTGTAATTTTTCGTCATCTCCTGCCGTCATCTAAAGTTTGATTTTGAAGTATAATAACGAGTTTGTGAGATTGGAACGTTCGTCTTAGTTCACTAATTTCGCAGCATGTCTCCATAAATCCCAAACTCAAGATTGAGAAAAAGATCTCTGATGATAATGCCTGGCCGCAATATAGAAGGTTTCCTTAAAAAATTTAAATAAAAAGCATGGCGGATTTAAGCTAAGCATTCAAGGCACTTATAGAATTCTAACAATTTTGATTTTCACGTTCCAAGATTAAAATTCTGAAATGTCATCTTTTGAAGCAAATTCATAGAACAAACAAAATGAGAATGAAATCAGAATTACTTTTTGGTATTAAGAAATGAACAGGAAGACTTGAAAGCCCAATACCATATTCATGGAAAGAATGAGTACGAAGCATTGCATTTAAGCATTGATATTGAACCCAAATCAGCAGTGATTTTTGTAAGAATAGAAATCTTAATGATATCAAGTTCTGAATTTTCAAAACGTTGTATTAGGCATTTAAGAAATTTGCTTCTCTTGACTATTAACTGCCTGGAGATGTGTACTTCTCCTTACGCTATTAGCAGAATCGGAAAAATATGGTTTTCGCATCATTATGAATGTTCTTTCTATGTTCGTTCTACTGCTTATAACACAGAATTCTAGAAGTGACCTTTTTGGAATTCATTCCTGCAGAATTCTATTTTCAGGCCTAGATTAAAGAATGTGTCTATGAACACAGGAAGAAACTATATTTATATAACTTGAAATATGTAATTTTCATGCAAGTTAAAAAAAAAATCAAATTGCTAAGATGTGAATTTATCTGCTTCTGTCGGGTTCTTATTTATGTTCTTCTGTCGGAGTGATTATTTTCTAGACTCAACTCTTAGCAATCCCATGAAGACCCGTTATCTCATGAAGAACTCGGGATAAAATTAAATGCTTTGTCGTGGAAGAATCAACGTTCTCGTCATTCTATTATCAGGTAAGTTATTGATAAAAATTATGAAAAAAGTCTCAATTTTGAAACCATGCATGCTCATTTAAAAATTGATTAATTCTTTATTGGTTAAACCATTTTCTTCCATGTAAAATTTTTGTCCCACATTGAAAGATTTAAAAGTTTGTCAGATTAAATTTAAACTTTAGAAGTTAAATAATTTAACTATTAAAGGATTTTCTTATTTCTATTAATTTTACTGAAGCTCAACTTCCAATCATCCATTTCCTGAAGATATCATTCATATTGATCATGTTTCCCACACTATGATCTGTTCATATCTGATCTTTATATATAATTTTTTTACAGTTCTTCGATGATAACGCAAGATTTAGTCCAAAGTGAATCATTTTAGTGATTTAGAAGAACTCTTTTTGAATCTCCAATCAAGTACTTCATAGAATTCCAGGCCTTCACATGAATATTAAGACTGAGTCTCCTACGCCTCTACTGACAACCTGCAGAATTTATATTGCGTCAAGCGAACGGAATCACTCCATTGAGCGAACGTAATTTCTTATGGCCAGAAAACGATTTGGAAATTAATGCATAACTTGCATGTTTTGGTTAATTTCTTTGGTTTCAAGTATTGCTGATGTTAAGTTTCAATAATTCTATTGTTAATAATAGCATGTTTAGCAACTCAAGATTTCAAATTCTTGGTGCAACTGTCTTATTGGCTTTTGCGCCATCGATAATTACTCGCCTTTGTTTATAATTAATGTCACGTGCATTAGAAACTTTCATGATGGTTGCTGTAATACTTGACTACTTAAAAATGTTTTCCATTTGTCAGTTGTTTCAGTTGGTTTATTTTGATTATTTGAAATAAGAAGTGAATTTGACATTTATTCAGTATTTTATTCTAATATTTCTCGAATGTTTTAGTTAATATAGCTATAGTATTTGGCTGGTGCAATCGGTCTGAGATGTGTAACATTTAAGATGAAATTTGGTTTTGGAAAGTAATCTAATTGAGGAAATGCTGTTGAGATTTCCAACTTTTAAAATTCAACAATCTTAGTTTTCACTTATGCTTTATCGTTAACTTTTCCAGAAATACTGAAATCATAGACTGGATTATAAAATAATTGTTCTTTTGTTAAAAGACATCGCAGGTGAAAGGCAGATTTAATGGGTGCGCATTGATTCTCATGATAGATTGGATTGCATTTACACTTATGAAAATATCATTATATTAAAGACTTTAAGCATCTCTTTATTTATGATCCATTCTACTTCGTCCCTCATTGCTTCTACTGGATGTAAGTTTTAAAAAATGTTGATTAATGTATTTCAGGCTTGTTCACAATCAGGGATTCATAGGAAGACAAATTCAAACAGCCATCAAGAATATCGAGCAGTGAAATAGAATGATTTACCACTTCTGTAAACAAATACTGTTCTTCTCTTTTGTACATGACTTTCTATTGATTGAAATTGAATTTCAGTAACATTAATTCGTACGTTTTTAGATATATTATTTTATACACGGTTGACTTACCTTCCTCATATCATAGGCATGAAGAAATGTTTTCGGCCATAAAATATTTTTTCCCAATATTTTATGATATACAAACCTCTCTTGTTTGGCAGCAATAATAGTTTATTTAATGCTTGCCAATCATGCATTTTCCCATGTGTAATATACTTCCAGATTTTCTCGTAGCGTAAAGATTTATACAAATGATATATTCTTGACCATTTTCTATGAAAGGTTAGAATTTTGTATAATTATTTCGGTATTTTATAAAATCAGACTCTCGATAATTATGTTTTTATTTTATTTTTCAATCAACATCGAACATGTTATCAGTTTTATGTATTGACTTTTGAAGGTTTTATAAAATCTTTAAACCATGTTGACTGCGCTTTTGTAGTCAGTCTCAAAATATTTCTGTGTTCTCTGAAAGGATGGCTGTTTATTTCCGCTCAAAAATATTAATTTGCATGAAATTTATTAATTTTTTACAGTAATTACATTAATCTTGAAATAACATTTCTATTGAAAATGCACTTATTAAAAGTATAGATCTCCGATATTGACCTTTAAGTGATTTTTGTATTCATTTTTCAAGGGATTATTCTGCTTAAATGTGCAAATAGATAAGTCTTGTGATAAAATAGTTTTTCATAGTTTTCCTTATTGCTGTACTTTAAAAACTCTGTGCTGCTATATTTTATATTTATTCTATTTAGGAGTTAGTAATTTTACTTTATTATATACTTTAATATATATGTTAATTTTACTTTATTATAAACATTAAAATGTCTAATCTTTGTTAATAATTTCAGACAATTCTTCTACATGTTCTGGATAAATATACTACAAAAAGTATTAATTGCATTTATCTAAAGATTTTTAAACCTTTTTCTTCAGACTAAGGAATAAATTCTAATAAGTTAAACAAAATTTTAAAGAATAAATCTTACCGATTTAAGTTTTGAATGTAAATCTATTCTTTTACTTGGCAATTGTAGAAAAATTGTATATTAAATAGCCAAGTTAATATACTAATATTTTAATATTTTAAATGGATAATTTAACATTGAATAAATTTTATTCCATTTGCCCCTTTTCTTTTACGTATCTTTCTTGGCTTTGGAAACTTGATTGGTTCGGCCGGCCAGCCAATCAAGTCTCCTCTAAATTTGCTAAAGCCGTATTTGATCGTCATGCCTGATCACCATGATGATCAATATGCTTAAATATGCTTAAATATATTTTATAACTTTAGCAACTGTTTAGGTGCATAGGTTTTCCCGAGTAAAATTCGCTGTTTATTTCTAGAAAAATGTCAATTGGATGAAGTTAACAGCACAGGCACTCATTCTTAATTCTTTTCGCTATCATTAAAATTGATTTTTTTTAAATGTTTACTTTTCTAAATCGGCTTAAATATATCAATTTTCAGGTATCTCATACAAAAGTGCTAAAATTTTCACTCATTTGCAATAAAATCATTTCAAATTTTATTAAAAAATTTTTTCGAGTAAATTTGTTTAAAATTACTAATGCAGCAATTAATCTCAATAGCTTAAATGGATTTATAAGTTCTAGCAATGGGTTTTAAATCCTTCTGTTATCTAGACTTGTATGCTTTAAAGATGAAATTTTGTGGTCAGTTTTTCATTCGCTACCTGATGTGCTAGTTTTAAAATATGTAATTTACTGTTGCTAATACATGCAACTATTTTAAAAATTTATTACTAATCACTTATGAATTATTTTAATAAATGTAATTAAACTTTGAATACATATCAGTGGTATTACGCGGAACAGAACGTTGAGAAATTTAAGATATTATTATGCTTTTAATAATGAATTATAAATTAAAAACAAATTAGTTAAATTACTTTTTTGTATGCAAATAATTCTTTAAAAAATTATTTTTGAATTTAATAAAATAGCAAAAGTAATCTTAACATTTGCACTGAATCTTCTTTCTAAATGTATGTGTATTCCACCGTAATGTTTCTTTTCTAATGCTGCAATTCTTATGCAGTCAATGTTTGTATTTGTGCTATAAAGTTGCAAATAAAATTTTATTTCTTATTCTAGTTGTAATTGTTTTTTAAATCAAGTTTTTGTGACTTAAGCAATCCTTTAAATTATCTATTTTACCGGTATTTAAATTTGTTAGCGGCAGTACTAATTATATGCAGGTTTTTTGAAGAACGGTGTCTTCTGAATGCATCGAACATATTTAGTACTAGACACCTTTGGTGATCAGTTTATTCGCTAGGAGTAATGGTAGCTAAAAATTAAAATCGAATATTTTGTGTAATTTGGTCTTACAGGGTTCCTCTGAAAATTCTTTAATTTGAAATTTTGATGGATGTTGATGTATTTTAGAATCGTTTATACTGCTTACTTTATACCGCTCTGCTAATTGCGCTTTGCAATGTTCTAACTTTGTCAACATTCTTTATATCCAATTATAATACAATAGTTAGAAACGGGAGAAATTTAAATTTTTAATTGTTTTTGAAGTTAACAAATTTTATGGAAAGCGTAGCTTATATATGGAAAAAATTTGCCGAATATTTATCTTGATTATTAACAATAGAAAAACAAACTAGGGTAAAATATTAATATCGGTAATGAGAAATTTGCATATCATTTCACAATAAAATAAGTTATTGTATAATTCTTTTAAAATATATTTCTTAAAGTCACAATTTAAGGCAAAAAAATTTTTAATTGAAGGGCTAATTTTTTTTAATTTTTAGGTGTCCTAATTATCACTCTTATGATGAGTTTTTTCGGAAATTATCATAAAAAAAGCTAATATTTCGCTAAATTTTTTAAATTCAAATTAAAAATATCTCACAGTAGCGCATTCCCACCCTTCAAAGTAATTAAGTGTTGAATATGTATAGTTTTAGTATAACGATTTGGCCTTTGGAGTGCTAAAAAAAAGTCGTCTTTATTATCAGCAGAGATGGTGATAAATAAGTTATTTGCATACAATTTTGCTCTTTTATTGTTTATTCGTTGTAATTTAACATTCTACATCAAAATTTCTTTAATGCTATTTATAAATTTAGTATTTTTGAAAATCTCAAAACATTCCACCTCATTCTCAGTTAAGTCCCTGCTCTTTCGTAAGTTCTTTGGATAAATTTTTTAATTTTACGCAACACTTGGATCATAATTCAAGTCTTGGACACTCGGAAAACAACTTCACATGAATTCAATCCTCCCCCCCCCCCAAATGCGGATTTTTTAACTAGACAGTTATCGAACGCTGGACTGAGAAGCGCCGTAGGCAGGTGAATTGAAGACTTCAATTGTTTAACAATATTTAGTTGCTAAACATATAAATTTATAAAATGCGCAAATTATATGAATTGTAAAGCATTAAGATATATTAATCCTTTAATTTATTCTGCCCAATTTTGATTTTTCGGTGTTTACTAGAAATTTTTAAAATTGTCTCCATTATATGTTAAGGTATCTCCAACATAGAAAAATATTGTTAGTTTTTGTTTTTGTGCCTCCCTAACGAGTGAAATTAATTAGCCAATTAGCTAATTAATGGATTATCCTTGAAAGAAGATATTCTATCCATAACGACTAATGGAGCAACAGTTATGAAAAAAGTTGGAAAGTTGATTGGTGCAAATCAGCAATTGTGCTATGCTCATGGAATTATGGATATATTATACCAAAGTAGGAGTAATGGATATATTATACCAAAAAAATAAAGAACATAAGAATCGAAATACTGTGGATATAGAAACTTCGGATTCCGACTTTGAAGAGAGTGAGTGATATTGACAATAAAGATAATGACAATGTAATTGTTGAAGAGGATATTGCTAATGAGGGTGGAGTATTAACCCATCAAGACTTGCTTCCTATAATTTATAAAGTTCGAAAAATTGTTAAGATATTTAAACATTCCTCTACAAAAAATGCCATATTACAAAAATATATACTAAAAGTAAAACAGAATATCTGTTAATATTAGATTCTAAAACACGTTGGAACAGTTTACTCCTCATGATAGAGCGATTTTTGAATCCAATCCAAAAAGCAATAATCGACTTAAACCTGTAAATAAATTTTTCAGATAGTGAATTCGACTTAATATTCAGAACTGTATCAGCTCTACTTCCAATAAAACTGACAATTGAGGCATTATGTCGGAGAGATTCTAATTTATTAACAGCTAATGCAACAATAAATTTCATGTTGCAGTCATTGAAAGAACAGCACTCATCACTATCTGAAGAATCATATATTACATTGAAAAATCGCACAGAAGAAAGGCATACCGAAATAGAAAATGTCTTATGGTATATTATAATGATTTTAAAAATGAAAAAGAGACTAACCAATTCAAATCTGATAAAGTTTAGAGTAAATTTTCTTAAAATGTTTTACCCACAAACCTATCCCCATTCAGAAGAATTCAGTTCAATTATCGAAGATTATGATGATACTAATGTCGATAGTGAAAAGGAATTGTCTCTTGAACAAAAATTAGAATTCGCGATAAATAAAATTTTAACGAACCAAAATACAATATAGAAATCGGTTATATCCAAAACCATCCGACGAGAAATCTATTTATTTGAAGATGAGGGATTTAGAGATAAATACTTAGTATATCGCGCATTGCTAACAGTACCACCAACTAGCGTAGATGCCGAAAGAGCGTTTTCGACAGTTGGTAATTTCTGCACAAAATTACTTTTCAGGCTTAATGACAGTACAATAGATGCATTGTTTTTTAAGATCACTTTTCAAAAATTTGTAACAGTACCACAGACTGAATAGTAATATTTACTTTTTTTCGTGATTTAAATAAATAAGATGCCCCTTTACTTTTTTGTGATTCTTTATAAACTGTTATAATTTATAGGTTATAAATAATTTTTTGTGATATTTACACTCGATATTAAAACTGGTAAATAAAACGAAGAAACACCTGTGTTTTCTTTCTTTTTCTACAATTTCTAATACCGGTATTAAGATCCAAAAAATACCGAATACCGGTATTGAAATTTTGGTCCGATATTGCAATCCCTAGTTGTGTACTTTGTAATACAGTAGAGAAAATCGTATATGCTTTTTATATGACCTTTGTTGGGCCGATTCAAACTAAATTTTGACACATAATTGCTAAATTAGTAATTACAATATATAATTAAATTAATTCATTTTTTCCAGATATTATTCGATAATAAGAGGATTAGATTCGAAGTGGACTTTTCCTAGCATTTCTTGCATCTCCAGTACATAATTTTCATGGTTGGCACTTCTGCTAGCTGACAGCTTGCAGAACCTTTATTGCATCAAGTCAACGGAATCGTCCCTTTGATTGGAAATTTAACATATTTCATATGGTCAACAAACATTTGAAAAATTAACGCGTCAATGATAGGCTTGTTGCCTTGATTTCAAATACTATCAATGTATCAGTATCAATAGTTATTACATTGTTAACAACACTAACATGTCTAATTATTCTAAAGATTTCTTATTTTTGGCGCAGCATAGTCTTATTTGATTCTTGTGCCATTGGTATTTAACTAGTTCTTTATTAAATCCAATAATATTTTTTATTTTTAATTTGTATTAGTAATGCTTTTGGAAATAGATCTTAAACTTTCGTTTATGCATGCGATATCTGTTTATTTATTTCCCATTTTGATATTTAGCATCTGTCTAACAAAGAAGAAATTGCTGTACATCAATTAAGAGATAAGAGGTGATGTATAACATTTTCCAGTTTCTTTGTAGAAATACATAATTTTTAATTTTTTTGAATATGAAGTAATTTAGAAATTTATTTTATAGAAATAAGAAATTTATCTTTTAGATTTTATCGTTTCTACGAATATTGCTTGAAAATAATCCTTCATTTTGAAATTTTGAATCCTATAATGACGATTCAGTGATCAGATGCTTATCAGTTAACGACGAAGAATGCCACTGCATTATTCAAGTGCTAAGCAACTGGACTTAATTAAATGTATTGTAGGAGCCAGTTAGGGAATTCTTCAAGTTCATGTAGTGAGAATATTTTCATTTTAACAATTAGAAGTAGATTGGAATCTGGCATCAGAGCATTTTTAACAAGTTAAATGAAATTCAACAAATTGGAAATATTGTGTCATTCTGTTCTGTTTCACTTTATTTCAAATAAACTTTTCCTATAAGAGAATTAAACATCATTTTTAATCAATCTCTGGATTATTTATCCTGTACAGAGATTGAAAAAATAGATGACAGCTCTTAATATTTCGAGTTTGTACGGATCCTGGTCATTAAGCTATCGAAGAAATATAAAAATATGTTGACCATTCAAAAATGTTCTGGATATAAAATTACTATTATAAATTACACCTAAAGATATGCTTAATTTTTTTGGTCAATAAATTTTGGATAAATAAGTGTTGAAATAAGGAAAAAGTCTTGCAGATAAAATTTTTTTTCATTTATTCATTTATATTTTCTCCATTCAACTTTAAATGTTTGATTTACTATTTTTCCTTTCTCTGAATTAAAAATTTTGTTTTTAAAAATTTACGAAATTCATTACTATTTACTTCGAAATTATAGAATCCTACAATATTAAACTCATTTATCTTTTATTTAATATTAGTTGATATATTTAGTTTTGTGAGAGATGAAATTTTCGTGCTTTTTTCATTAAAGAAAAATTAACCGCTTAGTTTATTTTCTTTAAAACTTCATTACAATTCTATTATATTTCAGAAATTGCGAGAGAATTCTGATTTATTTATAACATAGTAGCCTTTTATAGTAAAGGTAAAAGTTATCGCATATCAAATCAGCTGTTAAAATCTCCATCTTATAAACCTCAAACGAGAAAATAAAAATGTACTTTGTAGCAGTTGCATTACTCTTATCTTCTCTTTTGGATACTAGATGGCGATGCCTCATTAGGCCATCCCACAGTGCATTGCGATTGTAATTAGAATGAAATGTGATGCTGAACTGTGAAGCCGCGCGCGTGAATGTCTTGTCTTTGTGTTAGTGTATGTTTAAGTGTGTTAATGTGATTATTAAAGAAATGTTTCCAACAACATTCGTCCTGTTGCTTCCTGCACAGATCATAATAATCTACATTCCACCACAACTTAATATTAACATTAAAGAGTTGAAACGTAGTTTCGCATTAAACAAGCCGTCTTACGCAATTTATTTTTAAAGGGAAAATTATTTAAAATACAGAAATTATTTCTACTATTTGTAAATTTATTTTTAAATAAAATGAAAAAGTTTGTTCCAATTTTTTTAAATATTTTGCAGATTCTCTAAAAATTATAGATTGTCTGAAATAATTTTTTAAAAACTCGGAAAGCTAAGCTTTTCTTCTTAATTTTAAACATTTTTTAAAGAATTACTAAGCTTTGAATTAAATATGTAATTAAGCAAAGGATTATGTTGGTTGAACATTGAGAGTGGCAACTTAAATGTGAATTTTCAACATAGAATATGAATGCATTTGTATTTTATGCTGCGAATTTTTAGCCGTGAATTTCAATATTCTTCGAATGTTACAAGATATATGAAAATTTTTTAAATAACGGGAAACTCTTAAACGACTTAAAGAAATATTTTTCAGTATCAAGAAATTAAAGTAAATCTTATTTAAATGAGTATCTTTATCATGTTTTGGCTTTATCAAATTCCGTATATTAAAGCATTATTAGGTTTATCCATGTAATTTGTTGAATAAAACGCATATTCAAAATAAAAACAATTTTAAGCAGGAAAAAAATTAATTACTTAATTAACTATTCTAAAGATTTCATTTACATCTATCTTATATTTCGCATTATTTGTAAAATAAATCTTGAAAAAAAATTAAATAATCAATAGTTTGGATTATTATAGGATATCGACTATTTAGTTTTTAATTATATTGCTTAAACAACAGTTAAGAATATTCTTGGCACGTATTGTCCTTTACATTTAATCTTTATCATGCAATAATTCTTACAAGGCAAACAATAATGACAATTTTCATCATTTTTTAATGTTTAACCAGATCTATCATAAAAATTTTTCATCGTTTTCCAATCTTTTAATAAATAAATTTGTTTGAGAAACAAGCATAAAAAACCCAATTTGAGTAATTTAAGTTACATTTTCTGTTAAAAAATATGGCAGTTGCATATAATTTTTACAAACACGCTTCCTAATATGTAAACATGATTTTCCCAATTTTAAATTTCT
Source organism: Argiope aurantia (assembly GCA_026543865.1). Classification (NCBI taxonomy): domain Eukaryota; kingdom Metazoa; phylum Arthropoda; class Arachnida; order Araneae; family Araneidae; genus Argiope; species Argiope aurantia. The sequence continues at coordinate 193,279 of JAPMOR010065162.1, forward strand.
TCTTTTTAACTTGGAAGAAAAAGTCAAGTCTAAGAACTGAAATTTGACGGAATGAATAATTTAAAACAGATACGTATGAGACGATATTAATCCACTATTTTTTAAAGTAAAAACTAAAACAAAGCCCATTTTTTAAAAAATTTCCGAAAAATAAAAATTTTTTAATTTGTTGTCTAAAGTCTCTATTGGGATTCTTTGTTTTTAAAATTTACTTTAAATGACAAAATATAAGATGAAAGAAATGCATTGAAACACCAATCAATAAATCAAAGCATTGAATATCGCGTGATATGACCATGGCGACCATTTATGAAGTTTCGAAATTTCTATCCTTTTTAATAATTTTCTTTTTATTATATTTAAAAATATGACAAGCGTATAAATACAAAATTCATATTCTGTCATAAAATGAAGGTTTTCCAGGCGTTATTGCAAATCGATACAGTTTGTTGATTGAGTAGTCGTTTACTCGGCAACTGCTTTCAAATTTCGATTATGATTGTTTCTTTTTGGTTAGTCTCAGGTACTTGATTGAAAGATCTATGCGAAAACACAGGAAAAACATCGGTGGTTATAATGCTGCATAAAAGAGCTAAGAAAAAGAGGAGAGAACTGAAGTGAGAAAAGCTCGATGAATGTTTGTAATCTGTTCGATGAAATATGATGTAATATTCAAACGTCTTCAGTCATTCAAAGACCTTTGGCGGAAAATGTAAAATTCTTATTGGTCACTAGGTGCCATTTTAAAGTTAAAGAAATTTTTTTTCGTTATTTTCAAGAAAGGCTGTTTGTTAAATAAAATAAAAACATGTATTATTTGAAAAAAAAATTAAAAGAATAAAAACTTAATTTGCTAATGAAGAAGAAATTAAAAATTTTTTCATTATAAGAGCATTTGACAGATAATTCTGAATAAGTTTTAGGATAAAAGACATTCTCTGGAGTTAAATAAGTAAATAAGTAAAACCTAATAATTGAAAAAAGATCTTTGTTGTATAGAGTTTGTTGTTATCTAAGAGCAAGCAAAAGTAAGAGCACAAGTGAGTGAACTTACGTACAAAAATAGATTTATATCAATGCGTATCAAATCCAAAAACAACTGAAGTACAGTTATAACTGTATTGAAAATTTTATGGCAAGTGTTTATATAGAATTACAAGTGAATTTGACTTGATTTCTGATAGGAATAAGTTTATACTTATCAAAACGTTAGATTTTTTAGAAATTTTTTCTGTCTCAAGACTGTATATTTGTTACATAAGCACGAAGCAGCAGAATAAAAACAGAAAATGTTGAATTAATATTTCTCAAATAGAGATGGAGTATTTTATTAAGAAATAAATTTGAATTCAGAAGGAAGAATTACAAATATGGGTAAAGAGCAAAAATCTGTAATTTGCTTCTCTTGGGAAGAAGGACGAAACATCTTAAACGCAAGAAGCCATTTAGATCAGAAAAAGAATCGAAATCCTCAATCCAGGAACATTCCAAAGTTTTTGACGATATTTCTTTATTTAACTGGCTTCATTGAAACCATTGGCAGAAAGACAAAGCATCATATTGCATCGTATATAATCGGTATTGTAATACTTCTTGTTTTTGTAGATTTTTTTTCTATGTCCAAATACGACTCAGAACGAATAAAAATTACAGTAGCATTTCAAACTAGCTACGTTTTGACCATCATTGCGTGGTGCTGGAATCAAAGGAAAAAGTCACAGCTGACAATCCTTTTGAGAAAGATCCAAGATCTACAATCAGATTTTCCCAGAAAGATCATAAAATCTCTTGTGATTATAATTTGCCTTTTGCCTTTTTTGTATTCCGCTTCTTTGATTGCCTTTTTTGAAAAAGAAGACGCGAAGCTTTACTTTTATGGATTCGATGTAAAGCACGAATGGGCAATGCTTATAGTTATGGTATTGAAAAACACTATTCATTGCATTTTGTACCCATGTATAGCTCATGTCGTAGCTCTTGCATACTGCATACAATGCTCACTTTGTTCGACAGGAATAAGTTATCTGAATATAGAAATTACTCAGTGTGCTATTAAAAATTTTTGTATACCCATACAAGTAAATATACTGAAAAGGAAGACACTGATTCAAGATATTCTGCTTGATATTCAAGATATATTTTCTGTCCCGATTTTTCTTATAATCATTGGCAACGTTTTGATGTGTAGTAGCATTACAGGATGGTTTCTCATCAACGATTGGAGTGAATCCGGCAATGTTTGGAAAATGAAATCAGCATTTTATGTCATAAATGGCTTTATGAACTTGACCGCAACTCTCTGGGCAGCGAGCGGTCTCAACATTTCGATGAACAAATTCAAGGAGATTTTTCATCAGAAAACACATAAGCGACTGCTTCTCTACGACACAAAAGAAGAGCTTTACCTTAAGAGGGATTTATTGGAAGAACCCGATTTTTTATTAACGGGATGTGATATTCTTTCTTTTAAGAGAAGCACAATTCTAACTTTGCTTGGAACTTTACTTACCTATACTCTACTTGTCATGAATACCAATTAAACGCATGCACAACAGCACCTTTTAGAGATTTGCATAAAATTACTTGGAGTCACAATTAAGTTTTCCATTTTATTAAAGCAACTTGTTATTTAAATTGCTTCATTAACTGAATAGAGCTTTTAGTATTTTATAACAAAAGATAAATAGTTGTATTTAAATTTATTTATATTGTATAGCTCAAAATGTAGTGCATTTCTTAATAAGTAAAATGAGTACTTCTTCTCTTTTAGGATTCGTAAAAAATTAAAAATGAATGCTCACTTTTCTATTTTATTTCATATTATTTCTTTAGTTTTCCTTTTGTCGCCATTTTATCTGTAGTGGCAAAAAGAAAGATTTTTCAATACTAGAAAATAATTCATACCAGCTTAATCATCTGCTGAAAACAAACCTTTTAAGTAAAGAGATTCTATAGATAATTATCACTTAAGCTTTGACATGAAAGTGTGCTTCTTTAGCTCATTATTTATGATTTAAGCGTATTATGACAGTAATGATCCTCATTTGTTTTTTCTTAAAACTACATTTCAGATTTAGAATAAACTCAGTAAAATATAGTTGCTATATGCTTCTATTGTACACGAAGTTAAAGGATTGGAATTGTACTGCTCTTGATTTTAGTGTATATTACGCATAAAGATATCTATAATGTTTAATAAAAAATGACCGCTCTTCTCTATCATACGGTCTAATGCTTTTGATTGGGATAAATGAAAATACTCTACTTGTGTTTAACTCCATCATTTCCACTAATTATCTGCTATGATGTTGATTTTTTGATTCCGAAATTTTGATGTTCTCCAAGATATTCGCTTCGAAAAATATTATTAGAGAAAACAATTTTTCCATTATCTTAAAATTAAAAGATAAATAATGATAGTTTTGTAAGAACAGCTATGACCAGGAAATTATCGACTTAACGTATGTAAAGACATCGAAGGCAAAAAAAGGCAATAAGAGATGCAGTCAAAACATTTATGAACTCAAAAGAGGCACCCCTGGATTGGAAATGGAATTATAGATAGATTAGTAATTGAAAAGCGATAAAGTTATTTCTATTAGATTTTAAGAGACATGGGAAAAATTATCTTGATGTTGCAATATTAGTTTCAACAGCTTGTTGAAGTGAAAGTGCTTTTACTTTTAAATTTAAATTTTGAAAAAAAGAATGAAGTTAAATGCGATAAGGCGAAAAAATAATACGAATACCCATGAAATAAGAGAAAACCTTTATTCATAGGGGACTGAAGTACCGTTTGACTTAATCACAAACTGTATGCGACATGGATCTTGCATAGATGTCAGGAACAACATTTAATGGAATATGAAGCCGTTCTTCCCCAGGAGCAATTCCGAAAGTGTAGATGGGAGGGTCGAGCACGAAGTTTTGACTCCAAATATCCCCACAAATGTTTAATAATGTACAAGTCAGGAGACTGGGGGAGGCAAATAAGATGTCATACTTCCTCCTCATGCTCTTAAAACCATTGTTGGACGATTTTGGCAGTTTGAATAGAAGTGTTGTCTTGATAAAGTTACCATTCTCCGAGAAATAAAGAGTAGAGAAAAGGATACACCTAATCTCCCAGAATAGCGATCTAGTGAGCAACTGTAAGCCTTCCATGCAGAGTAACAAACTGCCCAAGACAAAGTCAACATATCGCATCTCATACTATAACGGAACTACCTCCATGCTTCACAGACGGCTAGAGACAATCAGGAGAAAATGTTGCGATGAGTATTCTCCCCACATAAACGAGTTTAATTGTCTGAAATATGGGGAAGGTTGATTCATCAGATCAGATGGTTTGTTGCCACTGTTGTGGGGTACAGGTTCTATGTATTTTACATCATTGGCGTTTCTGAAAAACATGACGTGATGTTATTAATTTTTTACGAATTGCAACTGTTCCATAAACATCAAGAAGCATCAAGTTCCCTTCAAGTTTGAAGCATCAAGTTCCCTTTGGACAGTTTTTGCTGAAATGGATCAATTGTTTATCTCAGAAATTATCTGAGATAAATATTGTTTGGCTTTCGGGCTACCTATACGAAACACTCTTTTATCCCTCTCAGTAAGCGTTTATTTCAGTTCACTGTTGAGCTTCCACAGATGCCACATTATCTCATTTCGTGTATGCTGTCTTAAAGGTTGACACAGTACCCTCTGCGAGTCTCAAATGATTGACTGTATTCGTCCCTGAGCAACCAACTCGCCGTATTTTAACAATCTTGCTTTTTTTAAAACTCAGTAACATCAGTCATTATTGAGTTTTTTAGAGAGTATAGTAGACACATGCAGCAACACCTATGACTAATGTTGAGCGACTGTGACTGACATCTTACCTTTCATAACCATTAAGTGGCAAACTTGAGTGCAAAGTAACATGTTGGTTCTTTGAAATGAGCCATGCCTTCCTTTTCATTCGTATTCGTATTATTTTGCCACACACACACACACACACACACACACACACACACACACACACACAC
>JAPMOR010065177.1:0-42404 GCA_026543865.1 Argiope aurantia
GAAAAGACCACTTCCGCTAGTTTTGTATGCGATAGTTTCTGAAGAAGTTTTAGCTAATAATTGTGGATAGTTGAGAATCAATTTTACACCGCACTAATCTCAATGTACGAGGAGACAAATATTAAAAAATGGCTGACAGAATATTTTGATGAAGGATTAACTAACAGTACTTTTTAAGGGTGAAAATATTTTTAACCCACAGAGCGGCTAGCTGTAAATATTCCAATGCAACCATTTTAAATACAGGTTATTCCTTAATTAATATGATATCAAGATATTAGAAAGTACTTCTTCTTGTCAACCTTGCTGCCCCGCCTAATACAAAAATAAAATTCCCGGCTGAAATAGTTTTTCTGCTCCATAATTTTAAAAAATAATTTCATACGCCACCTATACGCCACCTTCAACATCATAAATATATGCGCCACCTTTATTTGAAAAATTCTATGCTTTTATTAATTAACTAATCAACTATTTTTCTTTATCGATGTTATTTCTTTATTCTTTTTATATATAATCACTCCGGAGTTCTGATTTAGAGTATTTCTGCTAACATCCAAGGCGACAGACGTTAAAACATGTAGGAGGAAACTCCATCGTGTTTTTAGCAACCATCAAATTGATATGTCCATTGACTGGCTTCAAAAAGGAGCTCGATGATTGATTACATCGACTAGCAACTCAGACATCCCTTATTTGTGTTCAACCACTCAGCGTTATCAGAAATATTTTCTTATTTATTTAGTTTTTTGCATAAACGTAGATATGTTTTTATTTTAGCACGTTTCTTGTCTTAATTTCTACATCTTCTACAGCTCATTTTCTACAGAAAAGGTGCTTCTCTTTTCCTAGCAATGCATATTTTCTGGATCCAAAAGCCTTTCGCCTGCGCTTAGGGATAAGATTTTTCCCCCAAGCTCATCTTATGCTTTTTTCATTTTCTTTTTGAAGAGGATTTTATTTCATTTTTTTTTCCATGAAATTCTTCCCTTTGCCTGGGGGATAGCATTTTTCTATTCCCTTTTCTCTCATTTCACATGAATAAATAATGCAACCACTTCAAACTCTATTTTTAGTTCAGTAGTTAAGTTTCCACCTGCAAAGCTCTTTTTTTCCTTCTTATTCGCACTCCACACGCAGTTTTGAAACTGCATCACGCAGTTTGGGAAGAATTTTCATCTCGGTTATTTATTACTTTTTATCGTCTGCGCCGTTTTATGATGCAATGTTGATGATAAAATTTGATGCCATGCTGTTTTATATTGTTTTTGAAAAATTGAAAGTACTTCATTTTCATTTCGCATATCGTTAAATATATTTTCTGTCTTATATGAAATTTATTATGCACAGCCGTCAATTTATTACGTAGTTTTCTATTTATTTGATGAAGTTTTACTTTCAAGTACCAAAGAAGATAATCCTTGGTATAGTGATGTTTTCGATGTATATTATGTCGCGAAATTCAAAGCTTGTTTAAAACATATAAAATTCGGGAAATGCAACATTTTTAGAAACTTGAGTTTATCTTTTTGCATCAGTATCATTATTGTTAATTTTATGTATTATTGTTACTAATGTTTTTGCAAAAACTTAAATAAGAAAAAAAAGAAAAAGAAATAATGTATATGGTACCTATCCCGAGATGCTTATTTTTTAATTGAAGTATTTTTTTTCTTTTTAACGAGCATAAAAACTCAAAATATACCCATGAATTGCCTCTGGTAATATCATGAAGAATTTCTGAGATCCAGGTATCAGAGCATAGAGCATATTATATACAACAATATTGCCCAATATTATACCATACTTTAGTCAATATTATATAATAATGCAGAATTTCCTATTCAGTTTTACTATATATGATTGTTACTGGGGAAATATATCATTATCTTATCCTTTGTTAGAGAAATAAGAATGTTAGGGTAAGAAGTAGTTTTTAGTGTATAATTTTCGATTTGCCAATTTTCTATATTTAACTCAAGTGAAATAAAATACATGCACACACATTTTTCTCCTTTACATAGCCGACATATCTAGTATATCTACCCCCCCCCCCCCAACCCTCTTCTAATTCCCTTGCTTCTTCATCGCAATATGCCTATAAGAATGCATTCAATTTTCTAGATCTACTTGATATTCAGAACTAAAACAACATTATTGTCAACATACAACAAGAAATTCTTCTGTAATTAGAACTGAAATTATAGATTCCACTTGCTCATCGGCATGGTGAAAGCATTTCCAAGGTATTGTTTCAAGATTAATAATAAAACAGGAAACCACTTTTTCAGAATTGTTCTTAAAGCTTTTACACATAAAAAATTTAATTTTTTTTTTCCCTTGCTTAACCTTAGCTGGTTCATCGCATATTTTTCTATTAAATTGTGCATTGTGTAAGGAAGAATTTTTAGTTCATAGACGAACAGACGAGTTCTCGAAATATTTTTACGTCAAAATGGCAACGCCTACAGAAATTGTTTTAGAAGGTTTCAATAGACATTTAATTTTAAAAGAATTTTATTTCCAAGTGCTTCTAGTAATCAGAGAAAGCGAAACGGACTCATTTGCTAGGTCAATACAGCAGCTACTGGAGTCAATATTCACACCCCTTTCAAAATGCTGTTGACACTCACTTCGTAAACATCAGTTTTAGAGAGCGGCGCATGCGCACGTTCCACTCGTAGTATTGATTACCCCTCCCTTCCTCTGGGCGAGGGTCATTCTTCCGGGCGAGGGGGAAAATGAAAGAATCTCTTTTGGCTAAGGTAAACAAATAGAAAATACCGGAAAACGAAGGATGCGCATTAGTGTAGATGAAAGGGAAGATCGGTGACGCCACTGACGGATGATCGCGGGACGTTTAGGGCTTCAAGAAAGGGATAGAATAAGATTTGAGTTGATGCCGGAGGATCTTTTTGAAAAATTATGTTGATTCTTTGTAGGATGTGTTTTAACATGCAAATAATAATACCGCTACGTTGCTTGCTTTTACGTCTGTTTAATATTTAAGATTTTATTCCGATTCAAAGAACAAAAATTTGCTCGAATTAGCTAGAATCCTTTGAATTTCTCTTCTTGCAGAATTGTTCGTGTTCCCTGCCCCTTTTTATTTTCTTCATAAAATGAAAAGGCACCTATTAGAATTCTGAAAGCTAATTTATTTTTATAAAAACACAAAAAAGGTATTATTTATACAACAAAGCTCCAAGTGTCCTTATTCATTGGAACCACATTCGGTTTAAATAATCGGATAAATAAGACAAAAGTTTATTTCTTATAAATAAAGAAAATTTATTCATAATATATTAATGCAGCATTCATGTTGCAAAAACAATGTTTTTAACATTTTTTGTATATTTTTTAAAATAATTTTTGAACATACGAGTCAAATATAATTATTTCACTATCTTTACTCATTTTCAATATAAAAAAAAATTATTTCCATTTTTTGCCCCTTCCAAATCGATCCCATTAATTGAAGTTCGGGTTAAAGGATCTAACCCGAATTTCCAATGTACCAATTAACTCGTGATAATAATGAAAGAAAAATTATATTCGAATGATATAACAGAAAAATATAACGTTATACATAATAGATTTGCTAAAAAAATGAACTAAAAATCAATCAAGAAAAAACAATTATGAATGAAATTAAAAATAAATCTTACAAAATGAAAACAAATTAAAAAAGTCAAAATTTGCTCCATTATTGCTATTACAGCGAAATTTAAACGTAATAATGCTTTTATAAACTAGCTAAACTAAGACTGTTTTGTTATACTTACAAAAAGGAAAAATATTTCGGGAAAATTTTTAAATTTCATATAAAGTTAAAATTTAAACATTAGAAGAAAATTATGTGCCCCAATTAAATTAGCATTATAAGTACACGACTTACTGCATTTTAACATATTATAAAAATCATTCTTCTGCAGTAATCCACCATATATTTAAATACTAATGATCTTATCAATTTCATTATTAAAAAGGCAACATTTTAAAGAAAAGAATAAATCTTTTAATTCTATATGCATGCATATCAGGAGAGTTTTTACTAAATGTAAACATTTAATTTCAAATTTATTTTCCTGATTCTAATTCGATTTTATTTGCTCTTATTTAAATACAGCATCAGTATATACCCCAAAATTTCACGATAATTTTTATTCTATGTATGCAAGGTTCAATTCTCGAAGCGATCTTAACAACACTGAAAACGAGAAACTTGAAAAACTGGGCCTTCGTTAAAATGTTGTACTATAATCTAAAAATGTATATTCAGTCCCGTTTTCATTTAAATTTTTGTTATCGCAGCAGGAAGATAATTATTTCTAGGTTTCATTTATAAATGTCTTGGTTCTGTAATAAAACTTTATGCAGAAGTATTACTTTAAATTAAATAATCATCTATTTATGAAAACTTATTGACAAATAATGGTTAAAACTTTAAAAAAGGCCTGTATTAAAGAACTTGATTTGAGTCCTTGATTATTTATCTGTTTGTGTTGTCAGGATTCGAATTTTAATTCAAAGAGCACCACCATGTACTCAGCTAATTAAAATGGCCAATTAGAATAATTGAAAAGGAAATTCGAAGTGACGGATTTAAATACTTTGCGACCTGAGGCAGTAAACATTATGAGGTGTCTCTTTTAATTAGATGGTCGATCTAGTTCTACATGACAACACATTTTAACAGTATTAATAATTTATTTGAAGAAAATATTTTTTTTTTATTTTATTAACTTTGCGAATACATATTTGTGTTTATAATGACTCCGAACTGACTGGCATTTACACAAAATTATTGAAGTAGATATTCGGTTTTATAAATATTTTAATTTTTAAGTGAATAATTGTCTGGTTCGTCGATCTTCTAACTTCTGAATCACATTAATATAAAAAAACAGAATTCTTCTTCCTTAGTCTGCAATAATAAAAGAAAACCACTCGATTAAATACTAGATGAAACAATGAAAAAGGTGTAAAAATATAATTAAAGTTCAAGAAAATTCATGCAAAAAATAAACTTTTATTATCGAAAATACAATTTTTAAAATTTTAAAATAGCTTAAAAGTTAGATTTGTACGATAACATATTCGGAAGTTATTTCAGAAAAATGATAAAATGTTCACTTAATTTTAAATTAATTAAAATTCTAGATTACATTTCATTAAAATCACTCCAAGTATACATCACCACCTTCAAAAGAATATTTGTACCAAATTCGATAACTCTAGGTTCAACTGTTTTTTCTATAGAATGTCAAACACTCACAAATAGATATACATACATTTCAACTTTATCATCAGTCAAGATTAATTTAAAATAGAGCATGAAGTAGTATTTTGTATTCTTTGCATTATGTATTTTTTTCCTAAAATTATTTACATGTTTTAAAATTTGTTCCGTTGTGCTTTGTAACCTTCTTGACTAAATCTGACCCTTATGCTATAAAACTAAAAACAACAACAAAAATGAAGTGATGTTTAGCCGTCATTGAGTCTTTTATGAGCAATAAACCCTCTAAAGCGACGAAATACGACAAAACATACAAGCCGATTCCTTTTATCCAACAAAAAAAAATGATATCGAAACTTTTTTTATTGGTTTATACATAAAATTAGGTGAGTCATCATGCCACTCCGAAGCGAATCATTTATACAGTGGATTGGATTTCCACTTTAGTAATAATACGATATATTTTCGAGTTGGCGCTGTACCATTTTATTTTTAGCAGTTGAAACAGTTCTAAAATAATATCATAAAGTATTAAATGTTAAAAATAAAACTGGTGACGACATTTCTTTCCTTTTTATACAGAAGTTGATTTTATTTTATTTCTCAGACTTTTAAATAGATTTATTTATTGGAAAAAGGTTAATATTTATATTCATATGTTTTGTCTTCAAATGTTATTTATTGTGATAACATTTACGCTGCTGAATTTCAGTTTCTTTCTCTATTTGTATTAACCTTTGTTTAAAGAAAATAAAAGAGTTGCGCTATATTTCTTTTATTGCAGTTGATGAATTTATTCATTTAAAAGATTGTAATATAATTTTTTTAACTTTAGTATTAATTTAGTATAGTTAGTTTTAATACAGCCACGGGCATGAAAGAACATCTGCATCAGATTTTGCATATCTGCACAGATTTTGGATGAAGTTCATATAAACTTTGTCTAATAGTCCGCATATGAACACGATAATTAAGAGCCTCAATGTGCTAGACGGAAGAAGTTGTGAAATGTTGCGATGTTGTTTTCGTTCAATGAAAAGGAGGGTGGAGAGTCTTTTGAAATCCTTGACCGCATTTTTGCCCTCAAAGCAAATTCGAGTGAGAGTAAGTAAAAATAAATGGGTAAAAATCCTCAATTGGCCGCTTTCCAAATTAGGGCTATGCGATATACAATTCTGATCCCTCTAAATCTAAGCGATTCTTTTTTATTCTCGCTATACATCCCTTAACTATGTGATAGAATTTTTATGCTTTCAAGAACTTTAATTCTTTGTAATTCCTCATTCTTATAAATTCATTATTCCTCATTTTTTTTTTCGGTTATCATCAAGTTTCTTGAGTGAATAAAAATGAAAGTTTCAAAATTATTTTCAGGAGATGTTGCATTTCTGCAACTCCTATGGACAAACGCTACAATATAATCATGTTATACACAAGACTGAAAAATGATCCAAAATTTTAGACAATAGATTTAATACATGTTTATTTTTCTAGGCTTAACTTCCAAAACCTACTGTAATTTCTAAAGTTATTTTCTTATTTAAGAATTGCTTTTTTTAGCATCATTATTACATTCGTATAGATAGCTAAAATAGACGTCCGCAAATGTATACGTTTTTTACTCAAATCTGACCAGATTATTTAGACTATGCTACTAAACTTGCAAGACATAACAAAAATAACGAAATAATCGTTAGCGATAAGCGAGGATAGAACCTGGGACCTTTTGGTTAGCAGTCCAGTAACTTAACAATTTTACCAAAACGATCGTTCGGGTAGAAGAGTTGTTAACTGGCTTATATGCTATTCACCACAAATCTTTGCATAATCTATAGCAAAACAACACATGGAATTTCCAATGTTTCTTCTTTGCAGTCCATTTTTCGTTTATCTAACTGCCGCAATATCAAAATAATATCATATACAGTAACATTTTCGAATTTTGAAAATAATACCTTTCAAACCTGAATTCCCAAATTCAAAATGTGTTTTCAGTGATCCTTTATCAGTCCATTTTCATTTCCACTTTCTTAATTCGAATTGCTTCCAAATAGCTATTTCCCGTTCAAAATAATTATTTTTCAGGAATAACTTGATGCCAAATAAGGTTTAAAACATCAAAAATATGCATTTTGTGGCTATCACTCACATCTTAACTGTTTCATTGTCTGAACTCAAATCATTTACAATTCTATAGCCTTCTGCTTACAGTTTGATAAAATACTACTTTTACAGGAACATCCTTACTCTAAAGGTGTTGCAAATCAACTTTCTTAAAATAATTGATATGAAAGGATGAGGGGAAAAAAATTGTCAGTTGGTTACATTATGCATTGCATCAAAAGACACTGCCAGCTTTAAATGATAGAACTGAATTCTTATATTTAATTCCGTTTTATGAAAGTAAACTTTATTTAAACAATTTTCGTTGTTGATTTGTAAAAATATTACTTTGATAGAATTTTCTAAAAGTCTTTATTTCAAAGACATGCATTTCTTTAAAACATCAGACACTCGCAGTTTCATAATCGCTTTATCTAACACATTTATGAAAAATTACCAATTTTTATGCATATTTCAATATTTTTCTCAAAATTCTTAATATCCTACTCATATTAAAAAGAGCGCCGCAAATTCATCAATTCTCGCTTAACATGGCGCCAACGTTTTTTTTTAATACTCTCAGAATAGAATAAAAGAGATTATAACCGCACGTCACTTATTTGAAGGCTAAATCTGGGCCTGGAATCTGTAATTAATGATAGTGAAATTTCTAACAATTATGCAAAATCTATGCATCATTTATAATCACCGTTTGAAAAAATATTTTTCAAGCAAGCAAATGACAAATTAATAGGATTTTGATATTGAATATGTAAAGCTCGGAATATCTTTTTAATGTAATTAGGAAAGTTTGCATTGTCGATTGACTAATTCCTTGACTGAAAAGCAGATAACATTAAGGTTTCTAAACAATACATTTTAACTGATATCAAAAATATTTTTTTTTTGGGGGGGGGAGTGAGAAAGAGGCTGTACATATCAACGCATTTTGCATTTAAAATTGGTTGAGTATCAAATGCGGACCTTTATTTTTAAATATAATGCCACTAATAGCTGTTTTAATATCTCGAGAAAATTTACTTGCAAAATTTCAGTGTAAACTGAAATTATTGATATTGAATGAATTATATTATGGACCAATGAGTGCTTGTCAAGATGTAAATTCATTGTTTGAACACACTATGCTGAATTGTCCCTTAGGGGTCGCGCTTAGAAAACAATTTTATATTTCATGAGGCAGTAAAAACCATTCGGAATTTCTTCATCTTTCCTCTTTCACCCAATTATCTTCTGAAATTTTACAGCAAATGTTTATTTTATTTAGATCTTTAAATTGGTATTGATATTCTCCGATTTTTATTGTATTGATGAAACATTGCAGTAATGAATTTGTATTCATTGCAACGTTGTATTGTAAGTGCAAACTTCGTGCGTGAATTTTATTTAATTGCTATTACAATCATCTGTTTGTTGTTTTTGCTTCTTGCACTTGTCATAGACACAAAGACAGCGATTTTAAGCCGAAATTGAGCGTCTCTTGTTTTCAGCAGCACCATCTAGGACCAAGAATATGATTTAGCCACTCATGCGTCACAACCCTTTTTACGGGGTGTATTTCATTCATACATCGTAAATTAGATCTGATTCGGAAAACTATCACCTCAGAACCAGTACCCCAAGTGGTATTGTCTCGACTTGAAGGACTTTGTGACTACGACAGATTTATACTTGCACCAGCCACCTTAGACAAGGAGAGTCTTCTGCCAGTGGGGTTCGAACTCACTATTCAAGGGATGTGAGTCCAACGCCCTACCAACCACACTATCTAGGTCTGATGCAATGTTCTTATTATGCTGTAATGAATTTGTAAATGTAATATTATGTTGCATTTCAAATGGTAGTCTTCAGTTAGTGTATACATGATGATGTGGGGGTTTGTTGCTTGCACACACCGGATGGTGTCTCACCCAAATGATCAGGAGTTAGCGTTTTGTCACAAGTGTGCCCGTGTTTCTCGATTGTGCGTAGTCTCTTTGCGTGACCACATCTCTGTTCCCTATGGTCTTTGGCTGGGAGGTCGTTAATTTCTGAATAACTAAATATTATTTTTATATGAAAATTTTTTTTACTTCCTTTTATGAATCATTAGTTTTGATTTTGGCAGCTGGGACACAATGATATAAAAACAATGTTTGCCCCATAACAGAACTGGTGTATTATAACGCGCCCTTGTCAATACATTTTAACTCCAATTTTACAATCTTCCCATCGCCGTAATCGATTTTGGGACACAAAAAAAAAGCGAAAAGTACCAACATATTGCCGCATTGAAGAAAGACTGTCGAATCTCCAAGGCCGAATGGTCATGGCACTGGTCTTGTGATCAAGACGCGTGGGTTCGAATCCCGCTAGAGACACTGAGATTAATGATATGTGTAAATACTTAATTCCTTTATTTCATGTTCCAGAAGATACTGGACATTTCTTTAGTTTACCAGACAAGTGTTCTGGACTTTTCTTACTGTCTCCAGAAGAGTATTCTGGAACTTTCTCTGCTTATATAAAAGCAGAAGATTTGTCAGTTACTGTATTCTCAGTTCTGAGTTCAGTTAATAAATTGGTTTAGGTCTACCTCTTGTGTGTGTCATTAAGTTCTATACTAAAGTATCTACGTGACAATATAATTAATATATTGCGGCCCGGTCAGTGACGTTGACATATTATTTTTTAAAGAAGTAATTTATTTTTAACTACTAAGATATGATACAAACATATTGTGTATTACTTATGTAATTTTAATGATATTATTTTAAATCTATAATATTACCTTCCTGAAATGAGAATCGCATTGTTTAAATGGGGAATTTACAAGTATTTTAAATGGATACTATGTCAATGATTCCTGTTTAGAAATTACGAGAATAATGGCGATATATTTATTAAAAACCGAGATTATTTTATTACATTTTGTATTTATATTTTCAATGTACGAAGGAGGAGCGACCTTAGAAAGTGCCCAACTTGTAAGAATATTAGTTTCTACATTTCCTTAATATGTTTTCATGGCGTTTTTTTCCATCAAATATAAAATGTGTTACTTAAAAAAAACTTAAACATGACAACAATGAATAAAAGACGGAATTTTTTTAAAAATATATTTACGTGTATGATTTTTAAGAAGTACTCATTTTTTTTTCTATTTTTAATTTTCACTATCTGCAGAAACATCTGACGTTCTCCATCAATAGTGCATACCCGGAGAAACTAGCTAATCATTAAAATTGGCAAGTAAATGAATAAAAGGACATTAAGGGAATCTGATTTAGATTCCGAAAAAAAAATGTTATGATTACACTGTTATGTATTATATGTTAAAAACGGAGTAAGAAGAAGAAAATGATACAGAGCATAAAATGTCGTACAAATGAGTTCATACACTGTGTATGATGTAAATTATCATATAAAAATATATTTCTACTATAATTGTGTTAAAGAAATTTTGTGGCCCAATAACCAAATTCCTTTTTTCCCCCTTACTATTTCCCTTGTTTGTTTTTTTTTGTTTTTTTTTCATTTGCCAAAAGAACTAGATGCATCATTTTGAAGCGAAAAAAATCCATAAAATAATTCGACCCCTTTTTTATTATTAAAACTATATATCTGTAATTGTAAATTAAAAAAAAGGTTTAACCAGTCTATTAAGCAACCTTTCCTTAAACTCTGTTCAGCTGAATCTCCACGCGCATCATCTCAAAATGCATTTTTATCACTTCATCTAAATTTTTCTTGCCTTTTTATTTTTTACCCCTGAAAGAAAAAAAAATGTAACAATAAATTTACTTAATTTTTAATTTTTTATGCACATTATGTTTTTCTATGTAAATAATATGAGAGGAGATGGTTAAGAGTATATGTGACTCACTTGAAACTCAAAACAATCAAAAAAAAACCTTAGAATGTTCTCGGAAAAAAATTGTAATTAAGTAAACAGTTTATTCTGACTATCTAGTTTAACGCAGCGCTTTTGGTAATTAAACTTGGCAACTTAATTAAAGTGGCGTTTAATTAACGATCGCAGCTGCTCAATTAATGTATAGTCTATCTCAGTTTTTATTGTTTTTCGCTATTTTACGATGATAGCTAATCAGATAATGTTTACGGTGTTCAGTTAACTCCGAATTTGTAATAAATATTTTTAATATAAAGTTGACCATGATTGGTTGTTCAAATATGGATGATGTTACCTACTTTTTTATTTATATTATGCTTCATGCTAGTCTTTCGATTACATTTTATTGATTGATTATTCGATACGATCTTCCAAAAGCTTTTAATATCTGGAATGATTAAAAGTTGGTATCATATAACAATCTATCAATTATTTGGAGTAGAAGCTCTCAAAGCATGGCACATCTAACATATGTTAACAACGTATGGCATATTTTTAATTTTATAATTTTTTAAATAAAAGAATTAATTAGAATGAGTATACAATTGTGCTCTTTTTAACATTCTTCTTTAAATTTATTATTTAAGTTCATATATTTTTGGCATCCCGTTAAATTGGTGTTCATGGCATCTAAAATTGGTGCCTGTTGGCGTCTGACTATATGCGTGGATATTGAACAAGATCTCATTTCATTTCAAGAAAAAGATCGTTTCACAGATATTTTATATAACATAAATCTTTAAAACGGATTTTACCATGGGTAATTTTTGCTGAAAAATAGTAGATAATGGGTATTTATATTGCAAAAAAAAAAAAAAAAAAAAAACTCCAAGTTTTCATGCCTTTTAACACATTATATCTTTGCAAAAACATATTTTCAGCCAAAGTATCAATAAAAAGTAAACGCAGAACACAATTGGCAATTTGACTTCACTTACTCTTGAAATTAATTATACAAATCCCGATATATCGATATAGTTAACTATGGAACAGGTTAAGCCGTCATATTAAACCACATCAATAAGAATTCCTAATATATGTTATCATGCAATATTACCACCTATTTATTGAATATTTTATTGCATACTATATTTTATTTTAATGTAAAAGTTTTATTATTAATGAAGGAGCGAATATATTTGAATAATATGAATTAAAAATGTTTTTTCTTTGATTATAAACATTTCATTTAAAATTCGTTGATTTTTAAATGGAAAATGTTTTTGATGATATAATCATTTTTAATTCTTATATAAATGTAGAAATTTAAAAAAAAAAGTTGAGAACTCCTCATTTAGATTTTAGCATATTCTGATGATTATGTGGTACTATAGTGGTTGTGTGTTTGTTAACCTCTCTAGGTATTCTTAAATATACACGTTTGCTTCAGTTTTATACCGAAGAAATTGGCTGATTAGTAAGTCCTATTAAAATGAAAACAAATTTTTTTCAAATATTTGGGATAAATCCCGATTTCGTATTTCTTTCCCTGAGTCCGGGGAAAGTATTATACTTTCAAATTTCTATTTTATTAAATTAAACATACTTTTTTGTTAAAAAATATTATAATTTCACAAAAATGATTGTTGGACAATGATTACAGTTTGAAAGCATCTAATACAAAATAAATAGATAAATCACACATCTCCATCATGTTGTGTTGTTGTGACTTATGGCAATAAGCTCGCTGACAGTTTTCTGTCAGAGATTTAAGCCGACTGAGCGTCTCTTGTTTTTTTCAGTAGCTCCAACTAGGACTTAGCTTCTTCATGCGTCACATGCGTTTGTACAACCCCTTTTTACATGGGGGCACATTCACACACCTCACAGATAGAACACAGAAGAAGAACAACCATGCCCGAACCGGGACTCGAACTCAGTCACGGGGAAGACGCGTTACCCTTATGCCAGGACGCCGGAGTATTCCTTTTATTGTAAAGATATTTAAACTGAAATAATAAATAACATTGAAAAAATCATTCAAGTTATTAGTTTCTTGAATATGAAATTGTTCTGATGAAAAAATGGATTATTTTATTATATGATCATGAAATGCGTCGCTAGCAGATATCTTTCCTATAAACTGTATAATTTTATGTTCCCCACAATAAATTACTTTTTTAAAAAATGCAAATCATCTCCAATCATCAGGACATCATATGCATTCTGGAACTTCGCGATCTTGGCGTTATTTGAAAATTGCCAAGTAAAGCCTGTGCCGTAGAAATAAACAAGTACCCAACAAATTCTTACTTCCGAGACAACAAAATCTCAACTTGGACATCGTAGAGTCGCAAATTCCGGACCGGATCCTAAAAACGTTCTACCAAGTTCAAAGGCTTTGTGAAAGTGTTGGTTTGTCAAATCAAATCCTTTCTCGCCGATTGGGAGTATGCACTTTTATCAAGGAGAGAGGACTGGACCGGCCTGTTCACCTGACCATATTTCAAAATTCCAAAGAAAATTAATGTAACTTCAAAGTAGAATTTTAATAAGCATGATTATTTCTTCTGCACCAAATTTACTTTCTGGAAACATGGTAGAAAATTTATATCTTTTTAACGCTATTTATATATAAATTTATTCATCGATTTGAAGAAAGGTTTTATCAACCAAATTTAAATCTTATTCTGGAAAATCATAATCTTTTTAAATAAAATTCTTAAGTTTTTTTCATTCGAAACTGACATGTGCTTATTAGAAATTTATCGGAGATCTCAAGTGTGCATATAAATCAGATGAAGTATTGACCCATAAGTGCAAAGAATTGGAAACATTGCAGAATCCCGCTATACACATCAAAAACGACGTGCCAATTTAGTTTTGGAATCCTCAGTTAATTTTTTGCAAGAAAAAAAACCACTTGAATAGACTTATTCATAACTTAATTAAAATACTCACTAAAAACTCTCAATTTAAAATTAATATCATTAAAAATTTCTGAAATACAAATAATTTCATTTTATAATATTGAAGGGAGTGACAGATACGTGTCATTTAATCTTTTTGCGGCACAAAAATGAGGCCATCATTTACGAAAACATTTATGCTTATTTGAGGTTGAGATCCAAAATTTGAGCCTTGCTTGCAAAAAATACAGCACAGGAATGAAATAAACAATACAATCAATTTATTTTCTCAGCATTCTAATATAAACTTTGTTAACATATCATCGGTCATGACATTTCTAAGATCTCTCAACAAATGCCAAAATATCTTACGCCATTGGATGTTAGAAAGCATTAATAAATGAAAGCAATTTTTTTTCCAAATATGTCTGGCTCTATATGATTGTTGGATTGAAATCCTTTATCCTGAGGCAATCTTCATTCAGTTTATTTTCCATCACCCCTTCGTTTTTGACAGCTAAATCAGTTCTTTCATATATTTCAACGGAATAGGAGAAATACGCCCTTTAATCAAATCATATTTTGATGCTATTTTGTTCTGTCTGGGGAAAATAAAAATAAATCCGAAAAAAGGTTGGATTAAACTTTATTTTTAGAGGAATTAATCTTTTCAGGTAATTGAATAGGCTGTGTGATATTACAATAAAATATAATTAAATCTAAAAAATTAATTCAGTCATATTAACGTTCCTTTTACTAAGATATGTCTCGCTGATTATAAACGAATATAATCATTCATAGTCATGCTCGAATAACGAGGATAAAGACAGTTCTGGAAACAGTGTCTCCTAATTTCAGCATAACGCAGATGAAAGGATGTTTAACATCCAGGAATTTAATGTGCAAGAGCCCGCAATGTAAATAGAGTTAAAGCTCTACACTTATCTTGTTAAAATTATTAACTTTATAATTTTTAAAGGCTGCATATATTTTGCGATTATACAGATAAGGCAACTCTGTTCATCCATTGGAGGAGGAGGATTTAAGATATATTAGCCTGTTTATTAATTAAATAAATTTGTTAAAAAATGTAATAAAATCTACGAATTATAAAATATAAAAACAGTATTGGCATTCTGTCACGTGCAATTAATTAGGTTTCAAACGTTCACTCAGATGGTATACTATTTATAAACACCAAAAGTTACTATAAATAATATTGTGCACACTTGTATGTCACTTATTCAAGAGTCATAATAAATAAATTATGCATTGTTGCAAAACTATCATGCTGAAAATTATCACAAAATAAATAATTAAATTTTGATTAAAAATATTTTGAAATTTGAAAATAAACTGACCCAAAATAAGTATTGCTTGAGTTCTGTCTAAATTGGTTATTGCATATAATTGCTAACTGTAAAGGCAAGATGAAGCATATAATAAGAAAAAAAAACATTTATCTAATTACTCAACAAATCAGTCAGACTTAAAGTTATCGAATTTAGCACGTAATTACTTCTTGGGTAATAAATATTCATTAAGAAAGAGTTTTTGAAAAAAATTAATGGAAAATTAACTGAAATATTGACATTTCCTACACAAAAATCATATTTACTCCACTTTAAAATTTAAATCAGAGGAAATGGTCCAACAAATAATAAACATGCTATCTCCTTTCCCATACCTATATTAAATAGTGGATATTGAAATGTCAATAAGGAACAATAAATACGAATTATAGAACTTTGGCATGAATCTAGTATTTTTTACTGAATCTAGCATCTGAATCTAGTATCTTGATCCATCTAACATTTTTCGTTTTCGAGTTGTTAACTTGTGTTCAGAGAACCGGATAGAACAGACTTCCTCAAAGTGGATTTCCTTCAAAATTTGATAGTAATCTACAAATTCGGTATAAAGACTACATACCAAATTTCATCTGTCTAGTTCAAAGCGTTTGTGTGTTATAGTGCTCACAAACAGAAGGAAGGACAAATAAGGACGTAAAGAAAAAAAATGTTTTTTGAATTTAGAAGGATTTAAAACGCGGAGGTAAAACAAAATCTCTATTCGAATTTTTGACGGTTGCAGTACTTCGTATATGAGAAAGTAAAAAATTAACTTTTCAGGAACACTATGATTTTTCTCTAGTTTTGATAAATTTTTAAGAATATTTTAAGCGCATTTTAGAACAATACGTTTTTTTATTATTTCAGTTATTGTTTTTATATGCAAGCGCATTGTAGCAATATTAATTATATTTTCGTGCTTCAGATCATTATTTTATAATTAAAAATACATTTTTAAAATGCAAACTCAAATCTAGAATATTGCGTTATAAAATCTTGATGTGAACGATCGAATCTTCTTTTTAAAAAATTTATAAAAGTCATCAGCTTTTCATTTATTTTAAATATTATATTTAGAGGCAAAACACTTTTAATAGAATTTGAAAATAATTAAAGAGTTTTAATTCCGAATTCGAATAATGTTTTACAGCAATTAAGAATTATTGATATCACATGCTAAATGCTTTTTTTACTATCTATAAATCTCCATTAAAAGTCTCATTAAAAATTTCTTTAGAAATATATTTCAAACTTTTTTCGGGCTTTTATTAGATTTGCTAAAATATCTCAATAACTTTTTTTGTTCAATTTTTATTTATTTGAGTTAAAATGATGAATTTAAATAAAAACCCAAAGTGAATTTATATTTTAATTTATCTATAGATTTAAATTTAAACTTGGCTTGTGAAGAAATAAATGTTTCACGATAGAAAATTTAAATATTTTTTAAACTTTTATTTTTAAAAATATATTAAAAAGACTTAAACTTTTCTTTCCAAATTCTTTGAGAAGAATAGCATAACGTAACTTATTTCAAAATAAAACTGATTATATCTTACTTTGAAAGTTAAACAATAAAAAGTGAGAGATAATTAGAGAAAAAATTTTCAAATTACCTTTTTTAAGCCAGAAAAGGGAAAACGAAGCAAATGTTTATGATAATTTGAAAATTGAGCTTGCTTTGCAATTATGAGGTCTTTTTAAGTCTTGTTTATCGAGGCAATGAATATGACATTGGGAACAATTATGACCGAACAGTGTACAAATATTTTTTTCTCGTTTTGCATTCATAAAGAATAATGAAACTCATTAAAATGTTGGGAAACTCCAATTTCCAACTATTCTGTTTTTTCCTTTGGGAATTATTCATGTATAGGTCACAAGGGAACCTTAGATTTTGGCCAGAAAATGGAATCAGTAATGAGAACTTTCAAAACTGAAAAATCAATAGTATTTAAAGCAAATCTGTATTTTATTGGGCGTTAAAATCCAAGCATTAATAAAAATTGTTAAGAAACTAATAATTATGACATTAGAAATTTTTTTCACTTGCAGGTAGTGATGAAATCCCAATTTAATGAAAGCTAATGCTTTTTCTTAAAATGAAGAATAATGAGCTTTTTTACTAGCCTTCTAAATATTTTTTCACAGTGCAGACGATAACTTTTTAAACAACGCGTCGCTCAGTATGAGAAAACGTTTAGCTATTAAAGCCTCTTTTAAAGCAGGTTTCGATTAATTCTTTATCACAATGAAAATAGCACAAAAGCTTAACTTCTTCATTAAAAGAAATGTAAACATGGACTTTATTATTTGGCACTGAAAATATATAAAAATAAAAGCAATTTACTTACTTTTTTTATCTAATCAAATAACTTTGATTATGAATTAAAAAACTATGAAAGTTGGGAAAACAAGT
Source organism: Argiope aurantia (assembly GCA_026543865.1). Classification (NCBI taxonomy): domain Eukaryota; kingdom Metazoa; phylum Arthropoda; class Arachnida; order Araneae; family Araneidae; genus Argiope; species Argiope aurantia. The sequence continues at coordinate 17,876 of JAPMOR010065177.1, forward strand.
TATTTATGCTTTAGGGATCTAATTAAAATCCCTCATTTGGCGTTAAAAGTTTTATTTAGATCTATTATTCTAAAGAAAACATGTTTATATATATATATAAGAATTGAACAGAAGAATGGAAACAACTTTATTTTTAAGTTAGAAAAAGTTAATGGAATTTTTTTCCATTCATTTCATAATAATAATAAAATTCATAATAAATATTAAAAAAATAACCTTTTCTCATATAAGATTACACAATTTCATAAAGTGATTCGTGCATTATATCATCTTGATATTTGCAGATCTAACTTTTTTTAGTAAAATTCAATTAGTAATTGCCATATATTGTGATTTTAACATGATAAAGTACATAAACTGGATATTATATGCATATATCATGGGTGGTCGAAAATCATTCAGAATCCTCTTCAGAGCAAAATTAGAGCTGTGTAATTTGGAACATAATTATTTTTTAGATGGTAGATGTTTACTAACGAGGTATTTCATAAAATTTTAATGTAATTTTTTAATTAATTAAAAATTAATCGAAATTTAAAATTCTTTACCCAATAATTTTGAAGAGTAAAAATAGCTTTTTAGTCGTAACAGTTTTTATTTCTGAGCAATTTCTTCTTTAATTTTAATAAATTTTTCAAAATTAATTTATAAACATAATTTTGTAAAAATTCTTCTTTATATAACTATGCACAGCACATTAGTAAGCTTTTATATAATCGGTTGCGAATTTCGCGAGACTCCTCAAAAAATAAATACAAATTCTGCATTTTATTACTAATTAATTTCTTTGACATATTTCGGAACATTGTATTTTTTTAACACAATAAACTTTTTTAACTGGCATGACTTCTGCAAATGATGTGAAGTAAAATGTTTTATAATGAAAGAAAAATTAGGAATAGCGTCGAAAGGATCTTCTATCATATAGAATACATATTACGTAAACGTCTAGCAGCTGGCGCATGCGCAGTTTCGGCGGCTTACATAACGGCAGACCCTACTTTAGGATGAAGGGAATTGAGAAGGGGAAAATGAGCATTAATATCTAGCAGTTTCCATACAGTATTTTCTCAAATTTTAAAATTTTCCAAGGAAAATTAATAAATTTTAGAATAATTTTCAATATTTTTTTTTCTATTTTTCTTACTAAACGTTGTGATGATGTTAGATATACATAGTGTGTATGTGCATGTGCATGTATTCGTTTGTGCTCTGTGTTCTCTGTGTTCGTACTCTGTACTCTGTGTTCGTGTGTGCGTGTGCGTGCACGCGCGCACGTATGTGCACGTTATCGTTTATTTATTATTAAGAGCTAATTTTAAAAATTAAAATTAAAATAGATGAATGAATCAAGCCTAAAATTGTTAATGCTACGACGTTTCGGAAAAGAGAATCGAATCTCTTTTAAGTTTTTTAAACAACTATACATCTAGTGAAAAAAGAACTTTTGATATTCCAGTGCATGTACTTAGTCTGGAGCATTTAAACCGACATACAAATGCCCATCCACCTAAATCATGAATCTTACAAGCAACTGCTGATTAGAATATGCAAATGGCACAGACGGTGTTCCTTTTTTTGCATTTTAGAGTTGAAATCGTTCAATAACAAGTACGTTACTAACAACAGAACACAGATGGGTAATCGAATATTCTATTTTGTATTACATTTTTGAAAAAAGAATTTTTTTTGAGTGCTTTAAACTTACCAATACTGAAATTCAGAGCTTTCCTATTGATTGTTTTACATTCAATACTCTTCGATAACTCATCACAGAATTAAAAATGTATATTAGTATCCATTGAAATATGTTTTCTTTTAAGCAAGCAATGGTGAGGTGAAATCAATTCACGTGATTAGTAGTACCCTTGATGCCATTAATATTATTCCCCTTTTGTCAAAATACATAAACTCAGCGTGTTACTTAGTGATCAATAATCTGCGGTGATTAACGTCTTCTATAATGTTATGTTCTGAAATTATTTGTACTTAGAATCAACACATAAAACTGATGTATGATTTAAAAAAAAGTTTTTTTTTCTACTTTAAATACTTAAAAGTACTTTCGATATCTCATGACTTTAAAATGTGAAAGACATTTTTTTTAAATTTAAAATATGTGTTATTCGTATGAAATAGAAATTTGGAGAATAAATGTAAACCACCAAAATTTATTAGAATGTTTTTCTTTTATTGCATCATAATTTCTATAGATATTTACTTTAATTGTGGTTTAATGAAAAAAGAAACTTAAAAGCTTAGCAACCCGGTACATTCTTCCAGTTGGAAAAATGCTATGAATGACTCAAAGAATCGGGCTTTATGTTGTTTACGTCAATAAATATATTGCAGAAAAAATTTCAATTATTAATTTTTTGCCATCCTTTTTTCAGTAATTAGCTAAATATTCTTGTCACACTAATATCTCTATTTGTCTCAACCAGAGGTCGCTCAATTATGAATATGAGAAGCTTCCTGTATGGTGGTTTTTTCTGGCCACCGGGTGGGTACAGGAATGGTGTGGGGTCGACTACTCCGACCGATGACGGGACGTGCTTCCCACCGGAAGAGTTGTACCGTAGCCGGTGACGGCCCTTAGGAATCAATCTCTGTTCCCGACAATGATTTCGCGATGGTCTGGTCACTCAGACCTTGCCATGTGACGCAGGACGGGGCGGAGTAGTCAAGTATATCTCTACTAATAATAAAGACGAATGTGTGTTTGTGTTGTTGCTCTATACGCCAGAGCAACCAAACATGGCTTCTATATAATTTAAAGAATGGGAATAGGCATCTTGAAACGATTTCTTAAAATTTTTAATAGGAATTTTAGCAAATTAAATATCAAGTGAATTTTCTTCTTTTTTCCGCTGTAACTTCCGAAAATATTATTGCACAAAAATTAGTATCACACTGTTTCAAAATATTAAAAAAAATGTCTTTTTGTTAAGGATACTTATTTGATATTCTAGCAGATTTTCCTGATTTTTTCGACCTTTTAGAAACCTTTCTTTGGCTAATTTCCAGCAATAGATTGCATTTTTGACCTGAAATACAAACCCTTTTCATTACTTCTTAAAATATTTAATTGCATGATTTGTTTTTCATTGCTGAAAGCTAAGGAAGAAGTATTTGTCTTAATATCTGCATAGTTTACAAGGTAGATGAGCCGCATATTTACGTGCTTAATACCGTTATGATGTCATGGGAATGATTTTCATTAGCAATGTTTATGTAGACAACGAACAGGGCATATTTAAGACAATTAAAACAACATTTTGATGTCTGGTATTTTAACGGAAGCATTGACATGAAATTATGTATGAACGATTTGTATGAAATTAATAATAACCAATATTTCCCACGAACCAGTTGGTCGCCAGCGATAAATAGTTTATAACAAAATAGGAAACGAATTAAAATTTGAATGTATGTTACCAATTATCAAATGTGAGCAGAGTTTTGTCCCTGAAATTTTTATTGCATTCTGTTCAAATGCATCAGTCACGATAAAACTTTCGCAATAAACCGTATCTTGTTAATTAGTTATACTTTGAGAAGAAAAATGAACTTATTGCAATTAAAATAACTTTAAATAATAATTAATAGCATTTTTATTATATTGTTCTACCATTTCCCTTTTCTTTCAGAATAACTCATTTGTTCTTTCTAAATTATTATTTCTGAAGTCTCTCATCGGATTATATATATAAAAAAAATCACACTGCTCTAAGAAGAAAGAAATCCGAAGAACCGTTTATTCGAAGAAATATGATTGCTAAAGGTTCTGGAGAATTTTTTACCACACCCTTCTTTCGAAGATAATTGAAAGAGCTTCTAATTCACTCTTTCTTTTTACCGCTTAGCTGTAAAAAAAGATGTGGCAATCACGCAAGTATCATGCATTTTTTTTTGTCCTGGACATATGGATTAATTAACAAAAAAACCCCTATTAATATAGTAACTCAACTATCAGAAACTTAATATCATCAAATAAATGGATATCGAAAATAATGAAGTTCCAATTAATAAAGTTTTCATCTACGCCTGGCTATTCTTGGGATAAATTGGATGATGATGAATTCTTTGAAGACAGTAAAAAAAATGTGCTATTGAAAACATACGAGTGAAAAAATTTGTATGAATTGGTAAAAAAGGGGGAAAAAAAGGGGAAAAAGCACTGAACAGAATATACTATTAAATTAGCAGATCTAAATTGAAATTTAATGATGAACAGACTTGATCTCCCCATTTTATATACAATAGAGTTGCATATTATATCCCTGATACATGCAAGAAATAAATGAAAATAATTATAAAAAATATTTATGCTCATGTAATACACACCAACAGCCAGAGAGCAAATATTTAAATAATTTGCAAAACCACAGAAACCAGTTCTCCAATTCCGAAAATTAATATAATTTCGCCAAATTGATATTGTATATGTATGCTTATTACCCTTAATCACTCAACCGCCAACTTCCACCATTTTCGAGAAATATTTCTAAAATATTATTTAACTGTTTATCCTTTCGTAGGAAAACTTTGGCAGAGTATCTCAGCCACAACCACTGCACCAATTCCGATCATTTTTCTTCAAATAAGAGTTTATGAACCCTCGAGCGTCTCATCAAGACTGGTCTAAGCTCTCCTCTCCAAAACCAGTTCCATTTTCGACAAATAATTGTTCCAGTCTCCGTTTCCAACTCATAAATTCAAGATAAAACTTCGATAGAAATCTCAGCTTCTAGATTTTTGCCAATTAATTTCGCCTCTTGGCCAGTACAGCTAACCGATCAAAATATTCTAGATTGTCTCGGTTAAACTGACTACATTATAGCCGATTGATTCGAGAATTGGTCTTCCTCGTCAAAAGATTCAAATTCGAATTGTTGAACTCTATTTTTTGCTTTATTTATTATGTGCTATATTTATTCCATTTATGTATTTTCTTCCTCTGGTGGTATGTTTTAGAACATTCCACGAAATATATAAAATAACCTCAGCTGCAAAAGACTTCGGAATAATTCCAGTTGTAGTTGTCTACCAGTTGTAGTTAATAATTACCTTACTTCACATTAGTTATTTATAGTGAAATAATAAGGATAATCGGGATTATCCTTATTATTTCAATAAGGATAATCCCGATAATTATCCTTATTAATTCACATTAGTTATTTATATTGAAATAATAAGGATAATCGGGTTGTCTACCAGTTGTAGTTAATAATTCCAGTTGTAGTTGTCTACCAGTTGTAGTTAATAATTGTTCCAGTTTCCGTTTCCAACTCATAAATTCAAGATAAAATTTCCATAGAAATCTCAGCTTCTAGATTTTTGCCAATTAATTTCGCCTCTAGGCCAGTATAGCTAACCGATCAAAATATTCTAGATTGTCTCGGTTAAACTGATTACATTATAGCCGATTGATTAGAGCATTGTACTTCCTCGTCAAAAGATTCAAACTCGAATCGTTGAACTCTATTTTTTGCTTTATTTATTATGTGCTATATTTATTCCATTTATGTATTTTCTTCCTCTGGTGGTATGTTTTAGAACATTCCACGAAATATATAAAATAACCTCAGCTGCAAAAGACTTCGGTAACAAGTAGTTGTTTTACCATCTAATAAACCATTCTGTTCTGTACAAATGCATTGTAAATCCATTAATACGTGACAGTGTGACATATTGTACAAGTATGACTTAAAATAATCTTTCATTTAACGTGATAAGATGCATTTCATCAAAGATAGTTGACATGATTAAAAGGCGAAGAAAAAGTATTTGCCAAAAGCAGCTAGTGTCGACTTAATTTTAAACTCTCTTTCTTAGCATGCTGGAATAAAAAGGATATGGTGCCTCATTAGAATAAGACAAATGGGTAATTATGGGTAATAAGCCAATGCGGCAATGTATTTATATTTCTCATATAATTTTCACATCGCTAGAAAAGATCAAATTAAGGATTTCATTTAATTGTTAAGGAAAATATACCTTCGATCGAAAACTTCAGTGGAATTATATAGAATTTGCAGGAAATTCAAAAAATTGAAATATTAAAGAATGCATAATAGATTTGATAAATGCAGTTTTATCGATAGTTTTAAACTCTCTAAGAATCTTTAAGTTTCATTTATTAACTCAGATAAATTTCAGATATTTCTTAAATGCACATAAAGAATTTTTATGCTGTCAAAACAAATATGAAGAGATTCGAAGATTAATTTTATAAAAAAAAGGTATTTAAAATTTTTAACTTTCATTATCTTCTTTGACAGATTAAAAAAAATTCACGAACTCAAAATGGAAAAAATAAATTCTAAATTTAAGCATGAATTAATGATATATAGAAGAAAATTATATTTAAAATATTTATCCATTTCTGAAGGATTCTTCTATTTGACATTACTTTCTAAGCTATCTTTGCTTTTAAATATTTTAGCATTTAAAATAAATCATGCTATAAAAGAGTTTTAGATTGAGGATTAGACCCCCACTTATGATTACGTCTTGCACTTTATGAATACTTTTTTTAAAGTATGATATCTCGAAGCTTAATTAATTCATAGCTGACATTCATTTTTAAATGCAAATGCTGATAAAAAAAAACTATGTGTTTCACATAAATCCAGTATAAAATTCCATAAATTCTTGAGTAGCGTTCATTTTAATTCCTTAAGTTAAAAAATTGATCGTATGCTTTTAAGAACGCAACACAAGAAAACATTAAAAATAGGTTACAGAAGATATTTATCTTGCTTTGTATGCAACAAATAATATATTTTTATATTTAGAGCTGCTCTTCTTACAGTAAATAACAAAGAAGAATTTCTGTAAGATTTTTCATGGTATGTTTGCTACTGAATAACATTTTATATTATAATTCAAAAGTTCATGGTATAATATTTAATGTATATTTTCTTTTAGAATCCTCTTTTCGTTAAAAACATTTTTTAATCAGTTTATTTAGACATATCTAAGAGTCAATTATGCATCAAAATAAATACTTCTTCGTGAAAAATTACATAACTACTTAGATATAATTTAGTTTCACTGCCTTTTTTACTTTTCGTATGCTTAGTATAGAGAAAGTATATTAATCGTTAAAAATTCGAACACGACATTTCGATGAATCTCCATGTTTTGAACCTCCCTGAGTTCGAAAAGCACATTTTTGGAACATGTCCCTCTGTCAAACTGTGACGGAGATAACTCATAAACTCTTTGATCTAGATTAATGAAATTTGGTATACTGTCTTTATACCAAATTTGTAGATTTCTAAAAAATTTTAAGAAAAATCTGTTCAGAGGAAGTCTGTTAGTCCAGTTGTTCGAATATAAGTTAACATGATAACTACAAAAAGAAGATATCTAAGTAGATAAAATTGGGTAATTAACATCTATAGTCTAGATACCTACACGAAATTTGAGCCAAATACAAAAAGGGATTGCTTATCTGTCGGTCTGTACTTTTAGAACATATAAACACGATAGCTCAAAAACGGGAATATTTAAACACATCAAATTTGGTATGGGATTTTGTGGCTACAAGTGTAGTTTGGGGTCAAGTTTTTGTTTCTATGTGATAGGAAAAACGCAGGTAAAACACTTATTTGATTTTCGGATACTATCAACCGCACGCCATGAATTAATCGCCAATTATGACATGTTAGATTTAGTAAAAATGCTAAATTCGCGCCAAAGAATATTTCGTAACTATTGTACGCCAATGCTATGCAAGGCGTTCTCGGGGTTACACCTTTATTGCGAGAAAATTTTAAAGAAACAACTCCCGATGATTATAAATACAAATTTAAAACAACAGAATTTATGAAAAGATTTTCTCATCAAATTCAAAGAATTAAAAGTATCATTAAAATTATTTTCAGAATCTTCAAGTTTTCAAATTTAAAAGTAACTTTTGCTTTAAAATATTCTTTGGAATTAAAAATAGTTTATTTGATTCATGTTTGAAGCAAACAAATATATTTGTTGAAATAGTTTTGTCTCTAAAATTATTTCGTCAAATTTTCCAATTTAGTTGTTATATTTTCTTTTCAAAGGCAAATAAAACGCAAGATTTCAAATAAACATGCTTATGATAAAATAATAATACTAAATAAATAAGTCATATGTTTAAATAACTTTCCAGCGATAAGGTAACTAAACCAAAGTTTATAGAGCAGTCCACATTTGGACATATTCCAAAGATAAAGGCTATAAAATATATTAATGACTTTTCGCAAACAAAAAAAATACACTAAAATAATTTCAAAACTTCAAAAAAAGACAGAACAAAGATAGCTTATTGATTCCCTACTTGGCAACGATTCAGACATCAGAGGATAAAAAATGTGGAAATATTGCTGTTTGCAAAAACCTGTATTTGAAATCTATTTGAAAAACTTTTGCACATTCAACAATAAAACTACTCAACTTATGCTAGTTGCTTTAAAAATGTTGCTATATTTTGTCTGTTATTATGAAAGAAGAATATAACAGCCTAATATTTTCATGATTCAAATAAATTTTTGTCACCCTTAATCAATATAAGAAATGAGTTAAAAAAATCGCTTCAATTCCGAGATGAATTTAAATATACTTGAAACAATAAATAAGAATATATTTCTTTCCTTTTTAGCAAATTGTTAACTTGCAAAGTAAATGTTATTGAGATCATATAATTTTTTAATAGTTGATATTTAATCTTCAAAACGTTGAGGATCAATAAAACTTAAATTTGAACATATTCTCAAATTATTAAATTTAACATTTTTCGAAAATATTAATTTGAACATATTATATGAATATAAAGGATTTTATCAGTTTTAATACTATTTCGTAAACTTAATATAGCTGAATATTTAGTTTAATGAGGAATAATTTATTTGACCACTGAATATTAAAGTCTTGATTAACTTTTATTTGATTTTTTTAATTTCAAAACATAAAAATACTTAAATTTTGAATTTCTAATTTTAACCATAAATAAGATTATTATATTTTAGGACAGATTCATGTGACTTTTCATTGCCTGTCTTAATAACATCAGCCCTTGCATTCTGCGCATAATGATATTTTTATCATTCAGTTTAGAGAAAGAATGTCAGTTCGAAATCTTAAGCATGTTTATGAAAGAAAAAATGAAAATTCGATTTTGAAATTAGGGAGAAAACCTGTAAAATTTAAATCTCTAGTTTGAATCAAAAATAAAATATTTATGTTTTAGGCTTGATTCAGCTGATTTTTCATTGTCTGGCTGTATTAAATAATCTTTTACTATCTGCGCATAATAGTTTCTTTATTATTCAGTTTAGAGAAAGAATGTAAATTTAAAATCTTAAACATATTTAAAAAAGGGAAAATGTAATTCTGTTTTGGAATTAATGTTAAAACCACGCAATTTTTATAACGAAAGTATAAAAAATTTTATACGAAAGAACATACACGAAAATATGAGCTGGAAAATTTTGATGAAATTATAAAATTGGTTTCAATTTTTTTTATATTGTTTCTATTTGTCTGGATTAATATTTTAAAATATATTAAAATTAAAGAAAAATTGTGCGGAAACAAAATTGGTATAATCGAAAAGCCAATTTTTCATATTTTAAAGTAACGTAAAAATGATTCTTTTGTGCAAAAATATGCTCCGGAATTATAGAGGAAAAAATTATCAAAAATGTGATTAATTTCTAATTAATTTAAATTCTTATTATTATAAAATTACTTATTAACTTATAATCTAATATTCTTATCTTATAAATACTTATATTTCAATACTTTGAAGTGAAAAACTTCCTTGGTGAATGCTTCAAACCTGTGAATCTAATATGTGGTAAATTTGAGATTTTTAGCCTGCACTCTGTCTTTTAGAGACTTGCATTCCTTGAGAAGCACAATAAATACAAGTTTTTAAAATTATTCTAAGATACAAATATTATAATTTTATTTAAAAAGCTAATAATGGGATTATTATAAAAATAATTTTGTATTGTCATACCTTCTTCATTAAAACTACTTTTTGCAGATATGTGAAAAGTGATAATGCATGTCAATATACATTAAGAGTTTTGAAATGAAAACTCATTAGATTTAAAAAATTAATATAAAATTTAAACAGGGAAATCTTGTATTTCCTATTCAGCTGCATACGAAGCCTTTGAAGAGATGCCTCTTGTTTTAATTCACTAGAATATAAAAAACAACTCTACTAATCAACACAATTCTTTTGTTTTAAAAAAATTATATACACTTAATTAAAAAGTGGGTATCAAATTCTTTAAAAGTAGCTATGATTATTTATGATGAATATATGTAATAAACGCAATGATCTTTACCTAGCACAAATAAATACCACTTTTATTACCCACAATTAAAATAATTTAATCCTTAACTTTCGACATTAACGACTGAGAAAGTGGGTTGCATGCATATTTAGACTTAAAGCACATACGATAATTCACAATCACAATGGAAATATTTTGATTAGGAATCAAAATTACCGTGATTGTATCCTAAGTAATTGTTTGTCTAATACTGTTTAAATACAAAATTGAATTTTGAGTTTTTTAATACTTAACACTAGGTTTACCAAGGAGTCTTTTTGATCCCTCTGAGAAAACTGTTCGTTAATTTTCTTCACGAAAATCATTGTCGTATTTTATGAGAACATTTTAATTAATTTTTACTTAACTTTATAAGACATCGCAAATATTATCTTTCTCATTTTTTTTTAGTTTCGGATGAATGTATATAGTATACCTACTTTTACCGAAGAGGTCATTTTGACCATTCGAATAAATATCGTTGAAAATGCATGCATTTATATTCAAATATGTAACAGCTTGATAGGGACGCACTTAGATAAAAGTATAAATATAGAAATAAGTATATGTTAGTAAAATGTGTGTATATAAGAAGCAAGAAGACGAAACTGAAAGTAGTCAGAAGCTATTATAGGTTGTTAATAAGAAGAAGTGTGCGTCAATGTTTTAGTATAAGATGAGGGTAGAAGAATAGATGTTCTTAAAGATCTAGATTTGAAAAGAAACACGTTTTTTAATAAATAAACACAGAGGAACTGCCTTTTCATCACACCACATCTCAGCAAATATTTTGAAAATGTAAAAGTTTTTTCTACTTTAACTTCATAATAGATAGGTCAATTTATATTTTTTTCTATTTAAATATGAAAAGGGGTCATCTTGACCTTTTTGGTAGAAATTGGTATATGCCAACTCATGTAAACTTAGTGTTAAGTATGTATGCAATCAAAAGTCTCCATAGCGACACCAGTAGAATCTTAAAGTTCAATGTAAATAATAAGATATGAAAGCATTTCAGGTTTTGTTTGAGCTTTCTTAATTATTTTTATACTAAAATATTGACAGAAAATAATGTGTTCAGAACATGTGCGCTGAACTTTTTATATTGTCAGTCGAACCATCAGTCAGTCAGTCTCCATAGATTAAGCATTTTTATTACAAATAGATTTTCTAATCAAATTGTGGACAGTATAATAAAAACTAATACTCCACTGCCTTTTCCTTAAATCACCTAGTTTACTATTCTTATTGAGTCTGTTCACATGTTTCAAAACGAGATAATATCAATCATTAAATTAAACAAGATTTGACTAGATTTTAGAAAACACGAAATTCGTAGACGAAAAGTCGAAACAGGAAAGATGAAAAGTTGAATAAACAGTACTTTAACACCACTGTATGACCCTCGACCTAAGTAGAAAAAATGTTTTGTACTAAAATTTCTTATGATTTACTATTTAATTCTCTCTTTAATGAAATTCACAGAACTCTAAAATTATTTTATTGACTCCAATTCAATCAATATTCTGACAGATAGATAAACTTATTCATTGAAATAAACGCCAGTGAATTGTCAATATCCTTTTCTTTTAGTTATTGCTAGGGAGCTCTATTTTTATGGAATGACGCGTATGGAATTCAGGATGAATTCATGGCTCTTTTAAAGACTTAATCTCTCACCATTTCTTTGACAGGCGTCAGTGGAGGGTTTGGGATTTATTGACTGGAATAAAAAAGTATTCGTATTCGATAGGCGGTCTTCATTGAAAAAGAAAAATGAGTTTCTGAAATAAAATTGCAAATTTTGCCATGGCGTTATTCGAGAAAAGCTATATTACATACTTATCTGTCAACTTTTTTCTCCAGAAAATGATTTGTTTTTAAGATGGTCATAGTAAGAAACTGTAAAAAAAATAGTTCGATGAAAAAATAAGTCCAGCTACAAAATAGTTATTATATTTTAACAAGTAAAACTATATTAGTATATTCAAAAGAATAGATAATTATTTCTTTTTGGTAGTTTTTACTTTCGATAAAGGTAGAAAATCACGCTAATAAGTATTTAATGAAGTAATGAAAGCATTTAGAATTTCATTGCAAAAATAAATATATATCTTTGAAAATTATTCAAGAATTGTTTTTGAAAAATTAAAATTTATAAAATAACTACAAGTTAAATCAATTGATAGCATTAAAAGATAAATTTATTACATTTTAAAAATGGCGTAAAAACTAACTTTTTGCAACAATATTTTAGGACTTTATTTCAGGAAGACGCCAAACTCTAGCTTCATTTTTAATTAGCCCCCCAAAAATTTAAAAGTTGCTCTAAGGTGCGTTTTTCCATCTTCCTAAGTATATCTCTGCTCTCTGTCTATCTAAGTGAATCTCTGTTCTCTCTATATTTAATACCTCTAAATCTTACGGTCTTCCTTATAAAATGAAAACACACAAGCGCACATGAATGTTTTATTAGTAATAAAGATTATTCAAACAAAACGTTCATACAAATAATGTTACTTTTGATGTGAATATGTATGTGGATTATTTTTGTATATATTTTTCAGATTAAAAGTTGTTACTCAATATTAACAATATACAGGATGTAACAATATAGAAGACACTATAGAGTTGAAGAATTATTTCTGTCTGAAGTTCATAGTTGCAATTAAACCTCAAATACTAATTTTATGAAACTGGTGACTCATTGAATGATATTGATCTTTATTTTTTAAGACGATCAAAATATTTTGGATGGCATAAAATACCCATTACGCATTTTATGTTGAAAAATGTAATTGTTTTTTCAGGGAATTGGTTCATCTAAAGCTTTGCAAGCTACAGCTCCACGTTTATTTCCATGTGTATTTTATATTTATATATTATAATGGGCTAGAAGAATGCATATTCTACAAAAAATAAATAAATAAATAATATGTAAGGTGATCAAAATTAAAACACACCTACTCTAAGCTCTTTATACAGCAAACTACTTAGTGTAAAGGCTCCAAAATTCTTTCACAGACTATTGAAGACATGGGGAAACTGATTATACGAGAAAACAAGTTAATTCCAGAAACATCAATAGATGGCGCTGTGCAACAAAAAATATGCTGAAAAGACTCAAAATACACATTTGTAACACATTTTATTTGAATGTATCAAAAATTCGATCACACGGACCTTATCGATGCAAGGAAAATTCCTTAATATAATCTGCATTCTGTGGACGGCTTGTTCAATTTTTTATCATAATTGGTCGATTGAGATGCTTCTCACATGCAGAGTGGTACTGTCTTTTTTATCTGTCGTGGTTACCAGACGTCCTCAATAAACAAATTTTTTTAAGTATGCCCAAAACCAAAAATCACAGGGATTAAGATGTGTGGAACGAGATAGTTAGGTTGCCGGAAACGCTCAACTAATTACTCTGTCATTAGTAAAATGTTGCCGAAGAAACTGCTGTACACAGAATCCAATGTGTGGAGGAGCTTCATCTTGCAGAAAGGTAATTGAATCAAGACATTGGCGATGTTGCATTTGGGGCACAGCAAAATTTTCGAGCATATTTGGTACCTGCTGGTCCTTTGTGTAAATTCTCAAATCGACGAAGTTCTCGAAGTGCAGCTACAGCGTTTCCTTTGTTTTCATAAAACAACTTCACAAGCAAAGCGCGAAGCCATCGCTGATAAGAATGATATTTTCCCAGCTTTATCCCTTTTATGCCTAGAACAGTAGCAGCAAATCAAGGGTTTATGCAAATTTTTGTGTTTACAGTGCAAAATCGTAGTTATAATAACAGTTTCTTCTGCACTTTATCTTTTTTTTATATACAAGCAACAGAAATTAGAAAGGAAAATTCCATATCGCATGTTTTTTTTTGTGATTATTTTTGTCTTTTTAGTATATTTTATGTTGTACAGCGCCATTCTGGATTTTTTTTTTTTTTTTTTTTTTTTTGCGTAATCCGTTTTCCCATGTCTTGAATAGCATGTTAAAATTTTGGAGCCTTTACACTGAGTAGTTCGTTGTATAGAGAGTTAAAAGTAGGGATGTTTTAATTTGATCACCGTGTAAATGCTTCAATAGAAAAACATTTGTTATTTCACAATTTAAGTGGCATAACGATACGGCTGTGCGACAAAAAGAAATCATCAGATGTAGTGTCCAAAAGACACTACATTAATTATACTTTAACAAGATTTGGAGATAATATTTTTTCACTTTTGAGTTTCAGCTATAAAAGCAATAAGTGTCAACAATAATCAATTAGTCACAAACAAACTTTAATATATTTTAAATATTTATCTTTCAAAACTTTGATCTATCACAACGAAAGGATAGAAGTTTTCATGGGAAGTTTGAAGTAAGGATAGCTGCTGCCATGGGAAGTTAATGTGTTTATGCTGAAGTGATCTCCCAAATTTATTCCAGAAATCTCTTTAGACATAAAATAAAAATTGGGCGTAAAAGTTTATGGTGTTCTTTTTATGGGTGAATTTTATTTTACCCGAAACTGTAAACTCTTCAGTTGGTTTCAACTTCAGTTCAACTTCTTTGGGAGATCTTTCGAGCCCACACGTGTTCATATCTGCCTGAAGGGGATAAACTGTTTTTGATCATATATTTTACTCTATGTGGCTGTCTGAATTTTTAAGTAGACTTAATATGATTCAGCCAGTTTATTTTTTGTTTAAAAGCTCTAAATATGTCAAGCAAGTAACTACAATAAAAAGTTGATTTATTAGCGAAAATATGAATTTTATAAAGTTAATACTCTTAATGTTTGAGCCTATTATTTAATATTCGCGATGTTTTTTTTTATAAAAGTGTTTAAATTTTATTTCTAAGTCCATTTTTTGGAAGTTACACTGATTTTTACATTTGTATTTATATATGTTTTAATGTTATTTTGCATTTTTAAATGCTATTTTCTGAAATTCTCAAATTTGATAGAATTCTATTACAAAAAAGCACATAAAATAAAATATGATGCATATTTTTTTGTTTAAACTTGTTACAATAATTCTTCAATATGTTTTGTAGTTCCTGAGAACATACAGAGAATAATTATTCTATCCATTTAGATATATTATACAGTTGTTTTAATGCTTTACAATGGGAAAAAATTAAAAATTCTTATTATTTATCATTTGAACCCCAGTATTTAAAGAGTACTCAGAAGTACGGCTTATTTTTTAGTTCAGAAACTAATATTTTTCTTAAGTTATCTGGAAAATAAACAAATCATTTGATAAACTTCTGAGCTAAAACATTTTTGCTTTATACCTATCTTTAGCCAAAAAAAAAAAAAAAGTACTTTTTTCCACTTTTTAAAAAATGTTATAACTTAACTGGTATATTTCGGTTTCATATGGGTTTTTCCAATATTTTTATGCAAAAATTCAAAAAATATAAGAATTTTTAAAAATAAAATTCCGTAAAACTCGACAGGTTCACTATAAATGTATGGTGACATAGTCAGTAGGCCTCAATAACAGATAACGACGTTTATTAACACGAAGGCACAAATACACAGCTGAGACATACACGAATAATACACAGCACCATTTAGAACAAAGAGCAGCCCACAAGTAGTAATCGGTAGGAACTACCGATTACTACTTCTCCGATTACTTCTCTACCGATTCTCCATGTAGCTACTATTCTCTAAGCTCTCTCCAAACACCTGCTATTCTCTACTGTTTCCTCACTTTAGCTGCACTCAACTGCCGACTCACTACTTACCAAGTGGCTATTCAACAGAAGACTCGATGTTGCTTCAAGACTAAACTCCTTGACTTGGAGATTAGACTTGATGCACGACTAATTCTTGACTAGGCACATGACTCAATTCTCAATCCACTAATTACTTGAGTTCTCAACACTTGGGCTTCTCTAAATTGATCCAACTAATTAGTCGCTGATTCAACACACATTCACTATAATACTGACTTCGGCTTACAAGGAGAGGGCACGGGGTTGAAATCTGAGATCGAGATGAGATTTAGTATAATGATGGAATGTTCATTCACGAAAATATTAAAATGCAATGGCCAGTCAATCTCCAGAAAGTGGTTCTGCAAACTTTGGGTAAAGCTTATATACTGATAACTTGACTCCCATCCTGAGGATCCCGATGGCATAGTTGTCTAGATAACCGTCTCGTATGCGGAAGGTCAGGGTTTGAGCTTGGCCAGGATTTTATTTTATTTTTTACTTTTTTAATAACTTTTATTCAATTAAAAATTTACAAATACTCTTAATTAATATGTTTTTTAATTTTTGTCATCCAAAATAAATATTTATTATTGAAATACATAATAATAAAATTTTAAATTTTAAAAGAAAAAGTTATAAATATAGATGCATTTTTTAAACAAAATAAAATTATTTAAATTTAATTAACTATTTTCAGATAGTTTTAATTAATATGCTAATTATTTTTATGTAAGGATTAAATGTTTATTCTTTTAATACTTAAATTATAATTTAATGTTTAAAGAAAAAATAACTAAAAACGCAACATTAATGGCTACAGATAATTTAACTTCCTTGCATCATTTTCAAATTTTTAAATTTTAATAATAATAAATTATCAATTCTAACTCAACAAAGCTATATTTATATCAAAAATTGAAAGGAGCAGCTGATATTTGTTAAATATGTAAGCAAACATCCCCAACTGCAGTAATCAAAAGAAATAGTAGAGAGCAGGTGTTAATTTATTGAATGCGTAGGCAGGTGGTTCAAAGCGTATCAAGCGTATACAAAATTCTTATTTAATCGAACATGATCCAGAAATAAATTCTTGCGAAGATAGTGTAAAAATTCAATCAATTGTACACCATCAATTGTCATCACCAATTTTTAATAAGATGATAAGGTATGCATAGTACGCTGCCCAACTTTCTGATGAAAGAGAGATATTTTTAAATGCAAATGAAGTTTGCTTTCCCATAGATCTCTTAAAGAAACCTTGTTCTTGTGGACAATCATCATTTATCAATTGCGCAAGATGTCGAAATATATTTTGTTTCCAATGTTTTTACTATAGTTACCATTCTGGTTCTTGTATATAATCGAAAGTAAATGCATATAGGATAATTTTTTTAGAAATATTGAATAATTTTTTTTTACGATGTGAGCATTTATAACTAATACTTATCCCCATTTGTGTTATACTTATTACTATTTTTTAAATATTAAACTACAATTTAAGTATTAAAATAATAAACATTCATCCTTGTATAAAAATAAGTAGCATATTAATTAAAACTATCTGTAAATAGTTAATTAAATTTAAAAAAATTTATTTTGTTTAAAAAATGCATCTATATTTATAAATTTTTCTTTTAAAATTTTAATTTTATTATTATGTATTTCAATAATAAATATTTATTTTGGATGACAAAAATTAAAAACATATTAATTAAGAGTATTTGTAAATTTTTAATTGAATAAAAGTTATTAAAAAAGTAAAAAAAAATAAAATCCTGGGCAAGCTCAAACCATGACCTTCCGCATACGAGACGGTTATCTAGACAACTATGCCATCGGGATCCTCAGGATGGGAGTCAAGTTATCAGTATATAAGCTTTACCCAAAGTTTGCAGAACCACTTTCTGGAAATTGGCTGGTCATTGCGTTTTAATATTTTCATAAATGAACACTCTAAATGTATACTATCACTATACTAAATCTCATCCTGATCTCAGATTTCAACACCGTGCTTTCCCTACTTAGACTGCTAGTTTTTTGTACTTCCGAAGCAGGGCATAGAAGGTCCTCGAACAATCAAGCATAATTTATCTCTTATTGGTCATATCGCCAAAATTCCTGAAAATTCTAGTGTCATCCATTTTGTTACCATAGTCGCCAAATTTATCGCCAAGCCCAGGGCTCTATGATCCAGCGTCTGATCAGCATCGAATAGAGCTATCCGTAAAACTATCGAACTAACAGTGCTAGGAAGCAACATTACAGATTCTAAACAGTATTTTAGAGCGTTTTTCAAAAAATTCATACCAAACACAGTCCCACATACCTAAAGATAATTTTAAAAAATCAATAAAATAATAAAAGCTATATACTTTTAGTTAATATTCGGATTTTTTTTAACTCTTTATCTTTCTTTTGCAGGTTTCCATGATGATCTCAGCTATGCCAGCAGTTGCGGTGCGCCGCGGTCGGAAAAAGAGCAAGACCTTTGGCCGCTTCAACTTACCTCAGAGTCACCACTCGAGTACTTCCTCACTCAATGGACGCAACAGAAGCTTCAATAGACGCCATGGAGGGCAGAGCATCAGCACCATCAGCACCCAATACGGTGGGAACAGGGCTTTCCGACACCGCGTGCGGTACGACAGCGAACTCGACAGACAGAGACGCAGATTCCTCATCTACATGGGGACGTTGTTCCTCATCACGGGCCTGCTGCTGGTCTTCATAGGAGTCGGAGCCACAGTGCCCATGGCACAGACCGTGGGCCTCGTTCTCTTAGGCATCGGTGCCGTTCTCTGCATCATCAAGGTTTTCTGTTCGGAAGCGCATGTCACGGACGTGCCGCAGAAGATCGTCGTGGAGGATGTCGACGTGGAGTCCAACTCGGCTGGTAACAACGAGGAGGCGGATGCTACCACGCCGCTTGCCAAAATTTCGGAATTTACGGAACTGCCCACTTCCGATTCGGCTAACTCTACAGCCCCAGCCCCGCAGGAGGGCGCTGAAAATACCAGCCATCAGAACAGCATCACGCCAACCAGTCCACCAAACAGCATACCGGAGACGCAAGTTTTGATCGGCAACGACTCCAGCGGAAGGTACTAAGACTCTTGTCATAGATCATGAAACTCCATCCTTTGACATCCCATTGATTTTATTTTGCGATGATTTGAAAAAGAACTTCGGGAATGATAAAACTCTTATAGGAAAAAAAAAAATGTGCGAATTATTTACTTCGGTGAAGTATTGAGACAGGAATCGATTCTAAAACTCTATGCATCATTGCATAGCATCAGTTTTGTTCCTTATATGTGAAAAAGAAGAAAGCCTATTAATGGAAAAAGTCTTTAAACCGATTGATAAATATTATTTTTGAAATGTTCGTTTAACTAAAGAGGCTATCAATGAGAATTTAAATATTTAAGATATTTTGTATGGAAATTAACTGCTTGTATTTTTCCCGAATCGGATCAAAGGCACTACTTACAGTGGCACTGCAGTTAGCCACTTGTTCATCTTCTACAGAATCAGAATGAAGCATCGATATTTCATTTATTATGAAATTTTCCACAGTGATCAACAAAAAATTAAATATTTTCATCTCGCTCATTTCAGTGTCGTGATTTCAGCTTTATTCCTACATTCTTTAAAGACATAGAAACGATATTACTTTTTATTTAATAAACTGCTTCTCAAGTAAATGGGTTAAGATAAGCTGTATATCATATAAATAATCACATTAGGGAATAATTTATGAAAAATTTGAAATGGAAGAATTTTCTAGGCAATCTTTACGAATCAAAATGAAAATAATAAGCCTGCCAGATATCTTTAACCTTCTCGTGAAAGAATTTTCGTATATATTTAAAAAAAATAATTGATCACCAGAGATTTCATATAATTTGCATTAAAGCATTAAAAATATATTAAACAGTACATTAATAGAATAAAAAAATATATCAAAATACATTAACTTATTTCCAAATGCAATGTGCTAACTATATTTTTAGTTAAACTAACTATTCACTGTCAAGCTGCTATTTGGCTTTATTGAGGCAAATTTTGCCATTAATGTTAAATACAATAGACTACAAAAGAATGCTTCAACATATTTTGTAATGCTGTGTTTACAATGTGTAAATATATATAATTCCATTACCTTTCTTAGAAAATCCCACCATCAATGAATTCGAATCCACAGTGCTTTAGAAATACATAAAGGTGTCTCTCAAGTTTCTGTTTAGAACTCGTCATAAAATAAGAAGTTCTTTTTTTTTTATTTCGACAATTTGCTACTGTTTCCAATATTTAAATTGATCTGAAAATAATATTTCCATTCTAATATTATATTAAAAATAGGAGCGGTATATTATCTCAGAATTCTTATTACAAGGTATATCTGTTTTCATATTAATACTTCGATAAAAGTAAAACTACAATTATTATTAGTAAGAAACTTTGTAAAATATGTTGACAAAGTTGTAAAATGAGGAAGCTTGTTATTTTTATTTAATGTTGCTGTCCATCTTTACTTTTATAACACCCATCCAATATCCATATCGTTGTCGACCAAAACTTGGTGCTACTACGACTCAAATCACTTAGCACTACTAAAGCAAGAATCATTGCTGCAATTGCCTTTAATCTAAGAACCATGTGCAAATGATATGATGAACTGACTTTAACAACTAATTGCTTGTTCATCAAGCTCATGTTGCCCACTTTATGAAAACGTTCAAAGAGTGTTTCTGTGTGCAAAAGATATCAGTCCTGATGTATCGTCAAATGATCCGATGAATGACATGATGATCAACATAAACTTTTCAATATGAACTGAAGTCATAGAAGACTTCTTCGTTCTTTATGAGAATGGCAGTGAAACTATTTCAAGAAGAATAGAAACTTCAGTATTACATGACGCAAAAAGAATTTTTTTTAAATTACGGTCTGAGGTAACAGAGTATTGATGTCACCATGAAACTGTCACAGTAGTCATGTGTATCAGAATTCAATGGTAGTTTGGCTTCCAGTAAATGTTAACTAGGCAGCTGATCGTCTTGAAGTGTGTATTACACAACCGAAATTTGAATTTCATTTCAATCATTAATAATTGAAAAATTCTGCAAATATGGGCGCTCATAAATGTCATTATTATCAAAACAGTAATAAAAGAAATTTAAAAATCATGTTTAAATAAAATGATAGTTTCATATAGGCGAGGTTGCGAACATATTGACGCAAATTTTGAAAATAAAATATAACATTCCAAACATATAAAAATTTTGTAGTTAATTTATTAAATAGAATTATTTATCACTATTTCAGGAGCCCATATTTGAAAAATAAACAGCTCTTACAACCATTACTCAGTTTTATAGCAATTTAAAATCTTGTTATCTTAAATTGCACTTACTTAATTTGATTTAAGTTGGGTTATAAGACTGCCAGTAGGCAGAGCATGTGTAGAAAGGCTGAAAAATGCTATTCGGTCCATGGCAATTACTTGTCCGGACGGCACAACAATCATGGCGCTGTATTGTTTTTTTCTTACTGCGCATGCGTTTGTAGAATTTAGAGGGGTGTGTGAAAAATTTGATCACTTATCATAGATTAATTCCGAATTTTTTTCTTTCTAATGCCAGGTTGTGTGTTTTTTTTTCCTATAATTTTCCAAATTTAAGTATGTTAAGATCTAATTTTTTTTTATTTATTTTACCATGTTTCTTTGTGTAAATATCCATCATTTTAATACGATACGCAGTGAAAAGAATTCACTCCAAAACAGCTAATTTATAGTCAAGCATGGAATGCCTGAATCTATCTTATGAAATTGTGGCAAGCATAAATCAGTCCCTTTTCTGTACATGCGCTGTTTACTTGGCCTTATAATTATACTGGCCTTATAATTGGCCGAGAAGAGAAGAGTTGCCAAATTCAAGAATCATAATTTCGGATATTAAAAAATAAACATTTCCTTTTATTTAAAATATTTGTATGTTTAATACATAAATTAAAAATATGATCCAAAAAGTAAAATAAAAATTATATTTCTAACTGAAATTTGAAAACTAGTTAAGTAATATAGAACTAATCGAGGAACATAAATCATAGAGATGTGGAACTTATTTATTAATGATTGAGTGAAATTCAGATACCATATTTTATTTATTTATATTTGAAACTTTGTATCTAATTGTGCATATGTATCTAACTGTATATTTATGCCATTTTGCTGCATGCTTGGCAATTTTTTTCGCTGCACGTTTTCATGCAAAACAATCAGAATGCATAATTTATTTTAAATTAAGATTATATTTTACATTGTTTTTAAAAATAATGTATCATTTTTGTACACATTGTGTGAAATAAGCCTAAATGTATATATATACATATATACATACATACTCAATACAATCAAAATGATATTAAATACAAATTATATGCAAAACTAAAATAAATAGTTGCATTAAAATAAATGCAAATGGTTAAATGTGAGAATTCAAATAGTTTTTGACAAATTAGTTTGTTAATAACTATATGAAGAGATGAAGACTCAAACAAAATGAAATAAGAATTTATTAAACTGAAATATTCTTTATAAAGTGGGATCTATTTTTCTTAATGCAATTTTATGACTAAACAAAACTAATAAAAAATACTCTGATAAGCTCTATCAGAAAGTGTGTACAGTTAATGAATTCTACTAATTTTGAATTCATTGAATTATTTCTGCATACTTTTTAAAACCAGTCGAGGAAACTGGATGTAAATTAAAAATACTGCATAAAAATAATGTTTGATAAAACACTTTATTTCCATTGCTGCTTGCTCAATAACCCATTTCTGTCCATCTGCGCTTTTACTCGCATTTTGGTTTTAAGAACTGCGCACAGTTTTAACAATGCTCTTCATCTCTTATAAATTGCATATTTATGTAAGTTTCAACTTATATATTTTAATGCATTATTATAATAATTTTTCTTCATGTTACATGGCGTTTCCTGCTTTCTTAAAAGCTATAAAGAGCTTTTCCCTGCATATTTAAAATTCTAAAGCATAAACGATGGATATCTTTCAATTACCATTTTAAAATAACTTTTTATACCAAGCGATAACAGCCGCAAGCGATAAAAGAAATTAAAAAAGATTAAATGAAATAACAAAGAAATTCCGAAAATAATAATTTTATAAACTGCAAAAAAAAATGTATTTTTAAAAATTTCGTAAATTCTAAAATTACAAATTTGTATTGAAAGAAAAGTTTCAATTATCAGCTATAAGAATTCTCAAGATATTTTTTATCAATGATTTATTAAATGATACTTCTAAAAGAAGCATAAGATAAAATTGAATCACTTCCGAAAATAGTGTCTGAAGAAATTATAACTAATTTTTTCCCCGTCGTTTATGCATTAGAGATATCTTCCTGCCATTTTGTTAAGGACGATTTTTTTCTCAATCCATGTTGAATTTTTGAATACTAAATGGCTGTAAATAGAATTTTGCTGATCTTGTATAATATAACAATATACTCTTTTCATATATAAGAAGTTTAGTTTAAAATAATTCTCAGAATATTTATAAATGCTTAGTTTAAAACATCTTTAAATAAGTATTAATTTCATAGAGAAATTTTAATTCAGACTTCACATTTGTGTATTTATCACACTGTAATATAAAATGAATATAGCTTTGTATTTAGTCTGAAGTTTCTCAAAATGTCGATCGAGAAATATGTATAATAATTTTATTTCATTTATAAAGTATGATATATAATGATTACATATTTTTCGTTCAAAGAAATTTAGCTTGCTAGAACAGTTATTTTCAGATACATAACGCTTCAACACTTTAGTTTTTAATCAATCGATCAGACAAATATTATATATATATATATATATATATATATAAAATTATAAATCATTGTTAAGAATGTTCAAATTGACCTGTAATAATACGTTTTGTAAAAAGTGTAAGCAAATATATTTTCGAAAATAATTCCTAATGAACGTAATTGTCTTTTATTGCTTGTTAAAACAAAAATAAATTAATTTAAATTCTTTCTAACCATCCTCAGATATTATTTCGTGATGTATAATCTGCTATATTTTTAGTATATATAGTTATTTAATTTATCTAAAGTCGTCATTACATAAATTTATGTAAATCATGAAAATAATTATATTAAATTATGGATCTTTTAAATAAGCATAGAATAAAAAGAAACTAAAGGTTCAAAATACAATGTACCCCCATCGTGTAATATGTACGGGAAATCTGAAAACATAAAAAGTTTGTCAAAAACATACCAGATCATAAGAAAAAGTTGAAGAATTTTATCAATACAGTATTTGGTGCGGTTGACCTTGTAAATTCTTCAGCGTAATTGTACTTATATTTGACTGGTACCACGCTAACAAATTTTATTAAAAGAAACCACAATATTTAAAAACATGACAATTTTTTTTTTT
>JAPMOR010065189.1:0-45988 GCA_026543865.1 Argiope aurantia
CATTTCACAACTAAGCTAATTTTGATGCACATCGAATTTAATCGATTGCTCCATGTTATATGAACTTGGTTCAATTTCCGATAATTGTCGAGTTTTCGATGCTATATGAAGCTTCAAAAATTATCGAATTTTCAAGAATAGCTTTGTGTAATGATTCAATTTTCATGCATTCGAGACTCAGTTCTGGCAATATTTTAAGATTGGATTTCAAGGCATTGTTCTATTTATCAATAGAAGGTATGTTGATTTATTTCTTTTCCTATTCTTTTTTTAATAGGCTTGTTTTTCTGTAGTTTTCATTTTTTTTTCATTTTTAAAAATGTATAATTTTTCTTGTTTCATGTCTTTGAAAATACCATTTTCTAATTTCATAATGCATTTTCATTAAATTATTTTATTTTGTGTTTAAGTTAAATATTATTTTTAATGTATAAATGTTTTTTACTCCGAATTATTTTAGTTTATTTGATTGGAATATATTTTGCACTATTGTCAAGTTTCCAGGTACTTTAAAATTGTTTTTCCTTTCTTCTATTTCTTCATTCATGCGTTTTCTCTTATTTTCAAATATACTGCATTTTGAATTTCTAAAAATATTCTGCATTAATTGGACTTAAGAATTTTTTTTATGGAATTATTATTTTGCTTTCTTTTTTTAAAGATATTTTTGTGATATTTTTTTAATTTACAATTGTAATTTACATAATCCTTTTTTATTTCATTTTCCCTCTTCATTGTGATTTTTCATATTTTATTTTAATTTCATTTTGAAATTTATAACACGCCAAACTTTTGATAGAACAACCGGAAATGGCCTTGATATTCAGAAACATGGCATTTCATTTAAGCGTCGATTATTTTCTTCGTTGAGTTTATATTAATAATATATATAAGCGTACTTTACATTTATTTGACCATATTTTTCCATAATTCAAAGGAAATTATGGCCTTAAAAATTAAAAATTAAATTATTATGGAATTAAAAAGCCTCTTTAATCTTAGAAACACCCTCTCAATTATTTAATCTATCCATTGTTAAAATTCTAGTGCGTATTTAAATAAAATCTGCCAATAGTAATTTTGAAATAAGAATAAAAACTGATGCTATTCACATAAAGAATTATTTTTTGAAGACATTAGACCTGATTTCAAATTCGAGTTTTATTAATACTACTTAATTTTACTGTTAAAAGTATTATTATGTCCTTTCCTTTATTTTTTTTATAAAGAATGAAGGAAACTGACATTTTCTAAATCAGCAATAAAGAAGTCGAATCTTTAAAAATTATTATGTTATTGAAAAAAATCGAATATGATAAAGTGTAAAATGCAGACATTGCTTTGACACTGGCACTTTTTATTTTAGAAATTTTAATACAATTATTTCCTTTTTATTTTATTCTAAAAAAAGTACGAATATTTTTATTATTAAAAATTTAAATTTCTTTTATTAGCAGTAGTTTCGATTAGTCAGAATATTTACCGATGTTATTTATAATTTATAACAATAAATAAAAAAATTAAAACACGATATCTGAAGAAATATCAATATCGATATATGATGGACGATAAAGGCTCTTTAATCGTCTTCGAATATGTTTTCCATATATATATATATATATATATATATATATATATATATATATATATAATTAATGTTCAATGATGTTTTCTTGGTGGTAACGGGTGCCTGGCGTTCTAAATATGAAATTTCGAGGAGAATCAAACTGCAAGCTAAACCTGGACTCGTCAGAAAACATCACACAAGCCCACTGTTGCGGTGTCCACAATGCATGCTCTCTACTCCAGGCTAACCGCAGGCGACAGTGAGTTGCAGTAAGTGGAACACATCTGATAGGCCTATGAGCATATAGACTAATCTGCCCTAAGCTCTGTACACGGTCTGCCTTGAAACTCTCGTACCAGTGGCTGAAGAAAGTTGACGAGACAGATATGATGCTGCGCTCCTTCTCTTTATATTGACAGTAACTGCCAAATACCGGTCCTCATTCGGCGTTGGAACGCGGGGGCGACCTGTGATGTAACGTCTACTAACATTACCATCATGTAATCGTTGCCCAAAGCCTGAAACTCTAGAAACTCTAGAGATGAAACTCTAGGCGATTCCAAGTTCCTCGGATACTTCCAGCTGGGTACTCCCACGTTCCAGACAGCCGATAAAATAAGTAAAAAATCATCCAAATATGTCCTTTGTGTCCTAACTTTGCGGTTATTGCACTGAACGGCATTTAAAGTGTTTGAGAACAATTTTACTTCTTTGCCTGCATTCCTTATACATCACTCTCTCACACCCTCGTCATTGTGACGTACTATAGCTGTCATCTGATGGCTTCCTGCAATTTGCATATGATTTTTAAAGATGTATGTAGTTATTTTACAGGTGATATATATATTTTAGAGTTCCATTTGCGCATGACTCTGAATTATCATTTATTTATGGACATGAGTGTATATAAGATTATTTATTATTTAATTATATAATATTGTTATTCTGAAATTTTTCTTTTCAATTTGTTGTCAGCAAACGAAACATCAAGGAAGCTAAAAAGTTTTATTCAAATGCAAAAAAAATTTGTTCTTTGTAGATAACGATTTATTGTTCTTTATTAATAAAAAATGACACTTGAAAATAAAGATGTTTAGTAATTAAATATTAAAATAAAGCTTAAGAAGTAAATTAAGATATCAGTGAAGGAATCATATGAAAAGAAATCAAACTTTATTACAATCAACTATGCATGAATATCACGAGCAGTGGAACATGCAATGAAAAAATGCTGAATAAAATATCTAACATTGAATTTAATAAAGAAATAATACATCCATCATAATACATTAATGATATGTTTCACTATTATTACAATGATTTAGATATATATATAATGTAGGATGTCCAAAAAAAGTTGAAAAGCACTTAGATTTTTTTAAAAGGTAAATTGATCAAAATCAGCTATTTTTCAATAAGTATATAATCGAAATAGTAAAATGCCTAAAGCAAGATGGCAAATGGTAGAATATTTTTAAATAATATCGCCATCCATTTTCAAAAAACTGTTAATTTCAATTGCATTTTTTATTTAAAATTTTAAAAATAATTTAAGTTATGCATTAAAAAATTGATCAAATTTTTCTGTATAAAACTATATAGAAAACCTATTTAAAAATTATTAACTGAACTTAATTCAAAGTTGTTTGATATAAATGTGAAGCATATATTAAATTAATATTTTAAATCGGAAATAAAGAGGTTAATTCGATAATATAATTTTTTGAATTATATCTATTGTGTTTCATTATTTTTTTTCGACATCCTGCACAAATGCAATAAATTAATACTGGCATTTGAGTCTATAAAATCATTTTCTTTTAAAGATAATATTAACAATAAATCTGCTGCTCTTTCAGTATCACAAGTAATTTGTGTATCAAGAGTTTTTGGTAGCCATTTTCAGCTTATTATTATAACTGGATAATCCACATAAAACTATAATCACAAACTATGAACAGTATAAACCAAAATATATTAAAAATGATTTTAATGAGACAAAACATTTCATATAAGTATAAAAAATTACGAAAAAAATAAAAAAAATTTTAGAAGAATATTTCCTGATTTTTGATATAATTTAAAAAAAAATCATATTTTTCACTTATATAGTAATTGGTTAGCTATACAAATAATTTGTATCTATAACAAAGGACGAAGCATCTAAAAACTGAAATTCTTAGTAATTCTATATGTTTCGTAGAAAAGATGTGATGAAATACATAACTACATACTATTTTACATTTGTAAATCTTTGGTGACTGGTATGAAAAGATTTTAATGATTGCAAGAATAATCTGACATTCTGATCTTAAATATTTATCAAATTAAATTTTAATAATTACATTACTGTTGAAATATTATTATTTGAATTACATTACTGTTGAAATATTATTATTTGAATTACATTACAGTTGAAATATTATTATTGACATGATGTTTTTTATTATATCAATAAAAAACATCATGTCAATTGATTCTACCAAGTATAATTTGATTCATAATTTCTGAACATTATTTATCCACAATGTTTGTGGATAATCTAATAATTTTGTTTTTGTCTCTTATAAGCATTCTGTTACAAATATGCTATAAAAATACTTATGATACAAATAATAAAAATTTTGAAGACACGACAGAAGTTTAAATGAATCAATATTCTTGTTTGGAATGTTCTATTTATAATTATTTTAGCAATTTATAGATTGATCAACAATAAAAAATAAATAACGTGCGATATTTACAACTTGATCACTGAAAATTTTGTTGGGAACTATGGAATAAAATTTATTTTGCTGGTTATTTATTCAATGGATCGCGTAAAAACAATTTATTTCCGATTTTTGGAAATTTACTCTAAGACGCTTTTTATACAATTAATTGAAAAAATTTACTACAAAAATTGCCTCAAATTTCATTTTACAATGAGTTTTCCACTATTTATACCCAGAATAGTGAAATTTGCGTTTGATTTTGCAATCAAAGCAACAAATATTTAAAATCTACGCACTGGAATCGTTGGGCAGAATTTTCAAATTCTGCAACAAATTGTGGAACATTACATTGCGTAACGGATAATTAGCTGAGTATTTCCTTCCTCGTTTGATTGAATCTCACTTTCTGTGATTTTGATAAGGAGGTCTTCTAATGGAGTATTGAAGTATTGAAGTCTGCATAACTCTGCTCGTAGAAGCCAACATCAATAATTACTAAAACATCCAATTAAGAATAATAATTATTATTTGTAGAACAATTCAATTGCCAATTCTTTGAATTTCATTTAAATGATACCAGCAATTTGGTATACCTATAGCGTACCAATAGCGAACGCTTGGATTTTCTTTCCTATCATAAATCATAATTTTATGGTCTTAAAATATGTTGATTAATTTGGTTATATTTGAACCAGAAGAGGTGATTTTCTGATAATATAGCTCTAATTGTAAATCCACATTATTTTACAACCACTATATTTTTCCATTCAGTTCAAATATATTTGTTTTTTAATATTTTTTGTTAGAGATAAATAAATTCTATCCTGCGAATTAAAGTTACAAGCCTTTCTTTTTTTTAATCTCATAAACTCTTAAAACTTTTCTTTATCTCAGAATTTCATAAAACAATCATTGTACTTCTTTATAAATATATACTATTGTGAGCTAGCTGGTCTTTATTATGTACCAGTTTTTGAAGAATAAAAATAACACGTTTCTCATTAATATTTTTGGAGAATTCAAATTTAGAAATATATTATTAAAATTTTGTATTGTACTTTACGCAGCTTCTCTTAAGTATTCCTCTCATTCATCTTTTTTCATAAAAATACTTAAGGCATATTAACTTTAAACAATTTTATTTTCTTTGAAGTGAATACTCGAAGTGCTAATGCTGAATGTCAGCATTATTCTTTCCATATATGTGCAAATTTTAAATGAGTTAATATGAGCTCATA
Organism: Argiope aurantia; assembly: GCA_026543865.1. NCBI lineage: Eukaryota > Metazoa > Arthropoda > Arachnida > Araneae > Araneidae > Argiope > Argiope aurantia. The sequence goes on from JAPMOR010065189.1 coordinate 5,520, forward strand.
TTAATTACTGTTTCAATAATATTGCATTCAGAAATTAAATAAACTTTCATTATGTAAGTATTTAGTGATTAATTACATTTTAAAACAAGTTTTTAGTGATAGATAGTAATCTGTCCTGGAAACAATTCGGCATTGTTTTACAAAATCTCCTTAGTTAATAACAAACAGGAAATTGAATAAATATTATGTTATTTATGGTGGCTATTACAATTGTAAAATATGAAAATTATGAAGTTTGAGTTGATTTTTAATTTGCGCACTTGATAATCCAATTTATTTATTTATAGTTCTTTGTCAAACAAATGTAATTGAAAGAGGATTGAAATTATTAATTGAAAATAAATTGAAATGATTAATTGTAAATGAATTGAAATTATTAATTGAAAATGAATTTAAATTACTAGTTGAAAATGAATTGAAATTTTAAATTGAAAATGAATTGAAATTATTAATTAAAAGTGAACTCGATTATTATATCTATTGTAGATTGATTTGTTTTTTGTAACTTCTTTTACATATATTATATATTAGTTTGTTAATATCATTTGATCATCGAAATATCATTTAAGTAGGACTTTTTTTTTGTTTTAAAGGAGTATGGCAGAGAAAATACTAAATATTAGGAAAATTATAATATCAAATATAACTTAAAACTTTCAGATTTTAATTAAATCGAGCAGTAACAAAAATAATAATGAAAAGTGGTACAGCCTCACTACAAACCGTCATCCAGCATGTTATTAGAAAAATGATTCGTATTTATTGTATGAATATATTTGGTTCCTTTTCCAAAATTTGAATATAAGGTAAATTTTAGTATTAGAATAGGGGAAGGAAAGAATCCCTCTCAAAGTCAAAAGAAATTAATCGATTTTATAGATATGCGACTAACCTAACTAAAATTAAATAATTCAATCAAATGTTTCATTTATATCCCATGTAATTCATTTGTATTACAAATCTCTTATTATACAAGAAAAAAAAATTTTAAAAACATACGAATGAAAATTTTAGTATATTAAACTATTGGTTAATAATTATGCGGATATTAATTAATTATAACGTAAATGAAACATCAAACACTCATACACATTTTAAAAATATCTACAGACTCTTATTATAAATTAAGATATCATAAATCACACTATTATTTTACTTACTTTTTGTAGGATAATATTTTCATTTCCAAATTATCTTTAAAAAATGTAACGAGAGCATTTTCATTTTCAATGATAATATTTTCTCTATATGAACATTACATCATTGAAATGAAAAAAAAAATTGCAAGTAACAGTTAAAAAACAGATCATGCAGTACTCATACAAAACTCTTGATCTATAATTGACGTGCATGCATTTAAAAATGTAGGCATAAAATTTTAAGCAAGAGCTATGTACAACGTAGTACACTGATATTCAAAAAATTAACATACTTCTTAATTCAGACAAATAAGACATTATAAGAAAACATAGCATGAAATTATTTTTAATATAAGTTAGTGTCCCAAAGATTTATACAAATTGAACAACATTAGCCAGACATTTGATATCTAAAAGTGGTGAAAATTATTCCTTATTAGTCCAAATCTGTAATGTGTCTAAAGAGTTTTCAATTTCTAGGCACTATGCAGAAATTGGACTCTTTGGTTATTCATTTATAAAAATAAATAAATATTCTGAAATGGAAATTTTACTGTCTTAAAATTTTTAACTCGTCTTTTGAACGTATTTTAATTGTTTTAAGCTGGAAAATTTAATGTAGTATGGATAATTTAAATTTTAATCTTGATATCATTATCTCTACAGTAATCACCAGGATTGTTGCTTAGACTTGGTTCATTACAGTTTGTTCATTATCATCATCAATAGTTCTGTTTTTTCCATTCACAGATGATCTTTTCGAAATAGATTATAACTCGGCCAAAACGTTTATGTGAATGTTCACAAGCAATATTATTTAATATTTCAGTGTAATATTGGCTATAATTTGTGAATTAACAAAACTGTAAGAGCTAAGATCGAAAATGTTATAAAACGGAATATATTGTTCAGAAAGCCTGTTCCACTTGCGAACTTTTCCACCTCTTTCGAGCTCTACATGACTACTAGGCACCTTTCATAATCTGAACATTACAAACCAATTTTGCACTCCAGCCTATTAGAAAGTGATAAAAGCTGTTTTGGCACTTGCATCATTTACCAGATTTAATCTCCAATTAATACTATGTGTCTAAATTATTAACACATTATTTAACATATATATCATATTATTACCAAATTATTTAATATATTTATCATATCATTGCCAAATTATTTAACATATTTATAATATTATTATCAAATTACTTAACATATTTATCGTCATTACAAACGAAGACCCGTATTGATGAAACATTTAGAATCAAGAGGTAACATTGAAATCCGCTTTCTTCTTTCACTTTATCCTAGTCTGATGAACTTCTTTTTGTGAGATCATAGCAAATTTTAAGTTTAGTTTATATCTGTAGAATAGCTATAATTAACTAGTTAAGATCAGCACCTGTAATATCAATTAAATTCTACAGGGCTACAATTGGTACTGATAGGGAACACATACAGAAGTCTGCAAAAATTGGTACAACTGATGGATAAGATCGGATAAACCACAATTCTGTACAAGTAGTCATTAAAAGCAATGCTTAGGCAAGAATGGTCAGCTATTCAAAATTTTTCCTAACACAATATTTTACACTTTTATTAATTATGAAAATTTGATGCATGTTACTAATTGTTAATGCAATAGTTATTCAAAATGTATAAACATTTTTGGGACACTGAATTTATTAAGAAAAATAAATTATGGTAAAGCATTCAACTCGTTGATAACCTTGTTTTGAAAATTGAGCATGTCTCATGATTGAACTGCAGCAGAGGCTTCCACTTTAAACAAACATACTAAAGTGACGAAGACAAAAAAAATTTTAAATAGTAATACTATACTACAAAGAGTTTGTATGCTATAAGTAGGAACGCCTGTTTTGTTTTCAATTGAAGGAAATTAAAAAAGAAACTATTTTATAATTACAGAACGGTAACAGTATTTTCTAGTCATAGCGGAAAGAATCAGCAGAAAAAGTTGGCGAAAGACTTCAAACATATTTGGCGAGCGCGAACTTTTAACGGTCGATATACAATACTTGAAACAAACAATTTTCAAATAAATTTAACTTCCAATAAAAACAGACACTTAAATTGTTTCTCTGGAGAACTATTTTCAGTATGAGTTTTTTCTTTTGATTCTCAGTAGTAGATTTGGAAGACTGGGAGGTTTATTTTGTGTTTAAGATATTTTAACTTTCTACAAAATGTAATAAACACTCTATGACTAAAATATCTTGAACATTCCCTACTGAAAATAGGTAAGCTAAATAACGAAGATGTAATATCACAGTTGTGATTGTTATTGTGGAAATTGTGAATTATGCTTTTATTTTAAATTCCAAATTTTGAATAATAGCCTCGAGAAATATTGTATTTGATTGTTTAGTAAAGATATTAACAAGAAAAATTAATTTTGATTTATTAATATTTATATAAAATTATTATTGTTTAAAATAAATAAATAGAACTAAACCATTAAAAACAATAATCAGTGTAGATCTAATTTTACGAAACAGGGGCGCAAATTCGTTGAAGTAAAAATAATTATATTACTTTTGATTAATAATAATTGTGATGACACCTCATCAATAACAAGGAAAGATGAATTAAATGTTACATTCAAATCCAATTTGGAATTTTTTTAAGGAATTGTTATGTACTGACCTCACTGCTTGGCATTTGAATAAAATAATTTTGAAAATCTAAAGCAAGAATGCCATTCATATTAAATGGCTTTAATATTAATACCATTAATATTAGATGACCTTCTTAATTCAAGTTGTCTTTAAAAGTACAACGTACTTGTATTGAATGGGCAATAACTCGGTGAGAAAGGTTTTTTTTCCATTTATAGATAAAATTTCTTAAAAAAATGCTTTACTGATTTAATTTAATGAATAATAAATACAAATTTGAGTTATAATCTAAAACGACTTAATCAGAATTCTTCTTAATATTATTTATTCAGAATATGTAAATAATAAATAGGAATTTAATTAAATTAAAGATAAATTATCATGCGCAAAGTATTATTCAAGATGCATGGTTAATTACAAAACCATTTCAATCTAAAATTATTTTTTTTTACACATAAATGGTTGATACCGTTTTAAATATTTGAAAAATAAATACAATTTAATAATAAAAAACAATTTGCTGACAGACAATCCATAGATATTATTTATACATTCCTCGAAAACATTGGTTCATATATATATTTCTTGTAGTCACAAGTGCAAGTGCTCTAAAGGAAAAACTTTTCCTAAATGGAGTTCAATTCCTTCACGACTACTCCGGTCCAAACCAGCCCTAAAAGCCCTAAAACAAAGGGTGCAGGATGTAAAGTAAATCATCATTAAAGATGCCCTCGCTTTACATACCTGAATTCCTCATTCGAAAAATAAACCGGCCCCAAAACGATTCATTAGTATAGAACTTGCAGGGCCGGATTGGGCTGGGTTAATAGCGAGAGAATTAAACTTGAACAATAAATGTTTCTAATTAATAATAAGAGTTAATACTTTGATGTAAATATCTGGAATGACAGAAACAAATGTAAGTAAAACAACTAACTTATTTATCCGGATCTATTGTAAAATACAACATTATGGAAAATTGATCCAATATTAATATTCCAGCTTAATTTTAATAAAAAAGTTTCAAACAACTGAAAAATAACATCTATATAATTTCCTGCTGCTTACGTTGTAAAACCGAAAGAATTTAACTTATATTATTATATTAAAAAGAAATAATTGATTACAAATGAGTAACTCTTGAAATACATTTGATGTATTCACTTAATTTGATTTGTCGCCAAGACTTGGCGGCACTTACAATTCAACAGCCGTTAATACCAAACTAAAGATTTCACTTTAATTAGAGATTTCAAGTTCCATGATTTCATCTAAATATTTAAATCTAATCATTAAGATAAAAAAGAACAATATATATATTTTTACTTAATCTCTCAACAAATTCCGGAGATTTAGCTGGACCAAATTGCACGTTCTCGGCCAGCTTAGTTTTTTGTAGTATCCAGTCCATTCTGACACCTCTCATGTCCTATCATGTCTCAGAATGAGCAGCATCAGACTTAAGCAAACGGTGATACACCATCTGGATGGTGTCCAAGCCACCACAGAATTAATGTCTTCTTCAACAATATGTGGCGATGGACATTCGATTAGTTGGCGATGGTAAGATTGCCTCCTGCGTTCGCAGTCATCCCTCTGTGGTCCAATACAGGACGCGAAAGCAAGAGCATGGGGCACGTAGGTCTGCTCAAACACACCCCTGAAGAGGTGGGCCATGGGCCCATGCGCGTAGACCGGGACGTCTTCACCGCCATGGGAGTCCCAACGACGAGGTACTGCACTTTGCTGTATAAAGTTCTTGTCCTCTAAAATTCGTAAGATATAAAAAATACATTAATAATATGGAAAACATATTGAGGGTATTTTTTAAGCACTTACAACAATATTTAAGATAATAATATTTTTAGATTGATAATATCTATTGTTGTTTAAAATTTTTCACTTTGCATTTGAAACAGATACCTTCTCCAATTTTTTAAGGTCATCATCATATCGACATTGAAAAGGCAATAACTTACATTTTAAAAATTTCATTTATTTGAAATTCAATTATCAATATCTCTCGTAAAAAAGATAGATGTGGCCAATAGAAAGTCAACCATTTGACGGACTTGTTTCAAAATTTCATATGAAACTACAATTTCAGTAATAGAACCACACAAACAAATTTCAAATTTTCAGATATTTAAGTTTTTGAGTTATTATACTCTCATGAAAATGGAGGACAAATATAAATATCGTTGACAAATTTCGCCCAAAACTTGATATTAATCTATAACTTTTCTTCAAAAGCCATATATCAAATTTTGTATTTATAGTCCGTTGCCTATTAGAGGTATTGAACTTATTGACAAAAGGACAGACTTGACTAATCAGCAAATTTAATTTCAGAAATGTTTTTGGACTCAAAGGTATCTAAAGCATAAAGTTTCATCAAAATCATTTTATCGCTTGACAACATAATGGTTTAGTTTAGCTTAGTTATATTAACGTCCCGTTTTAAAGCAACACTAGGGCTATTTTGGAACGAACCTCGTAATTTTGAACTGCAGTCAGATGACGAGGATGACACCTGAGCTGGCATACCCATCTCTCCATCACACCAGCGGGAGGACGGTTGAACCTGCTCGATTTAGCGTGTAACAGATCCCCTTACAGGACGGTTCTTCGGGGCTCCAACCTGAAACCCTAAGGCTTACTTGCCGAGAACTTACCACCAGGCCACCGCGGCTCCAACACAATGCGTTCTGTTTATATAATTAGGAAATGAATATGTATATAGGAAACTTATTTGTTTGGTCTCATGAATTAATACAGAATAAATTAATGATTTGAATATAATAAAATACAACTCAAAGATATAAAAGCGAGGATATTCTAATAAATTGACGTTAAACTGAACTCAAAAAAACCAACAACGATTGCATTGCATCAAAAATATTCAACTATTTAAAACCAGAATATTTAATCCTTCTATGTAACAGAAAAAATGATTTTTTTTTAAATTATGAAAAAAATAAAAGGATCATTAAGTTAAACTAAATTTTTTTTTCGATATTTGATACATTTGAATTTCAGCTTATTCGATTTCTAACACATTATGATGAATTAATTTTTATATTTTAAGTCCCAGATACGATTTACAAAGAAAGAAAATTGCTACTTATTCATTAAAGGAAATTGCATGCTATTTTTATTCATAAATCTTTTCTGATACTTATAATTTTTAAAGAAAAGTATTTGAAAATGACACTTTTATTCCGCTTGAGACTTATAAATAACTTGCTGGACAATAAAGGAACAATTCTATTTGTAAGAAATTATATTGAAGTTATTGTCTCAATATTAGTGACAGAAAGATATAAAGCTCATATAAATGCTCTTATTCTTTCCCCCTAAGGCTATTTATTACTCCACATTTTTATGAAACACAAGTTATTGTTTTTTTTTCCAAAGTCGACTGTGTTTCTTCCTTTTTTTCTTATTTAGTTACAAAACTTGGTTCATTTGCATCTAGTTTTCATAGTTCATGCATTTTGAATCCATTTCTTTATACCCATCATTTCAAACATTTGATTCACAAAGCTACAATTTTAGCATTTTTGTACTACATACCATTACAAATCTGTAATAATGCTTTCTGTGTTGCAATTAGTTTATAATAACGAAGTGAATTTCACAAATATTTTAATATCTGCTAAATGGATGGCAGGTATTCATTCTCCGCCTTGGCGATAAATATTGTAATCATTTGGCGATTTTATCAACATGACCAAAAGTTTTTGAAACTGTTGAAAGTTGGCAATATATCGCTTAGAAACGAAGTTACGATAATTTTCTAGAATTTTCTGTGGTCTTTTGCTGAAATTATAAATGTCCAAGAGACAAATCTCAAAGAGTATTTGAGCGAAATCTCTCTTTGCTATGTTAATGTGTATCAAATTATGTATTAGCGCCTGTGTTGTTACAGTTGTTTAACCCCTTCCTGCTAACAAGTTGTAGCATACAAATTGTAACTAAATCATGCAAATTTATCCAAATCTCCAAATTATAATAAGAGAAAAAGCAGAGACAAAATAGTAAATTATTACATTTAAAAGTCTATTTTTTTTATGAAACTAAGATTTTTTTATTTAATATTCTTAATGCTTAAACATATTTCTTTATAAAAACTTTTTTAATTTTTTTCAAAGTCTCTTTTTTTTGGAAAGTTAAACTGATTTTTAAATTTGCACTTACATACATTTAAATGCTATCTTATACCTTTAGATGCGTTTTATTTTCAAATTCATACATGAAGTCTTTTCGTACGAAAGACTTCATTAATTTAAATCTAATAGATTTTTTAAATCCAAATTTGATATAATAATTTCTCAATATGTTTTATAATTCCCGAACTAAAAATAATTAAACTATGCATTTAGAAATATGTTATAATTGTTTCAATGCTTCACAATATAAAAGTAGAACATTTCATATTATTTATCATTTTAAATCTAATATTTAAGAAATGAATAAAAATATAAATGAATAAAATATATTTATTAAGCTTTATCCAAAATTTTGAGCAAATAATTTGATAAACCTTTAAACTAGAAAATTTTTGCTTTATACCTTTTTTCGGCCAAAATATGTTCTTTTTGTAATTTTTAAAAAAACTTTTGCCACTTAAATTGTATATTTTGATTTCATAGAAGTGTTTCAAATTTTTTTTTTTTGTTGCGCATATTTTCAAGCATGTAACAATTTTTGAAAGTTTTTCAAAAAGTCATTAGGGACCTACTCTCAGACCTTAAAAGAAGAAGTGAACTAATTAAAACTAATCTAATCTAATCATTTTCGTAATTTTGAAATAATTTAGATTTGAATTTTCTCTCTTTAATTTTTTAAAAATTATAGTAGTATATTATATAGTAGAAATGATGCGTTCATAAAAATTGTATTAAATGCTCTCGTAACACATGCGCAAATAACTCCAATAACTAAAGCAATGAAAAATTATTCAAAATACACTTAAAAATATTAAAAAAATACTAAAATTAATGAAATTGGCTAAATGTTTTTAAAATATGTTAAAGTGTTAAAGTTTTCTCTCAAAAATATCAAAGAATATTATCATACAAAAAAATTCTTTACATCATTTTCAAATTTGGAAAATAAGACGTGCAAAGCTGCTATTTTATTTCCATCATAGAACTTGAATTATTAGCTTTGCTTCATTCTTGTTTTTTTTTTTTGTTAAATCCTCTAGATACATTTTGAAAAATATGAAAAAAAAAAGTTTTTTTTTTTTTTTCCCCTTAGAACTACATTTGCCAGGCCCATACCTGTGTCAACATTCGTTAGATTTTCTCTTCCATTGGGAAAATTGTGGTTGTAACCTGGACCATTGGCGTAAAGCAAGGTTGTGTAAGGCATATTATCTACATCAGATGGCTTATCATCAACACCTAAAAATAAACAAAAAAATTACAAATCAATTTTATTCGTAAAAAAAAAATCCAATTTTGATTTTAACTGCTTAGTTTAGTTATATTAGCATCCCGTTATAAAGCAACACTAGGGCTACTTTGGAATGGACCTTGTAAATTTGAACCGTGGTCAGATTACGAGGACGACACCTGAGCTGAAGCCCCCTCCACACCGCACCAGCACGTTTGGCCCTAACCAAGCATACCCCCTTACACGATGGACCTTCGGGTCTCGAACCTGAGACTCTATGGCTCGCGAGCCGAGACCTTACCACGAGACCATCGTGGCCCGCGCAAGGAAATCAGTAATTTTTCTCATGAAATAGATTTTTATAAATATGTTAATTTTATTTCAAAATGCCTTTTTAAGCACAGTTTAAAACACTGATATTCTAGTTTACCCTATTGGCGGAAAACTCTACAGTGACTTATAGCTTTAAAAAGTTTTAAAAATATATTCCAAATATATATTTTTCCATGAAATTTTATTTTTTTACACTTAAGAAACTTTTTTGGTATTATAAAGAGCTCTTATCTACTTTTACTTTAAGCTCTCTGATAAATGTCAGCAGAAAGTTTCAATTAAGGCGGTCTTCTTATAATTTTATTAAATATTTTGTTTCATTTAAAATTGAGGTTTAACTTCAGAAACAAGCAATGACTAAAGATTTTAAAGTTCGTCTATTTTAAAACGTTGCTGATATTTTCTATGTTATAAATGAATGCATAAAAAATTTAAATTTAAATTAATATGTTAGAGAAATGCAGAGAAAAATGAACAGAACAGGATAAACTTTCTTAAGTAGTATGTTTAGCAAAATGCAAATTTAAAAATATTTTATAGATTAAGTCGTTAAAATGAAGTTACGAAAAATATTTAATTGAAAACTACAGAAACTATTCATCCCAGCGAACTAACCCACAAGTGGCGAGTAGGAAATTAATTTGGCATCACTTATCCTTATCTAAAACGAGCCATTGGACTCCCTTCTTCGCAAATTATAAGAACAAAACTTTTAACGGTAATACAAATGAAGGAGATCTTATTTGATGCATTTATAGTTGCTGAAACACAGTTTTTTCTGGTGAGATGAATGCTTTGAAAATTACATTTTATATTTCTTACATATATATTCTTACATATATATTTTATATTTCTTTATATATGAGAAAGTAGGAATAAACTGAAAAAATGTTATTTTCACTGTAACTAACAAAAGATTACTTTTAAAAAGGATATAGTCAAAAAAAATTTTACATATATTATTTTAAAAAAATCCATTTTTATTTTTGTTTGAGGCATTAATAACTATAATGAATATTAATAGAAAAACATTTGGGAAAAATTAAATTACGACAGATGAAATTTGAATTTATTGTTTAAAATATAACTATATTTCCTATAAATTCAATACAATAAACAAAATTTCTGTCATTATATGTTTTAAGATATTAAAGAATCCTATAAAACATTAAAAAGTGTCATGCAAGCTTATAGTCATGCAAGCATAGCTTATTTTTAATGATAAAAACTTCTTTTTCATGCATTGGAATATTTAAAAAAAAATGCGTACATTTAAAAAAAATATGATTTAAACATGCTTTATTATTTTCAATACCACAATTTGCATCTTATTAGAAAAAGGCAAAATTGTCATTTCTTCGTATTCTCCCTTTTTGAACATCTCAGTTAAATTTTGTATTCCTATCCATGATATTTTGCATATGTTTTTCTGAATATATCAAATTCTTTTCTTAGAAAGGATTAGGAAGAATCAGAAAAATTTATATCTCTCTCTACAATACCATGAAATTTTTCTTCATTTGGAATTTCTAAGGTATTAGCATCCGTTCCATTCTTTAAATTCTAATAAAAAGAAGAGAAAAGGATACGTTGTATTTTTTTTGCCTTGAATATATTAAGATGAATAGCATTTCTTTTTATGTAGCATTTTTCATCTAATTTGAAAGCGCATCTTTTGTTTTATTGCAATGTTTCGCGTAGGCTTAAAAATGAAAAGCTAAAAAGAAAGAAATGCAAAGAAAAACACATTTCCTAAAGAACCAGAGTTTCAAGGCATTTTTATTTTCAAGGATCTTTTTAGAACTGTTGTAGAAATTTAGTATATTGCGTATTTTGAAAACAATTTAGCTAAAGCTAATTTTGCTTAAGTCTTGTATAAAGATTTCAAAATAGATTTTTGTAGGGTTTTTTTTTCAGAAGGATAGCTATTTATTTGTCTGGAGGTAGTTTAATGAAGATTAATGAAGAATATAATGGTTTAAATTTTGAAGCAATGTAAACTTTTACTTTCTCAGTCTCATTATAATAAGAGTAAGTGAATATTTAAACGGGAAATATTAGTGAAAGTAGCTTTAAGTTGGAAAATGTGAAGCCTTCTTTCAAAATGAATGTTGAACGTCTATCATTTGCTTTGACAATTTTTTTTTTAATTTTTTGTTAAATTTTAAAAAAAATCTAATTTTACGAGTCATAACTATTTTTTTTTCTGTTATAGATCAAATGAATATCATCCCAGTATAAAAGTAAAAAGAAATAAAGTAAAAAGAATTGAAATCTGCTATCGCAAATTTCATGTGATAACATTGCGTTATTTAAGTCACGAGGTATCATTCCGACAGAAAAATATAATGTTCTAACATGACTCATATTCCGCAATCACCAACATTTAGAAAAGCAATGGTTTTTGATATCTCAAAATCAATCGAATTATAATAAGAATTATTATATAATAATTATATATACTACTATATTATAATTATATATAATAATTATAATTATAAATTTCTACAACAGTTCAAAAAAGATCCTTCAAAATAAAAATGGCTTACAAATCTGGTTCTTTAGGAAATGTGTTTTTCTTTGCATTTCTTCCTTTTTAGCTTTTTTATTTTTAAGCCTACGCGAAACATTGCAATAAAGAAATCCTTCTTTATTATTTTCTAATATTCACCTCCCCCCCAATTTTTAAAAAAATTATTTAAAATTTATATTATTATAAATTTATATTTTATTTTAAATATTCTAGGATATAGCGAATATAAAGATCTTATTTTAGAACCAGAATGTTTCCGAAAAAGGAAGCGGAGATATCAGAATCGTATTAAATAAAATAATAATCAATAAACATACAAATTTTGTGCTAAAATATTAAAATGAAAATTACTAATATTTTTTTAATTTATTGATTGTATTAATCTAGCCTTTTCTAGCAAGTGTTCTATATTTATTTTTTATGCTATGGTCATCAAATGATAAAATAAATTTATGTATTAAAATTTAAGTTTGTATTATTATAAATTTACATATCACATAAAATATTATAGGACATAGAAATTATAAACATTTTATTTTAGAACCACAAGGTTATCGAAAAAGAAACGGGTTAACAGAATCGTATTACACAAAATAAGAATCGAATACGCATGTAAGTTTTGTGCTAAAATATTTTTTAAAAAAAAGCTCAAAATTATCTTTCTATTTCAGAACCAATACAAAAATTGCAAAAAAAAAAAGAAGATGAACTAAATTTTGACTCAAATTCAACTCTGTATTCAGACAGGTAATATTTCATAACCAAGTTCACTTCGTATCGAAGCGAAAAATATAGTTAGTTAATCTAAGAAAAAGACTAGAGTAGATTATAAAAAATAAGAGCAATGGATAGCGCAACACTTATTATGTCCAAGCTGGACAAATGGGATAAAAAATGCTCCTCTCAAAGCAGGTGTTGGAAATAATTTTCCGCTCAATCTATGGCACTTTCCATATATGCGTATGATAAAGTGAATGTTCCATCTGAGGGATATCGCAAATCGACGTTCTTTTTCCACTCATTTACCTTTCAAAATCACGTCCCGATTTACTCTTGGTTCTTCTTTTTTCAAAAGAATTCTAGATACTTCGTATATCTGGAAAGGACTTTCATGCAAATGGTTTCTCTGTGTCAGATGGCTGTGATATGAAATTCGAATTTTTCAAAAGCTTTAAGACAGTGAGCCGAAGAAAGCGCATGTTCGCTGCTTCAAATATTGATCGGTGATAGTTATTGTTCGAATTCGATCTTTTTTTTTTCTCGAGTTAAGATACCTGGAGGGTGAAGTTATTTATCTTTTTAAGGTACTGGGTCATAGTTTTCGATATGATTAGGAAATAAATTCCAGCTTTCCTAGATCCAATAACATATGTGAAGGCTTAATACTTTTCAATTCTGAACAATTTATTTGTATAATGGATCATATTTTATTTTATTCGGGTTAAAATCTGAAAAATATTTTTAAAGAATCTTTTTATTTATTTTTAAAATATGAAGTTCCTATTGTTAGTTCAATTAGAAGAACATTTTAGATCAAGTTTATTCATATTATTTTTGATACAATTCTTTAGAATCACGTTGTTAGAAAAATGTTTTTTTTTATTATTCAGAATTGAAGGGCCAAAAATAGATCTTTTTAGAATAAAATGCCTGATAAAATTATTACAATATTTTTACTATATTGTTCGATATTCAAAATTTTGCAGAACATCGGGGGGGTACTGTACAATATTTTGTGCTTCAAGGAGGAATATTCATGCTCTAAATTATTCCGAGGTTAGAAAACTATATAAGACTTATCGAAAAAGAAAGTAAACATATTAATATTACTCCATAATAAGACAACGAAAATAATAAGGAAAGATAATATGATTAATGAAAATATATATATATAAAACGCAATCAGAATCAAATCTGTCTGGTTCAAACCCAGTTCCATTAACATCAATTCAGTTTCAAAACATTATTTTTCAAAACTGAAAAATAATTCTAAGTATTGTTAATCCATGTGTTTGCAAGAAAAAAATATCTTTTGCAATTGTACTTTAATACTACTCATCCGAGGATGTTTTCCAGTCGAGGTTATATGCAATGTTTACTACTATAGGCATAGAATTCTAAAGCGCAAAACTATTTTCATTAAACATGCTTTGAAGATATTGTATTACACTTATGTTCAATACAATATGGAATATAATATATTTATATAATTAGAGAAATGAAATTGAAATTATTGAGCAAATTGACTTCATTTACTTTGCAAGAAAAATGATTGTATTTGCAGAATGTATCATCGCCACATCTATCTAATATATTTATTATGTTCGAGAGAAAGTGCATTCAAGACATCAAGAATATGTATTCTTCTATTCTTATGTCTATTTTTCTACATAGGCATTAAAGGTCTGATTCATTGCAGTGATATTCTAAGCTTCGTCCGTTTTGCTGAGTCTAACTTGATCTTTAAGAAACAAAAGTTTATTTCAAAATGTGTTTTCGAGGTTGAATTATGCAAATATGTTTTTTTATATGTTTTATAAAATTTTTAATAAGTTCTTGACAGTTTTATATGTCTATATGTATTTTAAAGTAAACTCTCTACAAGTTTCAAATTTGTGATTCATTTCTTTAATTTTAAACAAAACCCGATTTTTATTTTCTCATTTACGAAGTATAAATATTTGATTCAAATTTGAGATTTTGACGAATCGTTATGTTTTAGACCACCATGAGTTTTAAATATATAGTTTTGGAAAATGTGTGTCTGTCTGTGACAAAGATAACTCAAAACCGCTTTCATCTTGGCGGATGAAATTTGATATATGATCTTTACATTAAGTTTATAATTTTATATTAAATTCTGAGCAAATTCCGTTTAGAGGAAGTCTATCTGCCCTGCTATATAAGTTAACACAATAACTACAAAAAGGAAGACAGCTAGATAAAGGAAATTCAGCACAAAAGATTTGTTGTTGTTTCTAATGGCACTTGTCATAGACAAGCCCACTGACTTTAGAGGTCAGTGATTTTAAACCAAGGGCGCGTCTCTTGTTTTTCAATAGCGCCATCTGTGGCCAAGAGTACAACTTAGCTACTCATGCGTCACAACCCTTTTTACGAGGCGGACTTCATTCATGTATTTTATTCACCCCTCCACAGATCATAATTCAGACCTGAATCAGAGAACGATCACCCCTGATCCAGTACCTCCAGTGGTATTACTCTCAACATGGAGGACTTTGTGACCACGACAGATTTATGCGTGCGCCAGCCACCACACTAATGGTCAGTCTTCGGCCGGTGCGGTTCGAACTCGCAAAACCAACGCCCTACAAACCAGGCTATCCCGGCCCGATGAAACATTTAACATATATAATATTTAGCACCTATCAAATTTTAAAGCAAATCCGGCAAGGGTTTGACCATCTGCTCGGTGTATATTTTCAGAAACTTATAAATGCGATAACTCAAAAACACAATTACTTGAATATATGAAAACTCGTCAAAAATTTTGTGACTATATATGACGTTTTGTGTCAAATTTTGGTTTCAATCGAATGGACAAAAGGATTTACAAAGATTACAAATTCAGTTTTCGGATACTTTTTAAGCCAAGGATTAATAGCCAAAACACTCGCCAAGCACCTCACGATAGTTTCCGTAAAAATGATAAATTCATCCTAAAAGTTATTTATAATTATTGGACCCAAACGTGTGCTCTGGGGTAATGCATTTATTATCGCGCCTTTGAGCTGGGAGAAAGTTTGGAGATTACATCCAGTGGTTTTAATTTTAATTCACATTTTTAAGATTAAATGTCGTGACCGGCATAGCCTGGTTGGTAGGGCATTGGTTTCACGTCCCTTGGGTTGCGAGTTCAAACCCCTCCGGCTGAAGACTCACCGTGTGTGTGGTGGCTGGAACAAATATAAATCTGTTATGGTCACAAGGTCCTCCATGTCGATAATAATGCCACTGAGGGTACTGGATCAGGGGTAATCGTTCTCTGATTCAGGTCTAAATTGCTATCTGTGAATGAATTGCACGAATGATATCCGCACCGTAAAATGGGTTTTGACATGTGTGTAGTTAAGTCGTACTCTGGACCCTACATGGCGCTACTGAAAAAACAAAAAACGCACCTTTGTCTTAAAATCACTGACTTCTAAAGTCAGTGGGTTTGTTTATGACAAGTGCCATTAGAAACAACAAAATTAAATGTCTGCAATATATATATATATTTGATATATGTGTGACTTCAGCTATTTTAAATGATCTCTTTATAATTTTTTTTTATTTAGTGATTTTAAGTTTCATATTTTAGAATGATTTTTTAATGTTTTTGTAATGACTGTACACAGTCTTTAAATTTCTAATAAGTGTTTTTTAAATATCTTTGGACACATTTTTTACAGTTTTTTTTTATCTTTTGTATCTTTGAAGCTCACTTATTTTTGCATTCTCTAACAGTAGCGGTCTCTAAATGTTTTTCTTCGAATAAAATAATTTTTTAGCTGTGTCATGCCAAATTATGATCTGAGCAAGAGGATTTTAAAAAAAATATTTTCTTTGCCAAAAGATGATTGTTGGATACCACGTAGTTACCCTCCTTCTGGTGCAATAGACTAAGTAAAAGAAAGCTTATATCAGCAGTTCGAAGGATAAAATATATTCCTGTTGTGACTACTTTTTATTCAAGTTCTATAAATCTAGACTGCACAGGAAATATCCAAGCGAAAGTAAGCTGCACTCTCATATTGGAGCAAATAGTGCTAGATTTGTGGTAATAATTCATGCTTAATTTAGTGTTAGTGTTTACATAGACCCCATATCTCAAAATACCGAAAAGATCTCTGGAAAGATACCAGTTGGCAACCGACCATCAGCAAGGCCAGAGCGTTATCAATCTGGCAGCATTATATGGTTACATAAAGGAAGCTGCAAACACATGTTCCATTGTATATTATTCGAAGATTGTACACTGTTACAAGTTACACAAGCTTGGAATGGATATGAGATTGTTACCATCAAAATTATAGCTATTTCTATTGCCATTTAGTTTTTTTAATATAAATAAGCAAAACGAATAATTAAATATATAGAGGCTGATCGGTCATTTTAATTCAAATCATTAATTATAACCGGGAAAGTAAAGTGATTATTACCTAAAGTAAAGTGATTATGCTGAATAATTTATTGAGATGGGTTACAGCACCCCTACATGCGAAATAAGGAAGTTACAAAATATAGCTAAAAGAATAAAGAAGACCTATCTAAAAGTTCAGTTAGAAAAATATACTCTATATTATAATAAAAACGTAGAAAAACGTTTCATATAGTTATAAGCAAAATTTTCTGAGATATTTGCAAATAAAATCTTGAACTTTCGGTGATTTAAAAAAGGGTTATTCTTAAAATTGAAAAATGTATCCTCAGATTCACCTCTCTCCATGCTAGCGTTTCCATGATCTCTTTATTACTTTTCTTTATTTTATTTTTCATTGCTTAAATTCCACTTCGCCATTATTTCAATCGCAAATACTGTCTGATAATACCAGAAAATATATTTACCAATTTCATATGAACCCTCTGTCAAGTCACGGAAAGTTCTTGATTTTAATCGCAAATATTTCCGCCAATTTTACATATGACTCTCTGAAACATTTCACTGCACTTTTTATTACAGTATAGTGAACATTTTTTTCTAATTAGGCGTTTTAGTCGATCTCATTTTTTTAAAATTATTTTTTATCACTTACTTATTTCGCCTCAAAGTGCTTTATTATTATTATACTAATAAATTTAGCATAGTCAATTTATTATAGGTATACGTAACTTTCCTGGTTATACGAGAGGCTGTTTTAAATTTAAAGGGTTTAAATGGGCTTCATTGATATCCCTGTATAATAAAAAAAACAAGTAATACAGAAACACAGGAAAGAAAGTAACCCTTTTTAAAGAGCTCAGCACATGCTCCCTACGGCGAAATGTAAAATTAATCAATCCTACTACAGAAATTATTAAAGAGAAACTAACGTTAGAATTATTGTGTATGAAGAATTTTAATAAGATTTTCACGTTTTTACTATTTGATCTTCTCAGGAGACTATTTAAAAATTTTCAAACATTGATAGACGTTTAATGCTTTTCCAGAAAGCCGATTATTTCCTGTCAAAATCGACCATCAAAGTGGAAAACCGTCTGAAATGGCATGACGTGGAATGGAAGTTTATAAATCCAACCCATTAAAATTTTCGTCACGCCATATGAAATAAGCGCTAGATGAATATTATAGATGAAAAAAAGAATGGTTTAGATTGTAGGAAGAGAGGACTGTTATATATTTTATATGGAATTTTGCGAAAGGTTTGTGAGGAAGTTGAGGTGAAGTACCAATATAAAACTGGCATTTTGGAATTTGATTATGAATCATTGGCTTTTACATTTGTTTTATTTATTGTGCTATGCCACTTTTTAATTCTCTTTAATTATTAAAATTTGAATTTTATTGGCATTATTTATTTTGTAATTTTGAAATGGGAAACGATAAGACTTCATTTAATCAAAAAACTTGCTTGTTGAAATATATATATATGAATAAATTTAGCAAGCATGCTCATGCAACATATAAGAGTAAAGCAAGGCAAAAAACAAGTCATGATAATAATATGATAACAAGAAATAAAATATATAAGAATAACAAGTAAAATTATATAACATCAGAGATTTTTCAATGTTGTTGAATATGGCTTATAAGATCCTTGGGAATTGTTGTTCACTGATAAAATAAAAAGGAAGTGCTCTATAATAATTCAGGATTAAAAAGCGCTAATTTGTTTTTTTATCGAATTATATCATAGAAAATTGCAATGGTCTTCAGGAATTTGTAAACAAGATGTCGTCTTCATCATATAAGCATTGCTCAAAATTAAAATTATGAGCTACATCTCAAATTAGCCCTTGGAAAGTTTCAAATCGGATGTTAATATATAAAAAAATTTAGAAATAGATACAGGTTACAATTATTAAAATATATGCATCAAGTCTGTGATTAAATTAGTTAATCAAGACACTTTAATTATGTTATATTACTTTAAATGTTTTGCATTTACCCACAAAGAATTATAATTTTATTAATTTATAGTTATAATTTAATTATGTTTTGAATATCATCAATAATGGATTACAGCATTGTTGCAATAAAATTCAAAGTACTTTCATTGTTTCATTAAATATTTAATTGCACGAATTTTTTTTCTTCAAATTTTTGAATACTTAGAAAAAAATATTCTACTAATCACATATGTAGTTTAAATGCTGAGTCACAAAACAAATTTACACAATATTGAAAAGAAAATTTGAAATAGAATACTATGACACTTAAACATTAATGAAGCTATTATGTCATGGGATTTGACTCTATGAGGGATTTTTTTATACAATAAGCAAAAAGGGCACGAAGTTATCAAAATAATAAGTATTCTTTAACCCATTCACTGCCGATTCTACTTTACGATATATCTCGTAGGAAACTGCCTTAAAATTAAGCGTCTGTAAATTTCTCTGACAGCGAATGGATTAAAGTCTATCAAAGTTGATAGTTAAAAATATGCTTTGTTGAGAGAATCACGAAGAAAAAGATACACATTATAGATTTAATAAACCTGGTGAAAAACTTGATCTCGAAAGGAGGTTAATTTGCAGTATTTATAAACCACAAATTTTAACTAAAAGAGCAATAACTTTTATTATCATTCTATAAATGGCGTTATTAAGAGAGGAAAACGTATGAAACACTTGAGTGTCAAAATGCTCTAATTTTTTATATTATTTGGAGAATGCATTTAGAAAAATATTCGAGGTCTTGACAGTTAATTCTTAAACCTCTCAATAATAGACTCGAAGCTCGAATTTCAAAAGTTTGGAAAGTTTCCACAAATCGAGCATTATCAAAGCTTTATTGAAAAATTTCATTCAAACCATTGAATAATGAATGTTTCGAAGAATGGTAACTACGAGAAGAAAATTAATTTAAAAGAAAAATGCGCTCTTATCGTTAAAAGCAAATTCCTAGAAGTATTACTCCCTCGAAACTAACAACTGAGCGCGTTTAATCAAAAATAAAATTACGCACCATAAATATAATTTAAGAACACTAAGAACGGAAATGTCAGATGTAAATCTCGAATAAACAACAAGCAAGAACTAGAAATCTCTCGCTTAAGAACAAACGACGCAACAAAAATTGGAAGTTCTTCCTTTACTAAGAATTTTAACAGCTGAAGGAATTTTCGCGTAAATTGACGGCGGGACTTCCAGAAAGTGAAGTTGGAGCTCCACGATTGTAATTGAATCTATTTTAATTATCTGCTTCACTTAAGCGTTGTGAAAATCGGGAAAATAATTAAAAGATATAAATCCAATTCCTTCAGATTCTCTGAGTCTGTCGTTTAAGAATAAACTTTTGACTTTCAATGGATATAAATAACCTCTTTCTCTTTAATTCTCAAATTGATGAATAGAGAAACAGAAAAACAGCGGTTGTTGAGTTTGGTGTTTGTGTAAAATCTTCTTTTCTTTTCGGCATACTAAAGCTTCCTTCTAATGACAAAGGTATCTTATCTTATTTTACATGAAGTACTTTATAAAATGGATTTTCATTCAAAATTACTAATTAATGTGTTATTGACAATATTAGAATGAAACACTCATGCAATTTTTTTCTGGCAGACGAGTTTTATTCTTATACAATTCTGTGAATTTGAAATTGCAGTTACGTGTTTTTTTATACAGTTGAAGAATCTCTTACAAAGAATTTTTCTTTTAGATTTTTTAGACATTTAGGAAAAGATTCCATGTTTTTTAACTGTCTAAATATTTTTTGTTGATTGATAAATTATCTTAAAAAATGCAAAATTCCTTTTATCTTCAAAAAAAATTGTAAATTTTTTTAACAAATATGCCTTAAAAATAATGAAGAATAGCCCATTAAAATTGAAGTCGCTTTCTCAAATGGGATATATTATTTCTTAAAGCATAATCAACTTACAATTAATCCGCTACTGAAATTATTTAATTATTTTTTCACAATCTAATAATTTTTAGAGAAGTTATATTATCTTCAAATTCAACATTATAAAGCTTCATTTCAAAGCCAAATGAATAATGAGGTTTTTAAAAATCATAAGATAAACCTCATTTTGTATTTAATGTAGCACAATAGAAAATTAGTTTTATTTGAAAAAAAATTGTATTTTATTGGTAACATTCAGACATGAGCTGCAAGTTTAGATCAAATAATCAATTCTGTTTTTTTTAATAAATAAATCTCTCTTGCTTCCAATATTAAATCCCAAAAATAATTATATTAACAATTAAATTTCCATTCTTCAAGAGATTCCATAAATATTTTTACTTTCATGTTCTAGATGTTTAATCTGAGATATTTTTTTCAGGATAAAATTTACTTCTTATTTTTGGAGTAATTTTTTATGATTATTTTTATTTTATCCTAAATCAATTCCTTTCATTTGAATCATATAGTGTCTTCTTGAACGTCATCAGTTATAAAAAGAAATTCACTTTTATATGCAGAAATTCGTTTTAGTATCCTTTCACAAAATCTATCTTCCATCCATTAAACTTAACAAGCCTGCTGCCTCTCACACTCAGAATACCCATTATCTGATAACCCTATCATTTCTATACCATGACAACGAACGTGTTTATTGAAACTAGTTATCGATAGATCAGTCATTTTACAAAACTTTCGTAAAACCGAGGTCATCTCATCTTTATGTGTCAGAAATATAGGTTAGAAATTTAATGTCAACAATATAATGACTTTTAGATTTCGTAAATATCAATATTGTTCGAAGTTACGAAGTTCATTTTAATAATAGCCATCATGCATTTCAAAGGAATACATTTAATTAATCTCCGAAATTTACCCTTTAATTTCTTAAAGAGCTTCACAGCCTGAACATTAAAATTCTGTGTGGGTTTCTTTTCAAAAGTTAAGAGCATTCTTTCCCATTCCCCTTAAAATCTTCAATAGTGTTTGTTCATAAACAGATTGACACAAAAAAAAGAGTACCAAGATTCCGGTTAGCTGGTGACAATGGGAGAGGGTTGTATACACATTTGATTCTCTCTTCTTAGGAGTGATTCATTATAATACACAAAACATACACCTGACCTTTGTAATATGCTTAGTATCGATTTTCGTTCAAAAATGTGACTATTTTAAGCGGTTGTTGTATTTTGCTTGGACGGGCATTTTGAGTTCTTCTGTATTGGAAGATTTAATAGTCTGCGATGGGCTCTCTGCCTTTAAATGGGAACAATCGGTTTGATAGCTTCAGTGGCTATTCCTTGGAAACATCAACCATATACCTGGGCTTAATGCACTTACATCCGTAAGGGAGAAACCCATCGATGTCGTAAGGTTTTGCTAAAACTAAGTCACCTGCCAACTTTCTTCACAATTTTAAATAAAGAAATCAGATATTTATGAGAAATCAATTTTGGAATAATTTCAAAACTTAAAGTTAAAAAATGGAAACTTTAGAATTAACGCATTTGAATAATTTTCATTCAATAGTATAATCGAAATTCTGGATGGTCTTTGGGGGAAAAAAATGATGAAAAGTAACTTTCGATTAAAAACAAAAAATATTAACATGTACCTTAAAAGATTTTTTTTTACTTTAATAATACATAGAATAAAAGTATACATGCTTCAAGAAATCATAAGATCTGTAGATTTAATCCATTCAAACGAATAGATTAAATCTACGAATTTTAACTAAGGGAACAATTTTTTTAAATCAAACTTTCTGAAATTGATAATATTATTAGAGTCGGAATGAATTTTCATATTTTAAACAGAGTTGTCTTATGTTAAAAATGATTTTTGTTTGCTTATTTTTACTGGAAATATAAAAGTCAGGATTATATTCAAATATCAGATAGTATAAATTAATCACCAGAAGGAAAGAAATAAGAAGCTGATTGATTCAGCTAAAAATGTTTCATCAGCATTTAAACATTGAATCTGAAAAATAAAGAATTGGAAACATGGAAAACCATGAAATAAATATACAACATGATTTTTAAAATTCATAGAAAATCAAACAAATAAACAAAAATATTATTTATTTATTTGATTTTCAATAAAGAGTTCCAGCACTAAAAGTGTCAGAATTTTTTAAAAAGGAACTTTCTTCCTCTATTTCATCATATAGTTCGATTTATGCGTGTTACATATAACGTTAATCCAAAATTGATAGAACCAAACATTTTTAAATTACGCCAATAAAAATTAAAATATGTCCAAATTAGCTTTCCTTTTGACAATTTGTCGCTTCTGTTTATGAATTCAGTAATTTGGATTTTTTTTCAAGTCATAACTTCCAAAATTGCACACCAGTGTGCGAAACTTAAGAAACAGGTGCTTTTTTGCCATAACTCCACGAGAAGTCATCTGAAAGACATGAAATTCAGAAATGAGAGACAACATTTTATACTTAAACGATGACGAAAGCATAATTACTCAAAAATGAATACTATGCATATACTATGGAATCAAACAAAAAAGGCTTTATTGAACTCATAATATCGTTACACATGATTGTTTTTCTAAGAGGAAAAACAAGCAGATGTTCCTTAGTATGGGATATGCCCACCCCTTACTGCAAAAGTTGCTTCTTACCGTCTCTCCATAATGAGCACCAGATTGTCCAACAATTCTTGAGGTAAGATTGCCCATTCCTCAATCAGCATCTGTTTCAGATGTTGGGTGCTTCCCGGAAGATGCAATCGTGCCGCAAGACGTCTATCCAAAGCATCCCACACATGTTCTATGGGATTTAAATTAAGAGAAAAGGCTCGCCAATCCATTTTAGTGATATCTTCAGTTTCAAATATATGCTGAGCACCAGTAGTTGGGTGTTGCAGGGCATTGTCATCCATAAAAACGAAGTCTGGTCCAATAGCATCTCGGAACAGACACACATACGGAAGGATCACCTCATTACAATAGCAATCTCCGGTTACAGAACTTCTGTCGAAAACGTGGAACTCAGTACGCCCTTTCAACATAATTTATCCCCAGACGACAACTGCAAGACAATCTTAATGGTCTCTTTAAGTGATGTTACTGAGATGAATCCGTGTCCTGACTTCTCTCCAAAGCAACTGGCATTGAGAATCGCTGATGGCACTGAAACGACTCTCATTCGTAAAGAGGAGATTGAGATATCCAATTTTTGTGCTCCTTACACCATTCTAAATGGTGCCACCGATGGCCAACTTTCAAAGGGATGCAGCGTTCAGGACGGCGGGCGAATAGGCCACCTTTCTGAAGGGTCTCTCCACAGAAAACCGCGATACTTGTCACCCTGTTGCTGTACACAATTGCTGAGCAGTGGCGCTTGCTGACTGGCATCTGTCTCCTTCCGCCTTCAGGACTATATATCGGTCATCCACTGCAGCATTTTCCTAGGGAGCCACCACCATCCTTTCTAACAGCTGTACCTAGGGTTTGGAAAGCTTTCCAAGCGCGCGAAACAACACTTTTGTGATAACGAACTCTTCAGCCACACTGGTCAAACTACGCCCCTCCTCCAGCTTTCCGATCATTCTTCCACGTGTGAAAGTGTCCAGGTGATTTCTTCTAGCCATATTTCACGAAAGAACTCACCTTAACCTGCAACGAATGTCTTTAATTGCGCCTCCGTTCTTCCTTTTATTGTAATCTTGAGCTGTTCGCGCCGACCGCATACATTCACGTCGCCTATGACGTTTTGTTCTTGACGTTTGCATATGTATCACCTTTCTACTGAATTGCGTGTTCATTTGACATACAATAACCCCTTTTCTGCATGGGATTATTGTGATCAGATAATTCTTTTCATGGCTATCTGCTAAACATTTACATTGTTGCTTAAGTTTTGCACACCAGTGCAGTAAAAAGAATTCAGTAAATTGAAATTGTCATATTTCAAGAATATAGATTTGAACACATGATTAGTTTTTCTGTATGTTCACAGGTTTTGTAATATAGGTAAATTTAATTTTTAAAGATATTTATTAAATTAAATTACTATCTTTATAGAATTCAAGTATTTGAAAGAGTTTTTGTGATTTCTGTGATATGTCTTTTTGGTTATTTCGAAATTTTAGAAATGGTAATTTTTAATTAAAGTTGCAATAATTATCATAAAAATAAATTCAGATCAGATTTTGAATCGATAGAGCCATATACGTGATTCATAAGTTGATAAAATTCCATGCAATATAGCACATGAATTGCAGTTCTCGCATTGAAAATGTCTTGTTTCCAACATGCGTCATATTTATTTCAAAATAACTGGCAATTTTTTTTTCAGAAAAGAATATTGTATAAATTTTCTTTTTTGTGCAATATTATAGCACCAAGAATAAACCCAAGCCTTTTTTTTAATGTAAAATGCATAATTTCTCAACAAATTTAGTCCAAACAACAAGATCCATATTATTAGCATGAAAGCGATATGCTATGTTTCATTCATTTCGTTTACTGGTATATCTGATAAAAATACAATTGAACATGATATTTCTAATTTATTTTTATTGGACTTGAAAAGGTCCAAACTATCAAAATTCATTAAACTTATTTGCCAGTTATAATATCATTTTTATGAATACTTCGTATTCCACCAACATTGTACTCATATTTAGAGTACTGCAAATAAACGTTAGAAGTTCAATACCTTTAAATTTTATGTGAAAATGTTTTTAAAAACAACAAATTCATTTTTTAAATAATTAAAACTGTGCTTAAATTGTATCAAATAATTAAATTATATCCAAATTAATAATTAAAATTATGCAATAAAAATAATTAAATTATATCAAAGTTACATATCAAACAAGATAATTTTATTACTTTACATGCATGGGAAAGGGAAGAACCCTTTGATGGGTTTGGTTCAAAATTTCAAAAGTAGATAATAAACTTGTGTGCCAAATTTTATTTTCCTGGCTCTCTACCATTTGCAGCTATTAAATGCAAACTGCCAGATAGATAGACTTCATCTGATAGAATTTCGTTCAAAATTTTATAGAAATCTATAAATTTGATCATAATTCCATGCACTCAATTTGAACCATCTAGTTAAAGTTTTTATTTTTTATTTTATTGTCCTATTTGACAGGCTAACGGACTAATATACATACATAATATCAAAATTATTTCCGTCTCAGGGAAGTCTGGAACAAAGAGATTCTTTAAAATCACTAGTTTGGCGATTAAAATATTTCCGGTGTTATTCGTATACGACAAAATAATAGAATGATAGAATAAATGTACAACGAATAATTTCAGATGAAATTAAAAATATAATTAATATGTTTCAGTAATCAGCCAGTAGTTTCAGAAGTAATTTTTAAACAATTTAAAATGATTTCAACATTTGAGTAATATGAAAATGTAAAATTTGAAACAACTAATGAAACTTGTATTAAGCAATCTAAAAGAGTTTTAGACGTCAGAATGAATTGAAAACTCTTACAGTCGGAAATTTTTATTTGCATATAAATAGTATTTGATTTCAAAATCGAGCGAAATTTCCTCTCGTCTTTTCTCTGATACATTTCAAAAAGAAACGAGCGGTATTTATTTCCTTGGAATTATCAGTAGCATGGACGAGCAATAATCTTCCTGACTCTGAAAAGATTTCTAAGGAAGTTTTTAAGATTAAATATAATTCATTATTTAAAGAAGTAAGACTTGCATATACCTTAATTTATTTCGATCATTATGTTAGAAACTAAAAAAACGGGTTTATTAGATACATGAATGGGAAAGAAATAAGCAACTTTTGTCGAAGCGGGATAAAAAAATAATCAAATTTTGGATGAAACTTTGACAAAATACTGTATAAAATTTAATATAATTATGTATCTGTTCTAATTACAGATAATATTTTAGGGTTTTAATAGAATATATTGAACTTTCACTTCTTGCTACTTATCTTGATTTGCTTCGATAGAATTTACTAATCAAGTATAATTCAACATTAATTGTTTTTATATTACAAGACTACAGTACAATATTTAATGTTTTAAAGATTTAATTATTAGCTAATCAGTTGTAATTAATCAAGTTGTCATTCTTTATGTGTGGTGTTATCTAATAGTAAATTTGATAAGAATATGAATTCTAACAAAATTATTGCGTAGGCTTAATATATGTTAAATCCTTGATACATTTTATCATCTCGATGATATTGTTTTGAAAATCATCCAATGAAAATATGAAGCTCGAAGAAACTCGCTAATGGCTTACAAATTAAGCATAATTCATTTTACAAGGAAGCACAAAAACATGAGTAGAAAATTTCAGCCAAATTATAGACAAAGACAGCTCTTGTAGAAATTAACACTCAAAAAAAAAATTTATTAAACAATAGCCATATTGCTAATGAGGTCTCCCTGCGACAAACACTCCGAAGAGAAAATTGATTACTCGTGCGAGCGCTTTTCCTTTTATAGTTTCGTAAACAGGGCATTTAATTTGCATGAAGGACTTCCAGTTCTCAGTCCTCTGAGAGAAATGACCAATTCACCTTTCACTTTTGTCTCAAAATGTTTGTCAAGTTTGATCTAGCTTCCATTCAGAATGCATTAAAATATTTTTAAAATCTGTATGAAACTACTACACAGCGAATGAAGATAGATTGTACATTCCCTTTTAGCGAAATTTGATATAACTTCACTTACTGTTTAATTTAAATTTAAAAAAATAGAGAAAAAAAACAAGCGTTTTAATATATTAACAAAAGCAAATGGGCATATTTCCCGTGATCCTCCATAATCCTCTTGTGATAAAAACTTATTTGCATAAACGAAATTACCAGCATATTTAATACACTAGATATCATTTTGTCTGTGAAAAACTTAAAAATGCCTCACAGGAAGTTTGCGTTAAAATCATAACTAAAGTAATTTGTTTATTCAAATTAAGACTGACACTATTTCGCACCGCTTTTAACACTAATAATAACAACACTTGACAGTTTTATTCGTCCCTGGAGCCCTGCTTCTCAGAGTTAAATGATAAAACTGTTTGAAATCAATTCTCTGCGACAGTTCACAGACGCAAAAAGTAAAAAGAGTGCTTGTTGTAAAAAGAATCAAGACTCGCTTTCTCTTCGAAACAATCAATTTGGTCTTTGCAAGGCGGAAGACAGTTAATTATCAAGAAGGACATTTGGAGCCTCCGTTCGTTTGAAGAGCCATGGGACGTGGATGTTTGCATTGGGAAAAAAAAGAACACTGTTGGATTTCTAAATAATAGAAAGCTGATGATTATGTGTAATGTTTCTACAAATCCATTTGTGGAATTATGGTTCCCCAATGAAAATAAAATAGAAAGTTCTAAGTATTTTCAAATTAAAATAAAATCTTCATTTTCGTTAGCTTCCATGAAAGATTTAATTTGGTTTTCGGACTATGTGATAAATTTTATTTAATAAAGTGCTTTTATTATACACTTTTTAATAAGTTTGACTTCTTTATGTTTGTGCATTACTATTGATTACATGGAATTTCTAATCGATTTTTCTTTCATTTCCTAATCCAATAGAGAAACGTCTACTTCCGATAAAATATTTCTGTTTTATTTTAATTAAATTGTATTTAAAATTGGTCTTATCATTTTGTAGTAAATTTGATATTTTTTAATTAGATTATAAAACACACTAAATTTTGAAAATTGTTAAATAATTGAAAAAAGGAAAGAAAATAATTGAAAATTAAGAAAACAATAAATATTAGAAATATTGAATAGCAAAAGTAATCAATGGGAGCTGTCTCTTCACAACTTTCTCGCATAATGTTTAATAATGCTTCGTTTTTTCGTCCTCGCCTAAAATTTGTCGACACTGGGCACGACAGAGAACGCTACAAGTATTCAGATTTCTATCTCAGCACATATGCGTTCAATGCTTCGTAAAATAGTTAAGAAAACTGAATATCCATTTTGTATACCATTTTTGCAGAGATTGCAGCCAAATTTTGGCACAAATCTACTATTTTCATTAAAAATCATACTGTAAATTTCATGTATTTATATATCGAGTTTTCGCCTGCGTTTAGATGCATGCGAAAGTATGGACTAACAGAGACTTAACCCTATAATGCTTGTGATTCAAAATATGAAAATAATCTATATTTTAAAGGTTAAACCAGTGTTCCAAATTTTATTTATTTAACTCTATATAAATGAAACACTAGAGTTGATAAAATTTTGTGCCAAATTTCATTTATCTATGTCGTAGGTTTTGGGATATCAAATGCATATAAATGCGAAAAGTACACACTGACATACGATTAACTTTTTGATGGATTGAATTGAAAACTGCATTATATGCAAATGATTCATGTCTGCACTTTATATCTTAAATATATACGTCAAATTTTATCCAGTTAGCTCTCTACTTTTGAAACCATATGCCATTGTGCTCGGACAGATTTGCAGTCTGACTTCCTGTTAATGGATTCCATTGAGAATCCACACATGAATACCACACATCATATGCCATCTGTCTAGCTTAAAGCGTTTATTAGTAGTTGAAAAATAGACGGAGGGATGGAGAGAAATAATCTAAATATGTGATTTTGGATTTGAGAATATATGAAACCTGGCGATTCGTCACACCTTTGAAAATGAATGTTTTGACTTTTATAATGCTTTGTACGTTTCGTATACAGAAAAGTAAAAAGCAATAAAAATTGAAAGAGTGTCCCAAATTAGCAACTATGCTATATGAGCTATGATGATAGAGTATAGATAACATAGAGGAAATTATCTCTAAACGTCAATTCGCCGGAGCACACTACAATCACTCTTTCAATCAAAGAAGCTAAATCTATTCTAGGTCATTCCGTCTCAATACTAGAAGTTACACTTACTATCCATCAATTAATAGAACATCATCCAACAGACACACACACAAACAGAGGGAATGGTTTTCGCATACTCTCCAATAAACCTATCAAGCCAGAGAACGCCTTGCATGATATTGGCGTATAATAGTTACGAAATATAAACTTTTGGTGTGAATTTAACATTTTTTCTGCATTAGTACTTGACGAGTCTTTTAAGGGAGCAATCCCTGGTATGTCATTAAATTGAATTTGCGCTTCAGACACGTTTATTTCAACCGACTGGACACACGGATTTGACACAAAACTGCTCTTGTAGACACAAAATTCCATACCAAATTTGATATATTTATAATGAAAACTAAAAGTTTGAATCGAAAATTTGAAATGAAAATACTCTACAGTAACAAGTATGGTGCAGAGGTATGAAGACGGACAAGTACATTTATCTCCTAAGAGAAGATATTCTGTCAAGTGCTGTTTAATTTTGAAAGGATAGAAAACACATAAACAAGCCAAAAATGCCTGAAAAACGTTTGAATTATCGCTTTTCCATCTTTCTGAAATTACAGGAAATTACAGGCAGACAATCAACCCGTTGTTGGATTTGGCTCAAAATTTGACATCTGCCTACACTGTTACTCTGTGTATCGAATCCCAAATATCTAGCTCTCTTCGTTTTATATTTATCTTGGTAACGTATATTCGAACAGTCGGACAGACGGACTTCCTCCGAACAGATTTTACTCAAAATTTGATAGAAATATGCACATTTTGTGTAAAGACCGCATACTAAATTCAACCGTCTAGTCCAAAGCGGTTTGAAGTTATCTTTGTCACAGACAGACGGACATATAGACATTTTCCAAAAAAGGGTTTTTAGTGGACGTGAAGATTCGTCGAAATCTCTAGTTCGAATTTTTTTAAAGATTACTATACTTTCTCTGTACTAAAGAAAAGTAAAAGGGAGAAAAAAAAACAGCAATACGTTAAACAATTATTTTCGATGTAAGATTCAACTTTTTCATCCATTATTTCTAAGACGTCATTTATTGAATTTATCTACTTGAATATAATAAAAAGGAAAGAACGGAAACTGCATGAAATTATGTAGTTAGTATGAGTATTTATTACTTTACTCAGATTTTATAATCAATTTAATAAACCAGTTATGCAATTAGCTGATATCTTTTAATCGAATAATTTCCACTGTCAGGAATTTAATTTTCTAGTTTGAGTCGTAGTTACTAGCTTCGTTAAGTTGAGACTGACGGAAGCCATGCAGAATATTAACCAAATATTGCGTAATTTCAATCATGAATAGGACATTTAATTGAAATACTTTCATCAAATTTCGAAGTCATTCAGACGAACAAATAATTAAATTCGTAATTTTGGAATCTGGAAGCTTTACCAGAAACTATTTATTTGATTATTAAGTGAGAAAATAAGATTGCTAAATAGTTAAAAAACTTCTTAGGAGGGAGGTAAAATAAAAAGCAAATAGTTCAGAAATTATTTCCAAATAATTGTTTTGCTGCGATTATTAATAAAAAAATACAATAGATTTTTGTTAAACTATGCAAGTTGTTACTCATTAAATTAATTTAAAAAACGGTTTCGTGAAGAAAAATTGAAATTGACATGTAAGCAGATGAACAAATGAGTCTAGATTTCTAAATTATAATATTTTTTATTTCAATTTCCCACAAATCTCTTGATTCAGGATTTACTTATATTTCAATTATATTAGCTGCTAAAAATGAATTGAAGACCTTATTATGGCCATTACTGACGGATAGTATATATATATATATATATATATCTTGATTTTGATAAGAGCCAAACGCATAAAAGACGAACTTACGCCCTAAGATCATGGAATATCTTGGATGAATGTATTTATTCTGGGCATTTAAAAGTTCAATTTCTAAGTAATCAGAGCCAGAAGGTGCTGTTTGTAGGCGCTTTAGAGGAATTCTATTATTACTTATTTAAAGTGCCAACTGTATATGGATAACATGCATTAGTTTACGAATGCTGAGATGTCTGACAAGCAACTTATATAAGTAGAATTTGTTGACACTGTACGAAACGGTACCTTAAAAAACGAATGCCACATCATTAAATGTTTCTAAATTAATGTGAATTATGTAAATTCATTATTTTTTTAATGTAAAAATAATAGTTCAAATCGCGAATTCATAATATAAACATTTTACAGAGCAAAGCAGGTGGCAGAGGTACCAAAAATGATAAGCACATCTAGACAGAGAAGACATTCTGTCGAGTTCTATTGAATTTCAGAAGGTTAGAAAACTCATAAATAAGCTAAAGTTGCCTAAGAAAGGTTGGCCAAAAATATCAACTAGTTAAACTTGATTACACTCTTTACCAGCTCTGCAATTGAATACAACAATTCTTTTAAATGCCCATTTCATACGGAGGATATGTAATAGTTTACAATTCCTGGGATGCCTAACATGCACTTTATGTGAGTTGCCTTTGACGACAAAGCCTATTTAAGGAGTGATACCTGGACCCTACATCAAATTATTAAATGTTTGCGAATCTACAACGCGATAATCTCGCCTATTCAACACCATGCAAGTCATAATGAGTGACAAGTATGCCGCAAAAGCAATTGTGTAATATGGCACACAAGTTTTATAGAGATGGGAAATTCAAGATACCGATTATTACTTACTTGTTGTTTATCTGAGCTGTAGTCGAATATCTACACTATTCTGTTTAAACGCTACAACATACGAAGGGCAAGTAACAATTTGCGAAAGCTACGATGCTGGACATGTATATTTAATATACATTAATTTAGAGAGATTATTTTAGGGAGAGAGGACCGGGACGATATTTGAACAAGAGAGAATCGCATCACCAAATGATGCGAATTTGCACTGGAATTTGTGAGAGTATTGAACATCCTGCAACAGCAAATGGTGTAGGTTGACCACGAGCAAAATACATACCTGCTTTGAATGAGAAAGCAAGATATCATGTGAGATATAATCATGGCACAAGAACACGAACCATTCACCGAGCTACGATAGCTTCTCAATTCTGTGTACGGAGAAAATCATACAGAAAGCATTTACACCTATCCTATTTTCGAATAATCTAGTATAAAGTATCATGATATAATTTTTATCTCTTAATTGACTTATCGTATTTTTTAAGTGCTTCCACTTAACTTCCCATGCACGAATTTTTAAGAATGTTATTTTATAATCTATTTTCCACTCACTTACTCTTGATCAGGAGTTTTCAAATTGTTTTCAGATTTGAGTTACAACTATAAGAGAGTAACGCATTAATTTCATAGTTATTAGTTATCAATTAAAATAGAATTTAGTTAGAATTTATTTCAGAAAGGTAGCATTATCTAGAAACCAATATCAGGAAAATTAATATTTAGTGACAATAATATCTGCAACCATAAATAATGTAATGTATTTAAAACTAGAAATTCGTAAATAATAAAGATATATAGGATTTTAAACACTTTTTAATAAGTACATTTTTAAAAGTAGCATTTAATATTTAACGCTTCTAAATTACGAAGTATTTCTCAAAACTACCTCATACTGTGTGCTTTAGCCACAACATACTGCAAATAAACAAACTTTACATAAAAGATGTGTTAAAAGAGATTTCTGAAAGAGTTTATCATAGATAATTTAAAATTCCCGTTCACATACTACAAAGAGCGTTTCGTTACTGAAAGATTCCGTATCGCTTTTAAGAAATTTCATTAAAGGATTTTCTTGGAAATTCAGTTTAAGAAAATAAACAAACTTTTGAATTCATCAAGTAAATCGTGATCATAAAATATTTCTTTATGTTTATATAAAGATACGTAAATTTTATAAAGTATTGAGTTTCATTGCTAAGATAAAAAAAGAAGCACTCGTCTAACATTTATTATTCACTTAAAAATGTACTGGAAAAATAGAGATAAGTTAATAACAGCAAGTCAACTTGCTGCCATTACAGCAGTTTTGCTGCAGTTTTATAAGTTTAGTTATATTATAACAAGTTTCAATCATGTTTTCCATGAGATTTATTTTTATTAAATAAAATTTATGCCTAACCAAATAATAATTTAAGTAACAAATAGCAGTAGAACGCAGCATTATAAATATTACAAACTTTCAAGTTTGCGTTTACTCATATTGTATGATTAATTTTGCATGTGTTCCAGTCTTCAAACAGCACTGAAATGGCGAGGTTCTAAAAAATTCTAGACAAAATATGAAAGAAAAAATTTTTTGACTGTAACACGCGCAAGGATGTGTAACGTGCTACATATATTTTTAGAAATCCTGCTCGAATAAGAATGTAGTATCAAGATTCACTTGAAAATTGAAAATTCACACTCTAGAACTCGAATTCAGGATATGCTTCATTTCTAGAGTCATAGCACGTACGTGGATAGAATACGTGGAATATAAGGTGAGAACCATTGCCCAGAAAAGGAGGGAAAAAATGTAGAAATTTTGATGAAAAAAAGGCATCCACTGAAGCTACCATCGATTGTTTCATAACGAAAATGAATTAATTGTATTAACAAACATTTCTTAGTAAAGAATGCTCTATATAATTTTTGCTATTATATCCTGTTTGGAGTTTAAATACTGTAATGATATTTATAATAATTACAAATGTTATGATACATTTTAAATGTTCTTTTTGGTATTTTAACTCATATTTTTTATTTGATTAGGAATTCTTCATTTAATAAAATATAAATTAACGAATTGATCGTGATATAATCAAGGCTTTTAATATTGATTTTTACATTCCAATTCTTAACACCAAACTCAAATCAAAACTAAACACCAAACAAACCCAAGTCTAACACCAAACTCGCATAAAGTGTTCATCTAGCCAAATTTTGGTGATTTCTCATCAAATCTGATTGAATGGATGTCTCGAAGTAATCTTTTTTTAACGATGGGTTTTTAAATTTTTCGTAACTATTGCCATTCTTCCTGCGCGAAATAGTGAATTATGCCTATGGAGATATTTGCTACATCTAATAGCGGATGAATAATTATTACATAAAAAGAATTTTAATAAATTTTGTTATTAATAATGGAATTCCGATTACTTCGACTATGTCACTTTCCAATTCATCTGCTTATTAATACTGTATTAGTATTTATGCAAAATATTTGAATATTTGTAAATTACTATGTCTTTATAATCTATATAATTCTATAATATCTTTATCTATGTAATTTAAATTAAAATATTAGACCCTAATTTTTGAACACAAATGTATATTGTAACTGAACAAAGGAAACAGATATAATTTTCATGTATATAAAAAAGATTTTATTAACTAGGTGATGAGTATGCAAATTCAAATCACGGTATCTAAACCAGAGAGGCATCTACCCCACTTAGATACTTTTTAAGAGGCTTCTAGTAAGTCCGATAAGACAATATCAGATGAAGCAGAGCAATGCGAAAAAGATATTGTTACGAATCTGTAATGTTGTTTCCCAGCACGTCAGTTCCATCGTAGGAAAAACTGATTTTCGATCAGCTCTCTTGGATGCTGATCGAATGCCGGATCAATGACGGGCTTGGTGACCAAATGGATAATTTAGGGATAGGCCCAATAGAAATCGAGATATGCTTGATTTTTCGAGAACCTTCTCAGCCCTGCTCCATAAACTATAAAAGGTCGGTAGTCCATTGAGTCGTTTAGCGAAACGATGACAAATTAGTTGGATCAGTCCAGCGAAGCGCAAGCATTGAGTAGAGCTCACGCGATTGGTGAATTGAGCTGTGCGTCTAATTTTGGAATCAGCATCAAGTCGTATGTGGAGCAGTCAGTCGTTAGTAGTGAATCGGCAAGTGGATACAACTCAAGAGAGGAGACAGTGGAGAATGGTAGGTATTTGAAGAGACCGTAGATAATAGCCACACACATTTCCTCCGGCTGCTGAGTTCTGTCTGGCTGCTTTGTGTGCTGTGATTGTTGTTAGCTACTGAGAATTCCTTGTTCTAAGTGTGCTAATGTGTATTGCTTGTGTACATCTCGGCTGTGTTTTGTTGTCTGTGTATTCATGTCTACATGTTAATAAATATCATTTGATAATGAGGAGTTCTGACTGTGTTACACCATAACCCTCTACGAACGAACCCGTTGACTTTACGAACTTAGTGGTGGAAGTTCGTAACAATATGTACATGCATTATACAAAAGCTCTGGGTCTTTTAATATTAAGATTATCAAGGAATACATGAAGGCACTTTTATCTGTGAAAATATTATGTATTTAATAGAAGGCTATTTAGTTAGAAATATTGTTCTTAAGTTCGTAATTGCCAAAAAACGATATTGCACAATTATGATAAAGATAGCATGAAATTGGAAAATTACAACAAATAAGAATTCTGACCTACCACTCAAGATTTCTGTACTGAAGATTGTTCTATCGAAATTACAATAAAAAGAAATCATCGCATAAATGCTGGTCATTTGCCATATGAAATGCAAACAAGCACGTAAATCTGAATATCACGCTAGATACTGACCATAAAATTAAGCTACATTGTATTGTTTCCTCTAAAACAGATTAATTAGATGGTATTCTATTAAATATTTCCAGCTAAAAAAAGAAAAAGAACACAGAAAGAGATGTGTTATAATTGTGAATACTCATTAATACAGCTAGACTCATTTATCCAGTCAAATGTATATTGGCAAGAAATAAAATACATAATAGCAATTTTATCAATTTATATTGCTGAATTTTAATACCTTTACCTTTAATGCCTTTCAATTAATAAACTTTTAACGTTTATTACCATTTAATTTATGTTTCTTTTCAGATTAATGGCATTTTATTTAAACACAAAAAACCTGTGCCTTAATTTCTACTCTTCAAACTGTATCCGATGACATATATACGTAGAAACTTAGAGACCGGTTTTGATCTGTTGACCAAGTTCAAAAATTTACGCCAATTAATATGCTGTTATACATTTTTCTTTCATTTTCAAAATTTTAGGACAATAGGCTATGATTTCTGCGATCAGCAGTGAAAATTACACAATTCATTGGAAAAAAGCAAATTCTGGTGATAAAATTGGACGAGTTAGTACTGAGCTATTTCCACGATGAAAATTCTAAATAAGTTGATCAAAATTCGCCAGATTAATTACTATAATAAGAAATGTAAGATATTAACACATCTGGCAACTTATCATCTTAAAAAAGGGACAACTTGGCGCTATTCGCCGTCGTGTACCCGATTCTACTGCATGGCCGTTCTAGTTAACGTAAGATCCAAGAAGCCACAGCATTTCCCATTTATCCCGAAGTAATTATTCTTGCACCATATATTTCAAACTGAATAATCTAGAGTAAATAAGTATTATCATCTAAACTGCCATAATACTGAAAAGGTGCACAGAAGTTTATATTGGAGAGAGGCACGCGACTGCACAAGTTTTTATCAAGATACTTTTTTGTCTTAAGTCCGCACTTTTCTTAAAACTACTCGAAATTCATGAATGATACTGTCTGGTTATCATGCATAGAAGTGTATAAAAATACTTTTTATGAAAATGAAGGGGTACATTGAATGGATTGATCTTCAGATTTTCAAAACTTTAAACCTATAGAATATGCATGAGATACGCTTAGGAGATGCAAAGGAAGAGTTAAAAACCTGTACCGCTTAGGGGAAAAAATAGCATACAGATTTGCTTAAATAGGAGTTCAAATTTAACACGATCATCTGGTCAAGAGCATGCGCAACTGATGACGTGTTTGCATTATCATGATATTTGGACACATACCTTACTAAGGTTCTGGAAAATAATTTGTAATTAAATTTTTAAGGTTTTTATGCTTCAGAAAACCATATGGTAGAATTTTGTATCTAGTATTTCATGTTATTTCTGTAAATTTGTTTTTCGTGTCTTCAAATGTTTTATAAGGAAATTTGTTTTTTATATAAATATTTATGCCCTCAATGGCATGAGACTGTTTCAAATTAATTTTTCTTATAAAATGTTGCTGTCTTTTAATTTGTGTGAAAACAGCTAAAAGTTTATTGGTGGCGTTAAAAAGCGACTTTAATAGTTCAAGAAATTAAATGTTCCCTAGATCAAGCTTTATAAAGGAATCTTTATGCCGAAATTCTTGACAATTAAATGCATTCAATTATCTTATAAGGTCATTAAACTTACCAAATATAGGATTGCCTCGTTTAGGATATCCACCAAAAGCAAAGACGTGGGAGTGATCTGAAGTAACTACCATCAAAGTATCATCTGGTCTTGTCATTCCAAGTGCCGTGATGACTGCATCCTCAAAGGCCAAAGTGTCCACCAAAGCTCGGTGGGCGTTGTTGAAATGATGGGAGTGGTCTATACGTCCTCCTACGTTTGGAAATAAAATGGAAGTTTGATTTCTCTTCAGTACACTCAGTTTAAGCATTTCATCATAAATTAAAGAAGATTTTAAAGTTTAAAAAGTAGAAAAAGATTAATGTTTCATTATTGCGTACTCAGTCTTGAGAGAACATTAGGATGTTTTAATAAATATTATTTCTTTATTATTCTGGAACGATTTTTATATATTGGGTTGTTCGGAAAACAATTTCGGTTTTTTTTTGTGCAAATGAAAGACAGTTTTCGTATAATAAACAAATACTTTATTAAATTATATATTGGCCGTTCTGGTCCAACACCTTTTGCCATCTTTTTGGTAGTAGCATGATTCCACGCTCATAAAATGTTTGGTCTTTGCTGCCAAAAAACGGATCGAGGTGGTTTTTGACCTCCTCATTTGAGGTGAAGGTTTTACCGTCTAAAAAATTTAGCGAACCAGTTCGGGCACTGGCGTACTGTCAACACACCTTCTCCATACACATCGGTCAATTTCTTTCTGACTTGAACAGCATTTTTACCCTTT
Organism: Argiope aurantia; assembly: GCA_026543865.1. Lineage (NCBI taxonomy): Eukaryota > Metazoa > Arthropoda > Arachnida > Araneae > Araneidae > Argiope > Argiope aurantia. The sequence continues at coordinate 44,450 of JAPMOR010065189.1, forward strand.
CTGTAGTTAAACAGTAAGATATGTCGAAAATGCTGCTTATCGCCCTCCATATTTAAAAGGGCACCAACCAAAAACTACTGCGTAGAATTAATTGGAATTTTTCACACACAAGCCTTGCTACATGAGCTCTCAAAGCATATAAAAATTATACGGCTTAAATGTGAAGTTGGGTGCAAAAAATACAATTAAATCCTCTGTCGGGAAAAAACGAAATTAACCCAATAGATAACATTCTGAATAGGCTCACACTCACTTAGAATAAAGAACTAAAAACAAGAATTTATAAAATAAGAAACTCGCGACTAAGCTTTACGTGAAATAAAACTAAAGCTAAACTAAGCTTAACGTGAAATAATCAGGCCATGTTTCTATCATTACCAAAGATTTCGGCCACTACTATGGTTAGTTTCTCAACTCAATCATAGAAATATCGTTTAAAAAATTAAATTGCTATTACGAATAAAGGAATTTAAATATTTTTATCTAATCTTCTAATAATATTACGTTTCTTAACATACACACACATACAGAGAGAGATTTGATTCAATTCGCCATATAAATATTTTTAAAAAGCAAAAGAATTGCATAAAAATAGGATTAGGAAACAAACATAATCCAAGTGAATTTCAAGGCTTTAAGACATTTTTCACAAATACAGAATTTTAGACAACTTTTTGATTTAGATTTAGCCAGCAACAGAAAGATAACAAACTAACAAATTTTCCTTTCATGTTCTAAAGTTGATTTTTTTGCTGTTTTTCTATGTTTTTATTCTTGATTACCACGTTTGATTCGATAATAAATTTATGATTTATAATCTGCTAGGGAATAAATTTTGCATTACGGGATAATTGTGTATCACACTATATTGCGTAACTCTTTATAATACATTAGTGGACAATTGTTAAGAGCGGATGATAATAGCAGTGATAGCAACCACGAAATGGAAAGTAGGCAAATGTAGAAATCTGCATAAATGCGGGAAAAGTAAGATATGTTGTACTTACATGTCAATTTCCGATTATTGAAACTTATTCGTCGCTTGATAGCGCTGATAAAAGGAATTGACGCCTATTTTAAAAAAATTAAACGCCAGAAAACAAATTTTTTATACAATAATACTAAATAATACATTTTTTTTCTTTTTCTCAATCACTGTTAAATCATGCCAAACAATAAAAATGCTAACTGAAGAATGCTGTAGGTTACCATATTTAACGATTTATTGTCTTTGAAAAATTGCGTTTGGCGATGGTACCGTATTCTTTAGTTTAAAAATGCGCGCTGCTTTGAATTATTCAGATACTATGTTAAATCATTTGATTTAAACTTGAGTTTTTTCAAAATAACAGAAAAAAATTGTGAACACAGACTGAAACATGATATGTCAGATTATTAAATAGTTTCCTCTTAAAAATTTCGCAAATTTAATATTTTATGAATGAAATCTAATTTATACATCAATTTGCGATACTGTCTTACATAAACATAAACACACACACACACACACACACACACACACACACACACACACACACA
>JAPMOR010065189.1:45998-72370 GCA_026543865.1 Argiope aurantia
ACACACACACACACACACACACACACACACACACACACACACACACATTTTAATGTTTTTATTAAAATATGTTAAAAACATTAAAATATAATATGTTATTATGTTAACAAAAACTTTAAATAAAATATGTTAACATTTGTTAAACATAAAATCGTGTTAAACTAGTTAATGTTTTTAAATTCGATAACTCTTAAATGATAGTTACGCAGAAATTGGAAGTGATAACAATTTTTCACCACCTTCGATATCATCTTATTATCAAAACAGCACTATCAAATAATGAATTCACTAAATAAACTCCTTTCTTTATAAAAGCATTTTCACAGTTTAATCCATTTTAAGCAAATATATGCAGCAAAAGAAAATCAAAGTAAAGTAAAAGGTTTTATCTGCCTTTCCATAAAAAGAACTAGAACATTAGTCATAAATATTATTTAAATCCAGGAATAAAACTCCTCATAAAAGTCGAAGCGGGAAAGCAAATGAGCTTGCAGCGATAATTCCAAAACAAATATTTCAGGAACTGTGCTCTTATTTGAATCGTGAAGTGAAACAAAAACCAGCGACACGCGTGTTATTTTATATTCCGAAAGAAAACCCTTCTGCTGGCTTCTTACTTTTTATCTGGCTTGTTTCAGGTTTTTCAAACTTTTATATCCCGCACGGGATGGGAGTGGGAGGACGCTTGCTTTGCATAGAGGGGCTGAAAATGCGTTCCGTGACTTTAATATCAAAGAAGTGCAAAAATAAGAGCTCTGGACAGTAGAGTGGGTATTTGTCTTGTGGAAATTATTGCCTGGTGTCTGATAGAAAGAGTGAAAAGTATGAACAAACAAGTATCACAATTAAATGTTGTATTCAAATTTCATATCTAAAATAATGCACTTTGAGAAAAAAAATCCCGTTTTCTAGCTATATTAAAGATTGGATTTAATATAACTAAAAATACTCAAATTATTGCCTGGTGTCCGATAGCAAGAGTGAAAAGTATGAACAAACATCACAATTAAATGTTATATTCAAATTTCATATTTAAAATAATGCACTTTGAGAAAAAAATATCCCGTTTTCTAGCTATATTAAACATTGGATTTAATATAACTAAAAAGTGCTCAAATTATTGCCTGGTGTCTGATAGCAAGAGTGAAAAGTATGTACAAGCTAGTATTACGATAAAATATTTATTCATATTACATATTCAAAATAATGCACCTGAAAAAGTGATCGAGTTTTTTAATTATATTAAAGTCTGTATCTTGATGAGCTATTCCGAAATTTCGTTGACTTCAATAAGGATAGTATTGCTTTTCCCAAATTTCTGCTTTAAACCAAATTTTGACAAATGTTACCTGAGGTTATCAATGTTATTGTTTTAATCTAAAATTCAAAATTCTGTAAATCAGTAATTCGTAATTATTTTAGTATTTTAAGCGTTTGCAACAAATAGTTTGCCTTGATTTTCGTATTTCTAAGCTCCAAGTCAGATTAAAAGTTAAATTAAATTTGAAATTAGATTAATTTCATGCTGTTTATTTGCTGATTACTGACAATTTTTGGAAGCAGCTATTAAAGGTATAGAATTTCGGAACGCGAATGCATGTGGTAGGTACAGAACGACTGTACGGAACTGTACAGCAGCGGACTGTACAGAAGTGGAGATTTTGCAGTAGCAAATAAAAGAATATTCAGGAATATTCTTTTATGTATTAAGCGGTTTGAATTTAAAACTGAAAAAAATTGCTTCTTTCTAAGATTTATTTTAAACTTATATTTAAAGAGTAGATAGTAAATTTCTCCTGTAATTCTGCATTTTAAATTGCTAAATTAGTTTGCAATGAGAAAATATATTTATTTAATAATTTACTGCGTGCCCTGTCTTTAATTTTATTGTTTCCTATAATATAGAGAGGAGAAAATTATAAAGATTCAAAAGTGTTTTGATAAATCGTACATTTATCAAAATTCTTTGATCGCATGTCTTTTAAAATACTTTATATAATCAAAATACTTTAATCGTACATTTAACAAAATATTTTTATCGTATACTTTAATCGTACATTTATCAAAATACTTTTATCGTACATTTATCAAAATACTTTTATAGTGAATTTATTAAAATACTTTTATCGTACATTTTTCAAAGTAATTTGAACATTTTTATTCACTAAAGAACTCTCATCGGGGACACCTCAGATATCAAAATTCTTTTATCGAGCATTTATCAGAATACTTTTAACGTACATTTATCAAAGTAATTTGAATATTTTTTAGTCACCGAAGAACTCCCATCAATGGACACCTCAGATATGAGGATAGGAAGCTCGTAGGATGTTGATTGATTCTCACCGCTTTGGTATAGATAGTGTGGGGACAGCTACCTCCCTACCAATGATGGAACGTGCCTCCAATGGACGGATTTTACCGCGGCCAATGATAGTCCTTAAGATTCAACCTTAGTTCCCTCAAATGCTATTGCAGCGATTCCTTCAGTGATTTTCAAATTCGAATGTCTTATGGCAAGTTGGAATAGCTTTTATGGATTTTCAACGTAGAAACTGAATTGACATCCCTTGAATACACAAATGATACTATTAATTGCTTCCAACTCTTTGGAAATGCTTATAAATTCTTGGAAAAATGCTATAATTTGTATTATTTCAATCATGTGTCATAAATATGTCTTCTGATTATCTGAATAGTGAATTTCTGTTCTGCGGTTGTGCTTTGATATATATCGACGTTTTAGTCAATAAAGTAGTGCACCAAATTTTATTTCTGTAGTCCTTTATGTTTTGTATTTATCTGATTTACTTGTATTTGCACAGTTAGAGAAATGGACTTGCTGTGAATGTATTTCCTTTATAATTTGATAAATCTATGAATATAGTGTTAAAACCATACACTAAATTTCATTCTTCTAGTCCACTGTCGCTTTTAAGCTATCATGTTCAGACAGACAGCTTTCAGTCCAAGAAGGTGTACTTTGAATTCAAGAGTACGGATTTTGATATTTTTAATGACTTCAATACTTCTGCCTTATATACTGTGTATACGACAAAATAAAGAAACTTTTAACTTTCTTTCTGATGATCATTCAAATAGAGAAAAAAAATTACTCATTTTATTATTATTATCTATTCAAATCCTATTCATATATTAAATCTATTTGTCTCATATCCATATCATCATCTATATCTTCTAATCAAATCATTAAAATTACTCGCCATGCTGGAACTTTTCAAGACGTTTAAATAGAACAGATTTTTGCAAATTATTAAGAATTCCGTACTTAAAATTTGTTATTCATGTTTAAATGAAATGCCATTAAATATTTGCACATTTTTCTTTTTCTGTTACAATCAGTTGCCATTTATTATATTCTTTCAATGAATGTTTAGTGAAACAGTAGCTATTTCAAATTATTTAAATTTCTCTAAGATATATATATTCTTAATGAAATTAATGCTGGCAATCAATAAATTCTTACGAAACTTATAGTACCAAATTAACTTTTTGAAAAAACTCCAATTTTGTGGGAAGAATAAGTTTTTACCATATTATAAGATATTATTGACATATAAAAGAAAAAGAACTAAGCTACAAATAACGTAGCTGAAACCTCCATGAAAAAATACTTGATAAAAAATACTTCAGATTTTTCAAATAATAGTTCTTGGAAGCGATAAAAATAAGTATAATTTTTAATACGGTATAATTTCAAGTTAAAAGAACAACAAGTTCAGGTATCAAGTTATGAAGCAAAAAACTTGCTCAAAGAATTTCCAGGAAATATCTGGAAGATGTTCTGTGAATTTCTCGTTTAAGAAAGGCAATACAAACTTTAAAGTTCATTAAGTTTCAATTTTGAACATTAAGTATTAAATATAATTTTCATATGATATAATAAAAAAAATAGTCCATATTTTAAACTCTTTATTTAAGAAGTGGTTTAAAAATTTTGAACCTTAGGATCTTCTTGGAATTAATTAACTTCTGCTTTTCGAACCCTTTATGTGTTCTTTCAGAGAATTCATTAGAATATTTTTTTTTGAAATAAGGATATGAATTTGTATGTCATGTAAGGATATGTATTTGTATGTCATGTAAGGATATGTATTTATTCATTATTTGAAGTCAATGTATTCTTATAACTAATAAATTTAGGTTTCTCAATAAGTCAAAAACATATGCACTAAATTGAAATTTCATTTAATCAGAAGTGATTTTACAGAATGATTGTTCTTTGTTAAAAGAATGCATTTGAAAATAAAATTGCAACATAGTTTGATTTGCTAGATATTTCCGTTTAAAAGTTGTAAAAAAGTCTTTTTGCTGGTGGACTGTGCAATTTTAGTTGTTGCACCTCTCTACTTTCTTGCTTGCAATTTTAATATGAGGATATTTGCAGCAACAATTCGTGCCACTAATCTTTTCCGTGCGCAAATAGGAATGATTTATTTTCTTTGAAATAATTAAACCCAACAACAATCTAACGTAATACCTTTTAGAATTCAAGAACTCAAGTTTTCAAGGAAAACACCTGAGAAAAATATTATGACTGTCTTCGCAGATGGAGAAAACATTTCAAGGTGCTGCGGTTTAATTCAGTACCAATTTATTGATGTTGCGCACGCGCAATAAGAGTAACATTCGTTATTGCTGCACGCATTGCTAAGAAATAAAACGCAAATTACTCCTAAATAATCCGAAGCTTTTCCATTGTGAATCCAGTTTACTTTGCAGCCTTTTAAATCATAATTTTCCCATTTCCCTCGTGGTCATTGATATTGACATGGTACTCAGTTTTATAAGCAGGAATCTACAAATTACTTTCTTTAATAATGAAAACCACTTTACTGTAATTAAATATTACTTCTGTGGTTATAGATGAAAACTCATTAATAGCTAAATGTATGAGAAACAAGTTAATTAATATGAGAAACAATTATTAATATTTTTTAATATGAGAAACAATTATTAATATTTTTTAATATGAGAAACTATTTAATTAATTATGTTTAATTTTAAACACAATTTTGTATACGTGATACATCCCCAAGTGTATGAAAAAACTCTTCTTAACTTTTCCCACTTTCTTTCTGGAAAACTAAAAGGAAGTTTAATAAGGATTTATTAGATATCCAAATTTATCACCGAGATTTTTTTAGTATTATCTTACATTACTAAATAAACATACATTTTTTTCGATCTCAATCTTTATAGGAAGCAGTTAAGCATCTCCAATAGAATTTTTCTATTAGATTTAATTTCGGTAAACACTGCAGTTAGAAGGAAAGAAGTCACCCGCATCGAAGCGACGCGATTTCTATCGGGCAGATTCGAAAATTCGAAATCAAAATCAAAGCAAACAAAGCATTCGTCCGTCTCTCTGGAGGCATGGGTTCATTTTTCATCTCAAGATTTCCTGAAGTCACTCAGGTGCTCCGCCAGAGACTCGTAGAATTTATGATTTCGCAGGACATTTTAACGTGGAATTTCATCGCTTTCGCCCTGAGGAAAAGAAATTTGAATTCAAGATTTCGATAAGGATAATTGCTTTTTCGAAAACATTAATATATTTTGGAAAAGGACGTCACGAGGCTTAATAGAGTCTTACAGGAAATCTTCGCTTCTTAATTCCTTCGTGGATGTTGAATATTGAAGACGGCACTTTGATTTGTGTCGACCTGATCCAGCTTTTGAAGGCAGAATAAATCGGAAATTACGACAGAAACTAGGATCTCTGCTTAATAAACATGACCTATGAATTTTATTCATATTTCGCTTATTGATCTAGATGACGAGTTTATTTCAATATAGTAAGAAAAGATATTTGAACGTGTGCATATGAAAATGTGAAAATGAAATACAAAGCGGTTAATTTTTTTAAGAGGAATAAAGTCGAAAGGAATTCACATTTCAAACTATTGCATTGTTAAAATGTTCAGTGTGTTTTCTTCAGCTTGAAAGATAATATAATATTGAAATTAGAAATATTGCAATGCGATTTATGAAAATAAAATTGGAATACTTTATACTGGTTATCTTTTAAAGGGAAAATAGATCGAAAATTGCAACGACTTTGAAATTTCTGTTTAATAAACATAACTTTATGAAATTTATTCATATTTTTTTTATCGATACAACGTAATGTTGATCTTATACATCAAAGATTTTTCTTTCTTTAAAAAAATGAATGTTTTTTAAAAATGAAAATTGTAGTATATAAGAAACCCAGCTTTAAATATATTGAAACTAGTAAAATATTCGATACATTGTTTTCAAATACTGACGGCATTTTTAAATTACGGTATACGATTTGACGTATTGAAAATGGAAATATGCTCATCACAAGAATTGAATTTCATTATGATATTTTCTGAAAAGAAATCCAAGTATACAAATGCTAGATTTTCAAATTTGAAATATGGTTTATTTTCAGCTTTTAATATGATTTTGATTAGCTAAACATCATTGTTTTTTAACTGTTGATAATTAATACATTATAAGACAACCGTGCTGACATTAAGCAGCCAAAACTTAGTAACGAGATGTTTTAGTAAAGATATTTTTAACTGAATATATCTATTACTTGCCAAAACCAGCATCGAAAAGAAGTTCGGCGCATTTTCTGAAAATACAAAGATTAGAAAATTCCTCATAACGATTCATTCTAATTTTTAATGTAATATTTCCGAGTCCAAAACATCAGAACAAATAGATTTTGTGTATTGGAAATATGATTGTTCTGACTATCAAAGTAACTTTTTTAATATTAGGATTCTTTAAGTGGAAATAATGTGCTCATATTTAAGACATCCTTATTATCGAGAAATGAACACATAAATACATTCCAAGTGATGTTTTCTTTTGAAAATAAATTCGTGCTCTTTCAAGGATTAACCAACATCATTCTGTATCAAAATTATTCTTAATATTTATATAAACTATTGCATCAATGAACGATAGGTTTCAATATTTCTTACTGCTTTCATCTCAATGAAAATCATTATAAAAAAATTTACTACAATGGTTATATGAATGAATTTCACAGCGATTTATGCTTCCTAGTATCAATATTTTTCAAGCAACTGCGATGGTATAAAAAATTCATATAATTATTTTTTTCCTACATAAATTTTGCTAAAGCTTTTTGACATCTATTAACTGTGACTCTCTGACTTCAAGGGAAAAATATCTTTTTTTGCCAAAATTCCCAATTTATACTTTTTAATAATGATAATAACAATTCGTACATAAATTGTATAAATAAAAGTTTGATTAAAAAATCAGGAATTTGATTAATTTCCAAGTTTTTAACCATTTTGAATTAACAAAATCCATTGTCTAAACTATCTTTTTATATTTGCCTTTAAACGAAATAAATGAAAAATTCACTAGCAAGATGGTTGATATTAAACATACGACCTTCGCCCAAAATTGTTAATCTTTGAAATTTTGGTTGAGATTTACATTAATGTGCTTTTCCATTGGCATTATTCTTGGCATTCTTTCAATCACCAAAGATACAAACAATAAATTGTAGGTCGCCAAAGTGAAAAAATCAAGATGGCTGACAAGGTAAATACTACCGTGCATGCTGTTGCTAGAAGAACCATTTCACTTAATTCTTTATGATATTATATTTGAGAATGCACTCAAAGAGAACATTAAAGTAGATTTCAACCGAAATTTTCAAGAGAAACTGTTAATCAATACAGGGAATTTTTTTTCCAAAATACAAACTTGCATTTGTTAACCATATAATGAGTACAAACATAAAGGCATGATTACAAAGATATATTTGTTGAAATCTACCTGATTATGCCCCTTAATTTAATCTGTAATATAGTAACCAAAATAATCAGGCTTGATAAACCTTCTAGTAATTCCATTTATTAATATATTTACTAAATATTTGCATTGTTAAATTGTACTGCCACTACTTTGGTGCATTTTAGCAATGTTGGCACCTTTGGAGATGTGAAGAGGCACATTAATGTAGATTCCAACCAACCTTTTCCAGACAGCTGTATCATTTTTAAAACTATTTGAAGAAACTCTAAAGTTACCGATTATAGTTTCCAAAATTATAATGGTATTGTAATAATAATAATAATAATAATATCAGATAGAAACTGCTTGTGGAAAATGAATTATAATTTTTACAATTTCTATTATACTATATAAAATAACTCGATAAGCAAGTGTCCCAAGACAAATTAGGAGCAGTGATGGATTCGGTGAAACCCGCTAAAAGTGAAATTTTAATATGTTGGAATCACAACAGGAGATTTGTTTTTGTCTTCAAAATTCTTATCATTGAATATTATGAAATTCTTAACTTTGTGTGTCTATTCAGCATTAATATCCTTGATGTGTCTCTGGTAAAACGATACATTGTAGTTTATTGATTCTTAGTAGCTTTCAATTTGAGGAATCTTACAACAATTTTTCGGAAGTTCCATGGAAATGGAACAATGAATTTGGATTTTAAGGAGAATGGCTTTAGTATTATTGTCTCAATCCTCAAGTCATATAGAGATTAAAATTCCAGGAATATCGATGGAGTCTCTTTCCTGACGGACATAGAGGATGTAAGGGAATACCAATGATAGAATGTACCTCCTACAAGAGGTGTTTCACCGTAACCGGTGAAGCGTATTAGAACTCAGCCACAATTTTAGCATCACTGCCATCGCAATTCTCATTATTCGATTTAATTTGCCTATTCTTTGAGCAAGTTGGGTAGGATTCCTAACACGGACTTTGATTTGATTCGATTTAATCTGCAATTTTGCTCGAAATAATTTCATTGAAAGTTGAAAGAAGATCTGCAATTGGTTCAATCAAAATCATTTTGTGTGTTGTGACTTATAGCACTTTACAAGCGCGCTGACAGTTATCTGTCAACGATTTAAGCCGAGTGTGCGTTTCTTGTTTTATCAGTAGCGCCAACTACGGCTAAGAGTACGACTTAGCTATTTAATGCATCCCATTCTCTTGAAAAAAATCATTTTTGTTAAGGTAAGATAGAGAGATATCTTTAGAAATCTGATTTGTGTCAATCAAGAATGTGTGTTAAAATATATTGGATCACATGATATTTATAATATACTGTAACAATATATATGATTATTTCTTTTATTTATTTACTTTAGCATATAATTGTTCAAAATATATATATACATTATAATTGGTAGTACTTAAATTGATTACATTTTAATATGTCATTTACATTTTTATATTACATGTCAAGACATCATGCAATTTTTAATGATTAATTAAAGTTTTGAAACAACAAGAAATATTTTGCAATGCAATAAAATTTCCATAATCAAGGCAGCTAATTTTTCTTATGATTCCTTTTAAATTTAATTTTTAAAAAAAATCCCTTTGTAACTTTACTGAAACAAAATTTTAACAATTTTTCAAGAATAAATAAAATTTTTAAATACAAGTTCTCAGAAGGATGTAAATGATAGTTGATAAAAATATAGCCAAAACGATTTGTTATGTAATTAAAGTAAAAAAAGAATTTATTTGATTTTTTTCAATACGACTTTGCAGTGGAAAGAAAATAATTAATTTGTAAATAAATATAAGTTTTTAAACTGCGGAATTATTTAAGTTGTCGTTATTAAATTATTATTCTTTTAATAATTTCTTGTAATGAAAAATCTTTTTTCGTCAGTAATTTAATTAATTAATCCATTTTAAAATAATATAAGCTGATTATGTTTATTTTTCATTGAAAAGAGAGAAAGTGTGAGAAAAGGTTTAGGCATTTATTCAAGAAGAAGTTCATAATTTCAAATTTTATTAGCAATTAGAAATAAATGCAAAAAACTTATTATTAAGGCTACCAAATAAATGTAAATATTTATAATATTCAATCTTCCAGTACAGTTTTGTTTGATAAATTAATATTTTCTAATCATTCAATTAATGATATTCTTAATCACAACATACAAAAGTAATAATAAGCTTTTAAATTATTTTTCATGAATCATGTTCAAAATTAATTTATGCAATAAATTTCAGGAAGTTTTTAAAAATTTTATATAAATTATTCTTTTTTCCTGAGAACTTCAAAAATGTGTGTTGCATTTAATATCAAAAAATTAAAAACGGTACCTTAAAATTTCATTTATTTTGATAGGTTGAAAACAAATTCAATTAATATGATTAATGATTTTTTAATGGTGTTTTTAAATTCCAGAAAAATAAGTCAATTGCCTGATGTATTATCAAAAAAATTAATGTGAAAAATCTTCAACATCTGGATGTGTTAAATGATGAGATTTAGAAATTTCTCCATTTCTTAGTCCTATGATCATTTATAACTGATTAAATAAATAAAAGCTTTCAGTCCGATAGAAATTATTTTTAAAAATTATTTTCTACTTTAATTAGATGGTAGATCATAATTTCTTTCTTTCTTCTTTCGCCACAGAATATCCCCGAACTTGGAATCTCTAGGATTCCCTGCCGGTAGATCGTAATTTGAAATTTTTTTTTGCCTTCCTGGAATTAAAAATCATATTACTTTTAAAAGAAGAATTTTTTTGTAAACATTTGAATCAAATTTGTTCCATAATTGTTACTTAAACAAAAGATTTTTGAGGATTTCAAAATAATGTAATTAAATAATTAATATCTTAAATTTTTCAAGATAATTAAAATCATTAGATTATTATTCAATCCATTGAATCATTATCTTAGAAGACTTAAGTTTTTCCTTTTTTTTAATATTTCTTTCCCAGATTTAAACGTTAAAGAAAATACTTCATTAATTCACACCCCATAGTAAGGAACATGCAACGAAAATCCATAGAATTTCTCTATTTCCGATAAATAAGCAAAATATAATTTCTTTATTAATAATTCAATCATAATTCTTTAAAATAAATAATTATGCAAAATTTCATGATGTTAGAGCTTTATGTGCTCGTTCAATTAATTTTAATCTTTTCATCAAACTTACAAATGACAATTGCTCTTCCAAATTACAATGTGGATGCTCGTGGCCACTTTGTCATACAGCGAAACGCCGAAACATCATGGCGTTGTCATTGCCACGTTTAAACGTCATGCAGATTGAATTCAATTTCTATGTGATTTTCTTATGATGACTTTTTTAATAAAAAATACTTATTCTTATATTTATACAACGACTTTAGTTTGTGAAACAACTGTAATATTCTAACAATATTGTTCCATTTTGCATAAAAATTTAAAATACCATTTATTCATGAAATGAATTTATTTTTGCTGAAAGCAATTTATCTAGCAGAAAATATTATGCTATTCGAGTGATATACAAGTTATTTCCCCAGTCCTGCCTAAGCAACATGGGTAATTTAATTGACAGTTGTCACAACATCAACAAAGCATATGAGAGTAGAGTCTTAAGCGCCTCTAAGACAATGTCTACCTCTTTCTGCAGGACATATGTTGTATCATCACAGTGGTGACATCTTACCTACATAATTTGTATACCCTTATTAGTAAACAGAATGTGCTTACTAATACGGTAAACATTATAATGCAGGACTTCTTCCCCAGGAAAGTACAATTGTTGATTGGACAAAGTCATAACTCTTACCATACGATATAAGTTGTGTCATCCGAGAAGACAATTCAAATCTTGCAAAGTTACTATAATATCAGGTAAAGCGAGAACCTGCTTATTAATCTGATATTTTCTGGGCTCTCACCATCCCTACTACTCGAGAAAATTCAGCAATTATATAAAACCAAAATTTGTAAAGTTATAGTTTTGAAAATTTAATTAAAAATATCTGAGCTGAAAATAATGAACTAAAATAATATTAATAGTTAATTGTTTTAAACAAAAATTATATTTATAAAAGGATAATAATATCATAAAAAGAATAAACCAACGCAACATTAACTGCATAGAAAATAAAAATAAAATTTTCGGAAATATGAAGATATCAAGTATCCATGACAATCAATGAGTAAGTTAAACTTTTTTTTTACTTGTTAAAATCAATACCTCTTATTTCTGAGTAATATCTTCTGGAAACGAGAAACTGCAATTTTCTAAATGCAAGAAATTTATTTTAAGATTTCATTGATATAGCCTATTTTTTATTTCATTTAAATTCCACTTACTATTCCAGTCGAAGAAGAATCAAAAACTATACCAAAGTTTGTAATTTTGAAACTGAAATATTTGTACAGCAGATAAATCAAATTTTATAAATTTTTGAGACCTTCTTTCTCATGACTATGAACTTCTATGACTTTAATTGGAATTCTGAACTTCAGGGCATACAATTTTGTAGATTTGAATTAAAAATATAGAATTCTTTGTTTGAATACGTGAAACTATTATAAGTACTTTTATTTATTGTAAACTAGCCGCCTTTGGTGATTAGCTGGTTTACTAAGATTAGAGCTTGCTAAACTTTTGAATTATATGATGTGCTGGTATATAAAATGCTTTTAAAGAATGATGATAAAAATTTCCAAGTGATCTTCTTTAGATAGTCTTTCAAGAATAAATATTCTCAACTGCGGCTATGCAATAGGCAAACCAACTGCAGAATTCACGTTTTAAGATATTAGTGGAGAAAAATAACCACCTGCTGCTAAGTATTTGGGGCTAATCTAATGTACTGGCTTCCGAAAATAATAATTTCGTTCTATGCGACCAACATTTAATAGATAATGTAAGTTGCAAATGTGATGACACTTTAAATAAAATTATGGCCTGTCATCTGAGATTGACCTTTTAAATCATGTAATGCCACCTGTATTGCTCATTTTAGGGAGCCGTCTCAATGTATCCACAAAAGTATATTTATAATGCTAACCTAAACGTTCGAATTCCATCTGGATTGTTAACTATTTTTTCTGAAATTTAAAGATAACAATTGTTGAATTTACATTCATTTTCTTGAAATCTATTACTGTCTCATAAATGGTCTATTCTTAATGTATTAGAAATGGTCCAGGTTCCCATGATAATCTACAAACTGTGAGGTACAATTTTGTAATAGTATACTTCAAGTCCATATAATTGTGGCTTATTTCTAATTGCATAGCAGCATAGAATTAAAAACATTAAATCTATAAAATATCTATTCAAAATTAAATTACGCAGCAAACCTCTTTGAGATACATGTAAGCTATTATACATTTCCTGTATATGACATCAATATAGCCCCTTTATCGAACTACTGTAACATCTACCATGCTGTCTATCTAGAGCAAACAAAGCCATAAAATACTATCTGAAGCCTAATCACCAGAAAGATCACCGTACGTCTACAGAACAATTCTTCTGGCAGCACGATGCGTGTCCGTAACATATGGGCGTCGGGCATTGCTGTAATCAATTGTATTTCTTTCCTTCTCTGAAGAGGAAACAAATTTGATCAATCCATTAAGAGGCCTCACTCGATCTGAGAGATCAGAAATGCTCTCCAGATAATGTTTGTGCCCAGAAAAATATATCCTGGGAGCTGAGCTATTGATTTATGAGTGAGAAAAAGGGGTGAAAGAGGGGTTGGCTTATACCTTCGACCATTAGAAAATATCCTCTGGGATTCTTCCGGAGGACCTCGATGGCTCTTCTTGTCATCTGGGCGATGGAGGGTTCTCCTTCAGCGCCGTTGTCCCTGTCCGATTCATATGCCATGTGGCCCGGGCTGAACAGACCTGTAGAAGGAGACGACATTGATTAGAGAACAATTTTTTTAAACAAAATTATGAGAACTTTATATGGTTATATTATTTGATATATTGATTACACAAAATATAAAGGATAAAATCAAAGATATATATGAGACTAAAGCTTTACTGTGTTTGAAAATGTTTAGGTTTCAATTCATTTAGGCTTGTATAATTTTGTTGTGGGTAAAAATATGGAGAATGTAGGAGGGCAGGACTTATTTGTAGTCGTCTACAAATTTGTATTGTTTAATATTAAGGAAGACACAACTGAGTTTCAAATAATTTTAAATACTGGAACATTGCACAACGAAATTCTCAGTTGCATTATTATTATTGATAATGTCCTCAGTATTGAATTAAAATCTTAAATATTATTATTATTAATAATAATCTCAATACTGAATTATAATCTCAAATATTATGATTATTGATAATTTAAAACTTGAAATTAGTCCGATTTTGTTAACTTACTTTAATAACAAAAATGAAGTAACTACACTTGCTGTTGCGGTTTCAGTTCATGGCCACCCAAAGAGTTCCTGGCCTTCAAATTAAACTCAATAAAATAGAGTAGAAATATATACTTTAGTATTTTCTATCATGATCACCTTGCAACTTCAATCAGTAATTGTTTTTAATGAACTCAGATATCCCAATTTTCATGAATGATATTTATTTTTGTCACAATCTAGCACCATTCAATTTTGGAGCGAGTGTATCTCAATTCTGCACCTGATGGAAAAGGCCTGATGATCACTTGCTCCTGATTCATTATTTTGTTAAGCTCTTTATTTCAGTCCTTTCCACACACGAGCTTTCCTTGTTGAGATCACAGTTTCTATAAGGCTGTTAAAAAGATCCAATATATAGTTAATGGCTTCAACATCCACAAAGAGTATATAATATTCTAACTTGTATATCACCCTGGGTGGAGTATAAAAATATCCCTGCAGATGCATAATCCCAATTTCGTAATGCTGTTTGATAACTCAGACTAATTAGTTTTATGTAAAGGTTAAAAACACGGAGAAAGGGCGGGGGTCGATATTCCTTCTCAAACAATTTCAAAACGTGGGAATGTAATTTAATTAATCCTTTCGTGAGACTTTGGAAGATTATTTCCCAAGTACATGATCTTACAAAATACATCTCTGGAAAGCGCAAAACCATTATAAACTGTTGGACCTTTTATTATAACGATTGGGACAATAATTCCCTTGTACACTGCAATATGCTACTCATCTTTTCATGGCAAATAATCACCATTAAGTTTGTTTTTCTTTATGACTATAAATGGTTCCTTGGGAGATATGCTTGATATGAAATTTAAATGTAAACATAAAATTCGGTGAAATAAAATGTAATTCCTGAAATGCTATTGTTTAATTGTTAATAAAACATATAAAACTGGGAGAAATTCAAAAGAGAAATAATGGATTCTGTTGAATCGTGTTTAACGAATGGAAAAAAAATGGAAAACCACGAAAAGAGTATTCCAACGGAAGTGATATTCGTACATCTTTCTCACACACTCTAATTAAAGTGCTATTTTCCTAGCCAACTATAAAACAGAGCTTATACAAAATCCTGAATTCCACGAGTGCTCAGATTCCTACATGAGAGGGTTTAGAGCTCCCTAGTGTAGTCGAATATGTATTTTGGACACCTCTTTTACCCTCAATTGGACACAAAATTATACATGTGACTACAATTTATGTAACGAAAACACATAAGAAATTTCAATACTCAGGTCATTGTGCTTTTGAGATGTCGCATTTACATACATGGGAATATATAAAACAATAGATAGTTTTCCCTTTGATTAACTGTCTATTGTTTTGTAACTGTGCCATGGGATCCAAATGGCTTTGGTTCAAAATTTGACACAAATATGCATTTTGGATGCTAAAACTGTGTGATTGTCAAATTAAGCTCTTTATTTTTTTAGTTACCGTATTTATTTGTATTTGGATAGGAATGTTAGACTGAATTCCTATGAATGGATGTCATTTAAAATCCAATAGAAATATATATTTGAAGTTAAAATACATATGAAATTTTATATACCCAAGTAGAAAATTTTAGACGTCTTGACAATAATTAGCTCAAAATATTTCACAGACAAATAGACAGACATAATTTTAAAAACAAAAAAAGCTTGAACGATCAAAAACGCTTGAAAAGCGTGGAAATTCCTTATAAATAAGAGTTTTGTGTTTTTTAAAAATTACGAAACTTTTTTTCAATTCCTACTATTAGTTCACACTCTCCCTATATATATTGATATATCTTGTTCAAATTTTCAATCATTAATAAAATACTTTTTATTGATCAACTCAGATTCAAATACATATTTTTAAACTTGCAGTGGCTGACACTTGAGGTTAATACAGTTTTTTCAAATATTAATTCATTAATTTAATTTAATTAATTAATTTTATTTTTATATGGCAGCTAATATCAGTGCAATTCCCCTCCACACCCAGCTACGGTACTGCTGAACGAAGAATGCTACCATTAATACTATCATGGGCATCAATAGTTCATAAGATGCAAGGTAGCACTGTAGATTATGCAGTAATATATCTAGGACGAAAACTCTTCGCAGCAGGCCAAGCATATGTCGCTTTGAGTCGTTTGAAATTATTAGAAGGACTGTTTATTGAAGAAATGGACAGCTCTAAATTCACTATAAAGGTTCTTTTCAATAATGAAGCATTACAAGAGATGGATAGGATGAGAAATTCCACCATCAGCTTCATAAATTAGAAACGAAAACAAATATAAAGCGAATAAATAGTAAACAATCAAAAATAATAGTCCCACACTATATATAGAAAGGAAAGTGGACATTTGAAAGGAAATTCGCTTTCTCTTTTTGCCACTTAATATTGTGATTCTGTCATATGTATATATAGATTTATATTAATCGTAATTATTTAATAAAAAGTAACTAAAATAAAATTCTTCTTTCTTGACCTAAGTAGGAATTGACTTGAATTTTTTTAATATTACTGATTTATATTTCACAAACAAAGAAATAAAAGGGAATAACACTAAAAAATAATGAATATTCATCAAACAAATTGTCACACAAACATCTCGAAGACCAGTATCAAAATTACATCAAAGCATTCAGGAAGATTAAATTTAACAACTGAGCATCCAAAAACGTTTAGTCTAAGATTAAATACAAAACTGCAAAATATACAATATTAATTCTTCATCCTTCAACAATCCTGAAATTTAATCAAACATTTAAAAACTAAACAACATGAGTTTGTTTTTAAATGTTTGTTTTTAAATGTTTCTGATACAATAACAACCAAATGACTTAAAATGAAATTTTATGCAACGCTCGTCTAACCTAAAAAACTGTCCTTGTCATCGTAGTTTCAGAAAAAATATACTTATAAATTTCCAAAGAATTCCTAGGGGGTACCTACTCTCAGAAACTTTACGAAAAACTCATTTGTCAAATATGAAACATTTGCTTGGAGTTTTCCAACAAATGAGCGCCTTGAGGATTAGCGTAGCCAGACGTATACTAAAAACTCTTAGAAAAGAAATCGAGACATTTGAGACTCGAAACGAATTTAAACAACATTTAACAAATTGTCCTACCTCGACATTATTAAAATGTATGCTTAAGGTAAGTTTATTTTTACTGAGAATTTCTAACGAAATAGTCTTTTGAATGTGTTACGCGTTTTACCAAAAAATAAGAGCTATCCATTAATATTTACTACTTTGGAGAACCTAAAATAAATGGACTTTTTATTTAGGATATAATCTACGTTCTAAAGGAAATAATAAGTTTAACGATCTGATGCATCAAGAGCAACTTATTGTATTAAATAAAGACTATTCATTTTACTATATATATTTCTATAATTAATTTAAAAATACCAATCCGTTGGATAAATTAAAACAAATCCCAATGGACATAATCAAATTTCGAATACTAAGCATTATTTGGGGAAAAAAGCGAAATTTCTTGTAACGTATTAATTGAAACTCAATGGCGTATTTATATTTATATAGCTCTAGTCTGTCGATATTATGATGCCTTTCTTGTAATAAATTGTTTGATTTTTTTAATAATTTCAACGAAATTTTGTCATATTAATGATCTGCTTTCAAGTTAATCCTTTTTATTTCATTAACTTTGTTATAATGATTTTTTTTTAATTTACTACTAATTGTCTTTGGCAATCATCTAGATCATATTGGTTATTTTTTATATTGAATTCCACTTAAATCATTTAGATATATTTCCTTATCTATAATTTCGCCAAACAATCATGCATTAAAACCGTGGTAGTTTAACTATATTTTATATTCTGTTTATCTTTACATGAATCTTTAAAATGGAGACCATTTCTTTAACATTATAGCGTTATTTAAAACGTATGTGTACATTTCATTATATTCACACTTTCGCGATAATGAAACATCATTTTTTAATTTAATTTGTACACTGTTATATCCTTCTTCTAAGCTTTCAGCAATGGAAGTAAATCACATGATTAAATAGTTCATAAAACAATGAAAAAGGTTTCAGGGGAGAAATATAATCTATTGTTGACATTTAAATAAAAAATTATTTTTAAGAAATTGCAAAAATAACAGGAAAAAGCTGCAAAACTATTAAATTGGCAACATTAAAAAATTGGTTTTAATTTTGAAATGGTTTAAAATTTATGGTTTTTCCAGCAGGTTTCCTAGAAAAATGGTCAAATTTCGGAACTTAAAATCAAATGCTTTGGCTTGCTGAGTGTTAATACCCACCCACCCACATTCATTTTTATTATTAGAAGTGACGGCATTATATAGCCCAGCATCCTCATTTCTACAAAATGGCTTTGAAGTAGTTTTCGACTTTTATAAATGTTCTAATAACTAAGTAAAAATAACTAGACCGATTGAAACCTGATAAATTATACTTGATAAAGAGATAATGTTGTCCCAATATTTTATAATTCAATGTATTTCTACTTTTAACAACTAATTTACTTAACAATTAAATGTATCATATTTTATTCAATCTTCCTGGAACTATTTCTCATCTTAGTGGCCCTAGACAGCTGCAAATGTCACCTTCTGCTTGCTGAGCTACGTCTTTTTCAATATAATTATCTACTGTGTAATGTTACAAACGTGTAATTTTGCTTTCCAGGACGAATAGTGTCATCATAAGAAAAACGGATTTACAGACATCCGTATTGGAGGCTGCCGGATGTCGAGCCAGTGATTCCAGAGCTTGGCCACCATTTGACGACTTGGCGATGAATTTGGCGTCTTTGGCGACAAAATGGATAATGCTTGAAACTTCGAGAAGTTTGTCGATCCGTCCATTAGGAACCGAGATACGCCTGTTTGGTCTAGAAGATTCTAGACGCGCCTCCCGGGAACTATAAAAGGCCGGCACTCTCAAGCTGTGGTGTGTCGTCGAGAGTCGTCGTCGTGAATTGTAGTCGAAGTCGCCGACAAGTAACGAGTCTTCGAGAGGATAGCGAAAACACAGCGGAGTACCAACGTTGCGTGGAGCGAGTGCTGAACTGCTGTGTGTCTAATTCTGTTGTCTACTGTGGAATACGCGTCGTATCTTTTGTGTAGTAGCCAGTTGTGAGAAGTAGTGAGCTAAAGCGAGAAGAGACAGAGAGAAGTTCAGCCCTTGGAGAGACCGTAGAGCGAAGCTCCGAGGAACCCCTCTGCTGTTGCATCCTGTCTGGCCGCTTCGTATGCTGTGGATAATTACTACTTGTGGGCTACTGTCTGCTGTAGTGTGCTACTGTGCTGTTCTGTGTTCTTCTCTGCTGTAAATATTTGTCGTCTGTGTGTTCGTCATCTTTGTGTAATCGTGTTCTTCGTGTAAATAAACGTCGTTGTTTTCTACTGAGGCCTTCTGATTGTGCTCTCTTCACCATACACCCACTATAAAAAGAACTCGGTGGTGAGGTAAATCCGTAACAATAATAATTACGGAATAGTACTGCTCACATTCTGTAAACAAATACTTCTGTGTTATTCTGGACTCCACGAATCCTGTCTTTCCAATAGCAAAGCTTTTCCAGAAAGAAGGGTGGAAAGAATTAAAGAGAAATCAAGTCAGTACAGGAATATTTGTGAGTGTTCTTATTCATTACAGAAGAGAACAATATTAAGTTTTTAGAGTCACCAAATATGGAACGAATATACTTTAGAGATGTGCACCTGGGAAATAATTTTTTATTTTAAATATGGCTTTTAGTAATTAAAAATTAGGCTACCTTTGGACATTTCTCCTCTATACTTCTGAAAATATTATGCCCAAAAGAAAACTTTATTTTAACATTTAAGTAAAATGATCTCTTTAATGATATCAATTTAGTTATCGTGGATTTTCTCCCTGAATTTCAAAGTTTAATTTTTGTTTAATTTTCAATAATAATTTTTATTATTCCAGGGAATTCAAATTGTTTTCATTATTTTATCCAAATTCAATTACGCGATTTTACTCTATTGTTAAAAACAAAGTAAGAGTGATTCTGTTTAATATTATTATATTTTATGTGAGGAATAGGAAATGTAAAGTCGCAGTTCCCCGAAAATTAAAAAAAAAAATAGATGAATCCGACAGTTACGGTAGTTTTAATAGTGGAATGATATCATGGGACTTGACGCGTTAAGATGATTCATGTACAGAAATTAATAGAATGAATGTGAAGTCATTAAAATTATTAATTGCTAATCACACCACTAATATTAGTAATTACTAATTACATCTTTAAAATTACTAATATAGTATCATGCTTAACCAGATGAAGTGTGCTTTTTTTCGCACGTTTAGGCAGTTTAGTACCTACATTTTTACTTTTCTTTCCTCCACTTCATTCACTGATCGGAGAACGATAGTGGAACAATGAAGTAGGTTATAGACAAACCCTTGAAGGTCTTTACAGTCTGCAAGCATTTGAGACCGTTCCACTGACTTGCACGTGTAGAAACGCAGTTTAGTATTTTGTAATATAATGAAGAAAACTGATTTTAAATTTTGAGCACCTTTCTTTCAGTCGATTGGATCTAAACTTCGTCAAAATTCTGCAGTTTAGCCACAAGACATCATTATTTTGCAACAATTATTTTTGTGAGTCACTGCGTTAATGAGTTGACATATTGCTGTTTCGTTCTGTCCATGCTGTTCACATACTTAAGAATATAGAAACCAATAGATGGGCACTCATTAAATTTTTTAATCGAAATTCAATACAAATCTATAATTTTGTCGATAAATCTATGTATCAGAATTTATTATTTCTCTTTTTTCACATTTCAGTTACCGTGTTCATACAGAGTTCACATACTGGCATTTCGTTTCGCCATTCTGTTCACATACTCACATATATACAGACCAATAGATGATCGCTCGTTAAACAAAAAGAACTTGATCCAAGATTCAACACATATCTATAATTTTGTCGATAAATAAATGTGCCAGAATATATTATTTCGCTTTCTTCGCCAATCAGTTACCGTGTACATGCAGAGTTTATATAATGGCATTTCGTTTCGCCATTCTGTTCACATATGTACTTGCGAATATATAGACCACCAGATGGTCACTTATTTAAAAAAAAATAATCAAAATTAAATACAAATCTATAATTTTGTCGATAAATTTAATTCCCAGAATTTATTATTTCATTTTTTTCGCATTTCATTTACATGTTCATACAGTTACGAGGGAACATCATTCCTTTCGGGAGATTTTGGAGAACTTTTGATTAAAATATACGGATTTTATATGATGATTGCATATCGAATTTCTTCGCTCTAGCTCATTCCGATTTTATGTTGTCGAATTTACCGAGAAGAATTATATTTTCTGGCTGCAGGGAAGTCGAAGCCATTTCGTGAAATTCTCGAGGTAGAAGTTTTTGATTGATAATACTATTTTCCCTTTTTTTAAGCTTCGTTTACACTGAAATAAAAATGCTTTTTTAATTTGAGCATCAAATTATACTTAAGGGATTTAATTAAGTTTAACCAATATGCAAAGGAAACTATTTGAAGAACGCAAAGGGAACTAGCATTGTAATATTTACTAGAGAAATATATAAAAAACAACAATTTTCTATATACTTGAATATAACATTTTGAGCAATAAACATAGATTCTGCTATTTAATTAATTAATATCTGTTATTGTGGTGTTTTTGTTAATCCAATTAATTCCTGTTAATTCTGAACGATGTAATTTCTGACGATGTTTTGTAGTATTTCATGTGCACACATACAGTTTAAAAATATACTGAATAAACATATCATCTAAAGTAACTTTTTTTCTCATTCAAGGAAATTGTATTTCCTGATTTCTTTTTATTTTCTATCCAATTCAGAATATGGATTCTTATTTGAATATTTCTAATACACAGAATGAGGCAAATATTATATTTGAAATTTTACGTTTGGAGACGCGATCCAAAATCGTATCTGATATCGCGTGGAATTTAGCATTTATCAAAGATTTTCTCAAAACAATGTTAATGTAGATTACGAACATAAATTAGAAGCAGTAAGAAAAGACTGAGAAACTATTGTGAATAAATTGGTTTAGAAATGCAACACAATAAAACTCTGATTATTCGACCTCTCCATTTATCAAGAAAGAAGGAGGTCGAGATATGCCTGAGACAGATAATATGTTATTTTTCAAGTATAAATTGTAAATAAATAGCTATAACATCTATATTCTGGTACACAGAAAATATCCTTGCTGGATGGTGTTCAAAATATTATGGACGGATTCCAGGCAAATCATTGCCAGTATGCTCAATTAAGCCAGAAAATTTATAAAAACTGTGAAAAATTGGATTGGGGGACAAATGTGTAGATGGATTAAGAAGAAAATTACTGCAATGACCGAAAATTATTCTTTCATTTTTGACACAGAATACTTAGTACTTTATCACGCTAAACTAGTCACAGAGTTTATAACTGATTATTATTCCAATGTATCGTAAAATCTCCGTGAATCAGATCCAGGCAATATCTTTCGGTTTTTCTTAATATTTTAGAGGTTTTTCTTAATATTTTTTTCTTAATATTGCCTAGTTTATGTTTCAGTATAACGAGATCGATTTGGTACACGTTAAATGTCTTCATGATTCAAAAACTACATTTAAATGAGGCTTATAATCTTGTAACTGGATTTTGTATAGCAAGAACCATCGCTGTCTACTGGCCACGTTCGCGATGCCTGTTCTGAAAATTTTAGCGGTTTGATTTGAAATAGTCAGATAATTTAACAAATTATATCATGTATAAATTCGATTTTTTTTTGTTCTTTTTATAAACTAGGCAGATAATGTAAATAATTCTTTTCTTTGGAAACCAAAAAAGAAAGAAAATCTCTTTGTAAAGATTGATTGACTGATTGAAATGGGATGAGAATGGGAATTTCGGCAACAAAGTCCGTTATCCTCTAATGCCAAAAAAAGTGCATTAAATAAATATTAAAAACTTCTGAGATTAGAGAAGGATCCGAAGATACTGCTTATTAAAAATAGCTTTTTGAATAAGTACTTTTAATGAAGAACAAGAATGAAGATTGATTTTAAGGTTTGCCAAAAGATTTGACCTATGAGTTGCGTATGATAAAAAATTTAATGAAACAGTCAAAACAGTTTGAATTTTATTTCTACAATGAAATCTATTTTTGAAAATTATACAATGAAAATATTTTCAGAAAGGTATTAAAATTCAAGGAGAAATTTATTGTAAAATACAATAATCGTTTGATTTCCGTAATGTTATAAAAGTCATATTTATCCGATAATATTTTCAAAAGTTATCATGATAAAATTCCAAAATTATGCTTAGTTTTAATTAATTAAAATTTCAACTAAAAGTTTTATAAATTGTCCCAGGCTACATATTGCCACCATCTAATGTATATTTATACTAAATTTAATATCTCTATTAAACGGTCTAATCTATAAAGTTACAAAGTACAAATAAACAAACACATAAAAAAACACTGGCTCATCCTATTTTATTACAAATAAAATTATAGTTGTGTTGGAAAACTTAACTTTGAGCTCAAAATATATTTGACGGTAGAAAATACTAATCAATTCGAAGGGGAAAAGATCAACGAATACATACTAGATTTCAATTCCTATTTTCTTTCTAAATTTTGAAACAAAATATCTAAAATACAAACACCAGATTTATCATAATAACCATTGAAAATGA
Source organism: Argiope aurantia (assembly GCA_026543865.1). Lineage (NCBI taxonomy): Eukaryota > Metazoa > Arthropoda > Arachnida > Araneae > Araneidae > Argiope > Argiope aurantia. The sequence continues at coordinate 69,944 of JAPMOR010065189.1, forward strand.
CTTCTTGGTTCCAATAGCCTTTAAATATAACGCAACATTTATAACAAAACCGAAAGTTTTATCTTTATCCTATCCAAAAGATAGGTTTCATATTTTGCACAACTGAAATCTAGGATCTATAATAATACTTCATATATCACGAAAAGAGGAAACAACACAATAAGCGTAAATTTACCATAGCCAAAATAAGTTACGGTCTCTACAATAAGATACTATATCTAAATGCCACTCTACAAAAATAAAAACATCCCAACATCACGTGGTTACAAGAGATTTGTTACCGCAAAAAGGCATAAAAATAACGATTTAAAAGCGAAGGAAAAAAAAAAGAACAAGAGAACCAAGTAAGTATTTAATATTATCTTCTTTCCATTTTTCTTAGTAATTGTCTTTTGGAGAAATGCCAGCAAATTTATATTCTTTCTCGCCGTTAGAGAAGTTTTCATCGCGTGAATTGTTATCTTTGCATTTGGCTATAAATTTACCAGCATAAGTAACTGTGATAGAATGTTAGGAAAAAAATACAGGAAACATTAATGTTGCTTTTTGTGGTTTTTAACGATATTTTGAAATTCATTTGATGACTGTTTTTAGTAATTTAAGTTCTTCACTTTAGATGCTTTTGCATCATTTAATTTTATTTAGATCTACGCTTTAAGCCATGATTTTTTAAAAAAAAAAATTGACGCTATTAATATACTTAGATGGGGATAATGTTTCCGGTTTAAAACCTTTTTTTTTCATATATTGCAAATTCATTTTATTAAAAGTTGTTATATAACTTTTTCTATCAAAAAAAAATTTGTAATGAAGTTTAGCGGAAGTTAGTCTATTCGATACACTCTATCTATTTAATACGAACTTTTTGTGCAGCCCTTGAATTTCCTATTAACACGACGTTAAATTATCATCTGCAATTCAATTATTTAAATTCCTTCTTAAAATCTAAAAATTTTCTTCTAATCTTCTTACATCTGTTCTTTAAGCCACCTTTTTTTTTAATTCTTTAAAAAATTCTGCCTATTAATATACTTAGATGGGAATAATGTTTCCGGTTTAAAACTTTTTTTTTTGTGTATTGCAAATTAATTTTGTTAAAAGTTGTTTCGCATCTGTTTTTATTTCCAAAATTTTTTTATTGAGGTATATCGGAAGTTAGTTTATTTGAACGTTTTTAGTACGAATTTTCTGTGTGGTTCTTGAATTTCCCTTTAAAATGATGTTAAATATGGTCTGTAATTCGAATTTATTTAGATATCTTCAAAACCAAATCTAAGAATTGAAAAAAAATTGCTTTTATTTCTTAATTACTTTTGCTAATTCAATGCGTCCTAGTTGCCTAAGTGATCAGAATTCTCAATAAAATTTTTGTATATCAATTCTTATTCAAATGAAATAATAAGATTTTCGATAAAAAATTTATTTTTTATGTTAAAATGTAAAAAAAAAAGTTTAGAAATTAAATATTTAACAAAATAAATAACTTTAAGGTAACAACAATTCAACAAATTTTTTTTGCCTATTTTTAGACAGGCAAAGACTAATTATACGTGATTTTGCCGAAGCTGACGAAGGCAAGGGGAGGAAAAATGATGCAATATTTTAGACAACAGGTTCGAATTTTATTTATCATTTTCACAAAAAGACAGACAAATGCTTAAATTAAAATTGCATATACACTTTTTTCCTTATTTTATAATCTTACTAGTCACTTCAGGTGACCAACTGGTTCACTTGGGAGTATTGGATATATTTTGTTTCAGATAAACCATTTATCTGTAACTTTCTGTTCATGATTCTCCCAAATAGACTAAGATTAAAACCGTTTTATTTTTAATTGTCTAGCATTTCTGTTTATTGTATGTATGAATCTTTCGAATAGAGGTAGTCTCATATCATGATAACGTTATTAAAAAGATAAATATTCAATTCATTTGTGATCTAAATTTCTTTTGTTTTATGAATTACGCAGATATTGAACCGAATCCCCCTTCATAAGTTTTCAACAATGGAAGAAAATCATAAAATAAGATATTTGATGAAACGATGAAAATTGTTTAATTTTCTGGGAAACAAAGTAATATATTGTTAGGCATTCGGCAGAAAAATATTTATAAAAAAATTCTCCTTATTGGCAGGAAAATTTCACAGGATTTTTGAATTAGTATAATTAGAAATACCTTCTTTTAAGCTCTGAAACGCTGCAAAAGTAATTTTTGTGCAATAATATATTAGGAAATTATCGCGATAAAAATGCCAAAATTAAATATGATTTTTTATTAATTCAAATTTTAATTAAAGTTTCAACAAATTGTCTCGGTATGCATATTTACACATTTCAAGATATACATTTGTGTGTATGTGTATGTGTGCGTGCGTATGTGTGTGTGTGTGTGTGTGTGTGTGTGTGTGTGTGTGTGTGTGTGT
>JAPMOR010065189.1:72380-87494 GCA_026543865.1 Argiope aurantia
TGTGTGTGTGTGTGTGTGTGTGTGTGTGTGTGTGTGTGTGTGTGTGTTATACATACAGCAGTAGATCAAACTGTTTGACCAGTTGCGCTTCAACCCACACATTTATTATTTTTTTATTTGCAAAGATAAGACAATAAAAGCCTTTCCAGGTGAAACAGTCTGCCGTTGAAAATATGGTAAACTGCATTATGCGTAATTTAAAAATATCTTGAACAGTTACCTTCGGTGGTATACGTTACGCAGTGGTATCTGTTATACGTTAAAGATATTAATCATCAAGCGTTCTACTTTTCATATAGCGTATTAATTTGAAGAGGAAGTGCGAAGTTATCATAACGTGCCTCAATCGTTGTGAAGCTTGAAAACAGTACATTATTCTAAATAAACAAAGCTAAACTAGATAAACAAATACACGTCATCTAAAAATCAGAAAATGGATTCACGCACTAGATGCATCATACATACTTATGCGTAATTCCAAAAGCAATTTAATGCATTGCCCGTCTTACAGGAGAATAAAGAACAAAATGCGTGTTTAATTATGTGACAGCTTGCAGTTAAATAACAAATGAATAGAACATTTTATCAAGAAATTTTGATGCCAAATGAATTGACACAAATTATTAATTAAAACTTATTTAGTAACTAATCAATTTAATAGTTATATATCTGAAATATTTATATGTCAAAAGGTTTCAAGAATCAAAATTTTATGTAGAAATGTGAAATAAAATTACATTTATACAAAAGGAAGGAGCATATTTAAAATATTTATTTTTAATGAACGACAATAGTTAAGAAATAATACGATACATCAATGGATAGAAGAAAGTTGAAGGTTCTGCATTCGTATAATCCTCATAAAAGTGGTGCTTTTATTATTTTAACGAAACAATTGGGTACTTATCAGTCATAACGGTGGCCAAAAATCACCAAGAAAAAATTTCTCCAATTTGGAGATTTCAATCGTCAAACTATGTAGCATGCTGTATATGCACTTAAGTATATTTTTATAATTTGGCGAATTTTTTTCTTGGCACTTTTTGGTTACCGTTATAACTGGCAAGTACCAAAACTGGTAACATATCAGGAAAAGTTGATTTGTGTATTGTTGTATGCAAATAATTAATCCAATGTCTTAATGCACTGTGCATTTCGTTTTAATTTTAACATGCGGTGGACTCATCTTTAATAAATATATTTTATAGGAAATAAATAAAAGAGGATTCCATGTGCATGGATCATCCTCGCACATCAGGTGAAAATGTTGAGCCTTTTGAACTGCTTTCGAAAGTATCTCTCTGTGAGGTGTACGTAAAAGGCAGCAGGTACGTACCACCTATATCTGCTACTTTTCAAAAACGAATGGTTACAGAAGAATGTTTAATAACTATGGATCAGGTACCTAATGCATGGCCAGAAATAGACTTATTCCACAATGTTTGTTCATAATAAATGGAGCTAATATTGGATATATAAAATTTTAAACTTTTTCCATTTTAAAGATCCACATTTAAAGATTTATCGAATACATTTCTATTGTTAATTAGAAATAAAAGTTTTAAATCCGCTCCTTTTTCTGTAATTTCTTTTCTGATTTCGTTATATATACATAACAACCAGTACCAGGAGTGATCTTCCCAAAACTTTCTTGCATATTCTCTAATACACTTGCCATGCCAGAAAACATTTTACATGGCATTGATGTACTATAGTTATGAAATATGACCTTTGGCAATAATTTAGTATTTTTACCGAAACTGTTGTGTCATCCTTGGCGAATTATTTAGCGATTAATCCCTGCCTTTAATCGAATTTGTATTTTGGAAACGTTTTCCTCAACTGATGGAAAACAAAATTTGACACAAACTCCACTTGGAAGTTACAAACTCATATTAAATTCGATAAATTTAAATCACTGTCTTTTTGAATTATCGTGTTTACATGTTTCTGAAAGTACAAACCGACAGAAGATCAACCAGTAGTTAAATTTGACACGAACTTTGAAAGTTGTCTATATTATAGACATTAATCACTTTGCCGAATTTTATTATTCTACCTCGCTTCCTTTTATAATTATTGAAACATATTCGAATATCCAGAGAGACTGATTTTGATTATATTTTACTCAAAATTTCATAGAAATCTATAAATTCGGTGTAAAAACCGTATACCGAATATCAAAAGTCTAGCTCAAAGCGTTTTTGAGTTTTCTTTGTCATAGACAAACGGATAGATATTTTCCAAAGATATGTGCTTCGATCCAAAGAAGGTCTAGAACCCGAAGATTCATCAAAATCTCGAGTTCGAATATATTGCCAACTACAATACTATCTCTATATTTCGTATAGGAGAAACTAAAAACTGTTATAAATAATTATTTTTTTAACAAGTTTCATTCCAAAAAATATCGTAGCCATCGTAAAATGGATTCCTTTCACAAACTGCAAATAGACGAAGAAAAAAGGGGAAACAACATTGAATTCAATGTGTGTAGTCATGACATGCATATATCAACTGACACATATATACCATCTCTTATCCGGATGTCCACAAATTATTGAATAATCTACATTATATGCATTGAGTAGCTCGGTTGTATACATAAGGCAATATGATTAAATGTTTCGAATAATTAGCGAGATAGTTACGTGGGGGTTAACATGCGATTACATGACTATAATACTATTGTCAAATTGACATTAATCAGGGGAGATCTCGACAGCACAATGGCAGGCAGATTCAAACGAAGGAAGCTATTCACAGCTCTATCCGTAGAGACATGAGATTAGATTTGTTAAATCAATGTTAAATCAACATCCTATCTACAAGTGAAATGTAACCCATGGGAGAGATATATATGTTTCTATAGAAAAGATTCGCATAACTCATCTCACTCCCAGAATTTTTATATTATTGCTAAAATGGTTGATACATGATTAAATTCCCCTCAAATCAATAATAATAAAATAGCCTAAATAATTAATCTGATTAAATAATTATAAATTAGAAAATTTCGAATGTAAGGCTTCAGTAAATGGTTTCAGTTCAGGTTTTATCTTTCAGTAAATGGAAAAATGAAAGCATTGTCATTTTTTAACTTCTTCGTCGATTTACCCAAAGGAAATTCACTGAGATCGTAAAAAAAAAAATGACTTCGAATTCCTTCTTGAAATTTATGGAATATGTCTGTCTTCTAATAGTAATTTAAAAATGGAAAGAGTTAAATGAAGGAAATTTGACTTGAGGCTTTTACATCAAATTGAAGATCTTTTTCAAATTTTGAAAGAAATTCAGCTACAATTTTTTTTTCTTTGTCTGTTCATTATTGCGTATGTGAACTCTGTAAATCAAAAATGCAATGCAATGCAATAATTGAATAAAAGCTGGTTCATATTCGAATTTTTTTTATTTTTATATAATTTGGAAAATAAAAATGCGTATCTCGAACAATTTTTGAAAAACTTAATTCATAATTTAACGAGACATTTGAGTTTTCACTTAATAATTTCCTAAACAATTATGCACCAAAATAATTTTTATACCGAATTTAAACGTAAAAAACAATTTTGTTGTCTATACCAATTTAGTCGTAGCGCCAATTTTTCCTGAATTTTGATATTATTTAAAAATATTATTTGCATAATTTTCAATAGGGGTTTTCATAGTTTCAATGAAATTCTAAACGCTTTCAATGTAACCATTATAATGGAACCATATGTTTCTCAAAAATGTAACAGTTTCTTTTTTCTTGTCTTGTTTTATGATAACACAATTTCCGAAGTATTTGATTTCCTTTTTCAATGTCTATAAAATTCTAATTAGTATTAAAATGATGATATTTATCACCATTATTGCTAGGTGTTTGTTCCCCTACTTCGTTAACATTTTCGGAACAAGAATGCTAACTCAGTACTTTGCCGTAAGATGGCGCTATAGTAGTTCCATTGTTTAGCACGAAGTATTTTTACTATGCATAAATGCCACTTTTATTATTATAGTTGTTTATATGTTATTATAATCGTTTTGAAGTTAAAAGCTGTGTAAAGGAATTTTGTGGATAATTTTTTTTAAAGCTAGATATGAAATTATGAACCACGGTCAGATAGCATATCAAATACACGACAAATATCTCTTATTTCTCCAGAATTTAATTTTATGCCAGCTACCAAGCTCTGAGGAACAAACAACTCGTAGTATGAAACAGGAAATACACAAATCAACAAAAAATGCAACTCTAACTTTTAGGGTATAAATCAAGCGTGTTTTTTTCATCTAGAAGTCTAGATATTTTTTTCACCGAGAGAGAAATATAAAGATTCGTGTTCGGTATATTACATACAGTGATAAAATTAATATATCCATGCAGAATTTTTAATAATTTCAGTTATGCAAAAAACAACAACACTTCCTTTTTTAATCAGAAGCTCAAATAATCATTTCTTAAGAATTATAAAGTATAGTGTCATGGAACGAAATTTGAAAGGGAGTTGAAATACTTAGTAATATTAATAGATTTTTGTTTTTAATAAAATTCATATTTTTAATCTCGTTTTGAATATGAATTCTAGAAATAAAAGGTCAAAGCCTTTAGTAAATAAAAAGACTTATCGTTAATTATTGTGAAATGGATTTTGTAATGGGCACAATTATTTTTAGGATTGCAATTAAATGGAAATAATTATACTCCGAAGATACCAATCTATTAATTGTGTTATATAAATCAATTGAAGATGTTCACTATTATTTATAACTGCTAATTGATTGAATTTTTGAGAAAAACATTTCTTATTATGAATTCTCTGGAGATTATCAAATGTATCGTTTTAAATGCATGAATGCAAAATTTTATTTTCGAGGAAACAACATATTAGATTTCTATAATCACTTTAATAAAAAAACGAAAAGGTATATAGAATTATAAAATTGTTCTTAAAATTTACGAATATTTAATAATTTACTTAAGTAAAGAAGAATAAATAAAGTAAAAAAATATATATTGGAATAGATAAATTAAGTAAAATATAATTAAGTAAATTAATAAAGAATTTTTTTTCTATCATAACTAAGGAAAAAGAATTAAGTTACCAACAGTGTATGAAGAAATCCATTCCCATTATGTCACATCACGTGACAAACGTAACGGCGTACATCATTTAAATGCAATTATGTCACTTTTGGGTCTTGTTCAAAACTTTTTTAATTTCGCAAAGCTCTTTTGCCGCATATTTTATCAGCGAAAATAAACGTAGTGTTGTAGCAGTTGCATTACATTTATCTTCTCTTTTGGACACTAGATGGCGATGCCTGATTAGGCCATCCCATATGTTATCCCATAATGCATTGCGATGGTAATGAGAATGAGATGTGATGCTGAACTGTGAGGCGCGAGCGTGAATGTCTTGCCTTTGTGTTAGTGTATGTTTAAGTGTGTGAATGTGATTATTAAAGAAATGTTTCCCACAACATTCGTCCTGTTGCTTCTTGCACAGATCATAATAATCTACATACCACCACAGTGTTTAATATTTGCTAAATAAATTAAAATCAAAAACTGTTTCATGAAATTAAGTTACCATTATTAATTTAAGTATTCGTCAATAATTGAATTTTAACACTGCTTAGTCTCAAACCGTTTCACAATTCTGTTAAATTCCAACATGACAAAGTAAAACAAAAATTATCATTTTAATTGACATTCATTCAAATGTTTTTAAATTTCCGGACTGCATACAGTTTTTAAAAAAATGTATACAAATTTTTACAATTTCTTATATACCATTTTTTCAATTTTTAAAATCGGTAGAAATAAAGAACTCAACTTCATTTACAATTTACTAAATAGTCTAACTAATTGACTTAAAAAAGCGTATCTTGAAAATTCCAGTGCCTGAAACAATAAATTGTTGTAAAATATATTTAAAAATATTTTTTTTAATTTATTAAAATTAAAGAAAAATTACTTGGAAAGGAAACTGCTATCATTAAAAGGCCAATTTTAATAATTTAAGAAAGCAAATTATAGTTAAATCCAATATTAATAGAAATGACAATCATTTATTTATCTTCTGGTCCTTGTGTGCAAGAATTTAGTATAAACATTAGTTTGTCCTGATAAAAAAAATCGCCTTTTAATATTCTATACAATTTGTACCGATGCATTTCATTTCTAATTTATTGTATATAAACAGAGCTCTTTGAAATATTTTCTGTACGTCATTTTTTTTATCAGAATGAATTCGTTAAAGGTTAAGCAACTAATACATATTTTTAATATTTAGTAATAATAATTCATATAAAGCAAATAGCTAAAGTACAGCAAAAGAGTATCAGGCACATAAAAAATGTATTACTAAAATATGAAACCTTATTTAATGTAAACATTATTAGTTGAGTTAATTGCATTTTTTGTGATAAGCTTTAATAGTCTTACATAAAAAATTTCAATCCCATTTTTGCTAACTTACATTCATTTCATACACTGGTTTAATTACTTTGAAACGTATATTTTGAGACGTAATTATAAGTATTTAATTACATTACTCTTTATTTTGTTTAAATCTTCATTAAACTGGAGTCTTAAGGGATCAATCTTAATTTAAAATCGTATTCGTGGTTTATACTAATTAGAGGCAATTACTTATTTAAATTTTTGATTTCATCATGAATAACTCAATATAAGTCAAAATATCTCAAATAAACTTTAAGGAAAGCTTTATAATTAGAAGAATCATATTTAATTTTTAAATTTATTTGGCAAAATTTTATTTTTCAAATTAGATAACTCAAAATCCTAAATATAATAAATCTGTTATTTATTACTAAAGTTTTTTCACCTTTGGTATACTTTAATTGCTATTTTTATAAGAAAAAAATATTTTTGAGCAAATAAATAAATTAAAACGTGAATCTTGTCAATTTCGATATAAAAGACAGAATATTTAATTATTCTATTTTAAAAAAACCACCTTGTCATCTGAATAATATATAGAACACTCTTCATTATATTATAGCAATTTTTCAATTCCGAATAGCAGTTTGCAAAATTAAAGGTGGGAAGGGAAATTGTAGATCTATTATTGTAGTTGAATAATCAATTCATTTTAAAAAGAATGCTATAGAAGTAAAAACTGAAAATAGCTGGAAGTAACAGTAAAGTGCTTATTATAAATGCAAATGTTTCTGTAAAAGCAACAAATTTGATTTTAGTGATGTGTCAAACTTTCTGAAACTTCAGACTTATCTAATAATAATTTTATCCACCTATAATGTATATCAAAGTTCTTTTAATATTCTCTGTTTGCCTGAAATTCATCTTTATAATAAATTCCATAAATAATTTACTTAATAATTACTTAATAAATTACTTAAAAATTCCATATAATAAATTCCAAAATAACGCCAATTAATTTTGAAAAAAAAAATGCACTCTTACAGTATTTTAAAACCAAAGGAACTCCTTCTCTAACATATGAGTCTAACGAACTTTTAAATATTGTTACGTCATTCAAGATATAATTACTTTAGCAATCTGACATCAGATTTCAGAAGCAAAAAGTATACAAAGATGCTGACCTAACAAAAAATCTGGAATTCTTCCTTTCGAAAGTATTTAAACAGCATCCGAGTTCCAGCTTTTTTTAATGATTTCCGTTTGCTTTTGAAAACGCACAGAGTGTTATTTAAGAATTTTCATGGCTTGGGTCTATCTTAAATATCATATGAAGATTTTAAATTAAGCTTCCATCACTGCACGAAAACTTCAAACAAATTACATTTTGTATTTTCTTAATATTGCACATTCTTCAAAATTTTTCTACATTTCTGACATCTCTTATTTTATTTCATGTATTGTTTTGCTATTGAACCCCTGGTAACAAAATAATCTGGTATATTCAGATTTTTATTAACTGCGTTAGGAAAAATGAAGCTTTGTAAAAAAAATCTAGTTATTATTTTCAAGATCTCTAGATTTCTAATTATTCCCTGATATCTGTTCCATTAAATTAATAACGGGTTTAGAAACTTGTATTGATGGTTGATTTTCATGCTAGAATTTTATCTTACTGGGATTCGGTTATTATTTCTTTAAAACTCTCAATTCACAGTAGAGTATCTTCTCTAAGACTTCAAGGCATTGTAAATGTTCTCACACATTCAGACATATGAAACCTTCATTCAGTAATGTCGTACTGTGTGTGGGGAGATGAATGAGGTATACATGCCCTGGACTCTAGCTTTTGAGTACGTGATGAAGAAAAAGGAATTACTGTGCGTAGACCATTTTAAAAGCCAAGGGGACGATAAGAAGACGTTGAAATAACATTATGCTTACAGCTCTATTTATCCGTACATACCTAAATTGTGCCTAAATGGTTCTGGATGAATAATCATACTATGTCATGGGTATCACCTGTTCTCGCTAAGCCACTGTCATTGACACATATATTATGCATCCCAAAATTCACAATCTTCATTACTTTGCATCACATGCTTGTGTATGACAGATATCAACACGTCACGACTGCTCAAAGAAGTTGCATTTTACATAACTACCCTACAGCTATCAATATTTACTGATTTGAAAAACATGTATGCGCCATAGTAGCACGGCAAAGTCTCTTAAATTGCAACCGAAGTAAACCATTATTCTTCGCGAATGATGCCTTCAGTGTCATTCGCAATGCTAGTTTGAACAACATATCCATACTATCAGTCAAAATAGAAGCTCATATAGGGTGATTGCACGAAAAACAGTTTATTAGATTTTATTCTTGTGGCATTAATCTTTGTTGTTTTGCACCGTGTGTCCACGCCCTATGATGGCATGAAAGTGAGACATACATGGAATCTCATAAAGCATACATGAAAAATTGTGTGCCAGAGTTATCATTTTGTGTGTGTGTGTGCTATAGAACGTGTCTACGCTATGATAGCATAACAGAACTACAAATATGGCGACTGTACGAAGACATTTGGTATTAATCTTTGTTGTTTTCGCAGAACGTCTATATAAATGAAGTGCCATTGTAATGAAAGCGCCGTCTTTATAGATATTGAAAATACTATAATTTTTTCTCTTTCATTATTTAAGAACGTCATGAACGTCATAGATATACATACAAATATAAGCTAAAAAACATGTTAAATTTCACCTGAATTTTTATTACAACCACAATTATAATCTATATACTAGTTACCATGAAATATTAACTTTCCGGATTATACTTTTAATACATTAAAATAATTAAATAAAAGAGACAGAGGACACTGCGCACGTGTCCGTGCAAAATAATTTTTATAGTTGTAAAATGCCATAATTATAACTATAGATTATAATTACTTATGTTATAAGAGTGTTAGGATTACATTTCATAATTTAAAGAAATATCATTGAGAGTGATAATCATCTCTCTGTTATATTAAAAGAAATATTAATTATATTATTAAATATTTATTATATTGAAGCTATACAATGACTAACAAGCGACAAATAACCGTAATTTGCAATTTTCGTTTAACGAACAAAAACTACTCTGTCCAGTTTACGCACGTCACAAATAATATGTTGTTGTTGTTTCTAATGGCACATAGACAAGCCCACTGACGAAAGCAGCGATTTTAAGCCGGGAGAGCGTCTCTTGTTTTTCAAGCGCGTCATCTAGGGCCAAGATTACGTCTCAGCTACAAACGCGTCATAACATTTTTTTACGGGGTGGACTTTATTCATGCATTTCTTCACTCATCCATAGATCATAATTTAAACCTGAATCAGAGAACGATCAACTCTGAACCAGTACCCACAGGGGTATTATTCTCGGCATGGAGGACTTTGTGACCACGACAGATTTATACGTGCGCCAGCCACCACATGCTAGGAGAGTCTTCGGCCAGCGGTGTTCGAACTCACAACTCAAGGGATGCGAATACACCGCCTTACCAACCAGGTTATACCGGTCTTCACAAAGAATATAAATCCAATACTTACCGAATCTGACATTGACATTTTTGAAGTCAAATATGAACTTTTTTAGACATGTATACAGTCTCTGATAGAAAGTAATCATATGAGTATGTTAATTCAATAATTCTCATGATGTGTGTCAAGCGAACTGTGTTTTCTCATTTTAATATTCATTTTGGATATAAATACTTAATGCCACAGCACGGTATTAGATGCGACTGTGACTTCAAGTGACTAAAATTTAATACATTTTCTGAGCAAAATCTCATTAAACAATTTCGATGTTGCGATTAAAAACAGCTCTGAGATTATATTTAAAATATCACTAACACATTATCACATTTAAACACAATGTCTCACTATCACATTATAAAAAAACAATGACAATTACTAACTTCAAGAATAATGAGAATTACCGCAATTTAGACAATTATTTCGTTGATTTTTATTATATGCCATTGAAAATTTAAATATCTCATTGTTGTCCTTTTAAGTGATTCTCCGACGTCAGATTTCCTAAATGTTTACAGATAATTTTATACATTGTGCTAGCCTATTATAAATATATATAGAAAAGAAAAACATACAAACAATTATAACGTATATAAAATTCTTAATAATTATTAAATGGCAACATTAAACATTATAGTCATAAATGCATTCACGGAAGACAATTCCAGAAATAGTTTTTTCGGATTCGTGAAGATTAAAAATTGGAAAATGCATCGAAATGTGGAAATGGATGCCTTGAATAATTTATTTATTTTCTGTCCGTACTTTGCATATGAAAAAGTGAGAAGATATTAAATGATTTATAAATATTCTTGTTCTTAAATTGGCAATGATTATACTTGCGTTCGAATTTGCACAATTGTACTGTGTTCCTTTAGAATAACATGTAAGCTAGCAATTGCAAACTTCTGTTGCAATTATATATATAGAAGTATATAAAAATGCCAAAACCTGCGAAAAACACCTAATATTCAATAACATTCTTACCGTTCATCGTGTTACTTTTTTCCTGCGAAAGGTAGAAGTTAGAATAAAACGTCAGGAATGTCCGAAAATTTGCTCGGGTATCCCTGGCTACCTGATAGGGTACTAACCCAGCAAGTAATCCACTTTGACAGGGTCCACTTTGTCCAGTTCTCTTTTCCGAGACACGTACTTGTAGGGAAGGCCACGGCTTTTTTTGTCCCTCTGCCACTCTTCGATCAGATTTCGGCCATCTTCCCGACGTCCGGCGTTCTCCGGATTTTTTGTGTCTAGCTCTCCACGAGGCAAAAAATGCCGCCGGCCTCCTCCAAAAATGACCTGGAGCAACACAAAAAAAGGGCAGTGAGTGGAATATTTTTTTATTGATATTAGTATTATCTAGTTCGGAAGTTCTCTGGAAGTTTTCCGATTTACCCCCAGCGCATAGTTATTCCTACATCATTTTTTTTTTCCTTCTGGTACTTTTTCTTTCTGGTAGTTGTAGAGATTTTTTTTAATGGGAAGTATCAGGAATGTTTTTTTATTATTATTACTCTTTTCCTTTTGTTTCTTTTTTCTTTTTTAAAGATTCATTTATCGTACTCTTAAATTGTAGAAGTAAAAATTTTGCCAAGTGGAAGTTTTTGAAGGAATTCTGTTTCCTCTGATAGTTAATGGCAGTGATAGTTGAAACTTGGTTTTATTCCAGATGATAGCTGTCATTTTGTGCAGGAAGAGTTTTCCATCTTAGCAGGAGTGGGAAAAAACGTTCACAAAAACTAACGAAGTGTTGTTTTTTTCCATCTGAAATGGGATTAGAACTTAAACATAAAATATTCTGTAAGCTCTTTCCCTAAGACAAAATTGGCTGAGAGTAATATATTATTGAATGGGTAATAGACACCTGAATACGAATGATTAAAAACTTTAATTACATGCATGCATCGTATATATATGATTATTTTTCATTAAATAAATCAAATACAAGCTGCAAAAAATATTTTTCCTTCAAACTGCTCGTCTGTGAAAAGATTAATGAGGAATTCATCATGAAAATGAAAACTCACAAATCTATCAACATTGAGACCAAATTCTAAATAAACTACGCATTCCGTTTCTTATTAAACCCATAACCCTTGCTAATATGAAGAGGATACCATTTAACCAGTTGATTAAAATAATAATAGCAGTATTCTAGTCCAAAGATGGTGGATAAAAATGTGGCTATAAATAAAGGACTTAAAATTATCAATTTATTTTCGATTTGCATATTTCAAATATTTAACCACATACTGAAACGGGTTATTATTAAAAAAAATTTAAAGCACGCAAAGCTGGAAGGAGGTACTATTTCATTTTACATACATAAAACCATATATTGATATAAAATAAGCATTATAAATTACCAATTATAGTAAGTTTTATCATTTAGTATTCAATCAAATGTAAAATCCGTAGATTGAAACACAGTGTAGTATTACAAAATATAAAATTCGAATATATTTGTAAGATAAAAGGTTCAAATTATTCCGCAAAGTTCTGATCTGAAAAATTCACATGGCAATTTTTTGACTATATATTTATTTATCTCAGCGTTCTGGTAGTCTTGAGTTTCAAAATTTATATTTCATATATAATTATAAAAATAATGATATATTAAATCTGGTCTTAATGCTTAATACTTTTCTGCTTGCTTACTCCTTTTTGATCAATATATGATATTCTATAAACTACTAAAATATTTAACTTTAGTCAATTTTAAAATGTAAATATTTGGTCGATTAAAGTTATAATGTAACGATATTTGACAAATAGTACAAATTAATCAGTTTGATGTTTTACCCTTTCTTATTTGTCATACTGACCAGCTTATCCTACTGGTGCAAAGCTTACAAGGAACGTCGGTTTTATATTTACACTGCGAAATTGTTGGTTATGCTATACTTACATTAAAATTTTTTCCAGGACTGTCCTCTATAAGCTGTCGAGCAATATCCTTGCATTCGCCTTTCGCCCTGAAGTCATTAGGGATGTCCTTGGGCAGCTTATCATCGCTCTCCCAATACCGGTTGGCCGAATGGGCATACATGGCAGCAGGAGTGGCATGCGTCACCCGAGTGGTTGTCACCAATCCGGTGGATTTGCCTGAAAAAACAATCCTCCTATTAAAGCAATATCTGCAACCATGAAAATTTAGTGAATCAATGAAAATTATAAATGTACAATTCATGTGATTGGTCTCATGTTGAATGAACGTATGTGCTGCATTAAAAAGTATAATACAAGACATTCAAAAACGCAAGATAAATATTTCATTTTAAAAGATTAAAAATTCATAATGAAATAAACTTGCACTTTTTACAACCGAAAAGGTCCTGCTTCATGTTTTGTCCTCTTATGATTGGTTTATTACCATTTAACTGTTAAATAACGAAGTGACATTCCTCTCTGTTAAATGATGCGCATCTGGTTGCCCGAATCGTCAATATAGAATTAAACCATTATGCGTTCATTTTTAGACTTCATTAAAAATAAATTTAAAAGATCATTATTTGGAATAATGAATAAGCTCATTTGTTCTACCTTTTTGGTATGCTGCAGCTCAATAATTGAAACTCAAGTAGCAAATTAGGCAGATTAATTTGGGAACAAACTCCTAATATTTGAGCAGTGGATTCTTTTTGCTGAAGTTGATTTGTACCGACTAATTTCAATCAAATTGATTTTCTTGCTATTATTTAGAATCAACCAAACCAGACAAAAAGGAGAGGTATATTGGGGAGTAGTCTAATCTGTTTGCAAATCACTACGAAATATTATTCAACTAAGATATTCAGGCATGATTTGTACATGATTTGTTGTCTGAATATTTTTCGGCACATAGTCTCTAATTTATATTATTTTGCACGAACATTTTTGAAACCATGAATATCTCTTTAAAGCTATCACTATTCAGAAAAGGCGTAGTAACAAAAGATATGCACATTTTGAAGGAAGAAAACTTCAAAAATATACGGAATTCTACAGTTGAGCAAGCGCGATAATGAAGCACATTCTTTCCGCTCCATAATTTGTGAAAGAGAAATACCGTCAGAAGAAAAGTGCAAATCTCTGAAACTGAGCATCCGCAGTGACAATGAGTATTCATTTCATTCTGCACCAATGTTTGTGAGGGAAAAAAGTAACTGGCTGAAAAATAGTAGTAAATTCTTCCCTTCAAGTCAGCAGAAATGGGATGAAAGGCATTTTTTTTTCTTTGAAAAAATTTCTGTGAGCCTAAATTTGAACATAAATAAAAATTGAAAGATGATTATTGATAAATAAAAGTAAATTAAAATTTGATAATTATACTACTAAATTTTACATAAATAAATACAAAAGTAATACTTCCTATGTATATTTAGTCTAGTTCATGTTTACTTTACATTCAGCTCTAAATAAATATTTTTTTATAAAAGAGAATAATGTATACAGGGGTGTAATGTAGTAGACCACCACGCCGTGGTGCACCTTGGTTAATACCAAATTTGAAATGGCTTTGCCTCCTCCCTTGTGTTTCTGAAATTATTGGAAAGCTAGAGATGTAATGGCGCCATAGATCTTCTAGTCTCCTGGGTATTTGTAATAAAGAATAATATATTCATTTTGGAACTAAAGTTTTAATCAAATTTAATGAAATATTATTAATTTTTTAGCTTAAGCATTTTTGTGAAATTCATTCCCATTACTAAAAATATTATGATTTTTAATGTACAATAATTATTCAAAATGTATTGGAAAATACAAATTTTAAATTATGGTGAAAGGCATCACTTCGTAACTTAGGATATGTTATTCATTAGAGTACCTTCACAGCTGCAATGCAAATTCGCCAATGGGTTCATAAAGGATTAGTTAGTTCATTAAAAATATAATGTACGTTTAAAGTCACACAGTTAAGATTGAAGGGAGATAGAATATTCATGTAATTTTAAAATGCTGTAGCGGGTTGTTATGAGCGGGAATAGAACCTGTGACCTTGTGGTTCGCAGCCGAGTAACAAGACCGTAAGACAAAGGAAAGTGCGCGTGTTTCGCAGCTGTTATCTGGCTTATAAG
Organism: Argiope aurantia; assembly: GCA_026543865.1. Classification (NCBI taxonomy): domain Eukaryota; kingdom Metazoa; phylum Arthropoda; class Arachnida; order Araneae; family Araneidae; genus Argiope; species Argiope aurantia. The sequence continues at coordinate 87,417 of JAPMOR010065189.1, forward strand.
CTTTTCACTACAATGCCGATCATGTATACAAAAACAACTTCACTTATCAATATATCGACAGAATGCAATATATATATA